>CATNEM010000326.1:0-365000 GCA_950096795.1 Macrostomum cliftonense
TGATGAGGAGAGTGGTGATGCTGAGAGTGTGATGAGGAGAGTGGTGATGCTGAGAGTGGTGATGAGGAGAGTGTTGATGAGGAGAGTGGTGATGCTGAGAGTGGTGATGAGGAGAGTGGTGATGAGGAGAGTGGTGATGCTGAGAGTGGTGATGAGGAGAGTGGTGATGCTGAGAGTGGTGATGAGGAGAGTGGTGATGCTGAGAGTGGTGATGAGGAGAGTGTTGATGAGGAGAGTGGTGATGCTGAGAGTGGTGATGAGGAGAGTGTTGATGAGGAGAGTGGTGATGCTGAGAGTTGGTGATGCTGGAGAGTGGTGATGAGGAGAGTGGTGATGCTGAGAGTGGTGATGAGGAGAGTGTTGATGAGGAGAGTGGTGATGCTGAGAGTGGTGATGAGGAGAGTGGTGATGAGGAGAGTGTTGATGAGGAGAGTGGTGATGAGGAGAGTGGTGATGAGGAGAGTGGTGATGAGGAGAGTGTTGATGAGGAGAGTGGTGATGAGGAGAGTGTTGATGAGGAGAGTGGTGATGCTGAGAGTGGTGATGAGGAGAGTGTTGATGAGGAGAGTGGTGATGCTGAGAGTGGTGATGAGGAGAGTGTTGATGAGGAGAGTGGTGATGCTGAGAGTGGTGATGAGGAGAGTGTTGATGAGGAGAGAGTGGTGATGCTGAGAGTGGTGATGAGGAGAGTGTTGATGAGGAGAGTGGTGATGCTGAGAGTTGCGATGCAGAGTGAGGAGAGTGGTGATGCTGAGAGTTTGTGATGAGGAGAGTGGTGATGAGGAGAGTGGTGATGCTGAGAGTGGTATGCTGAGAGTGGTGATGCTGAGAGTTGTGATGCTGAGAGTGGTGATGAGGAGAGTGGTGATGAGGAGAGTGTTGATGAGGAGAGTGGTGATGAGGAGAGTGGTGATGAGGAGAGTGGTGATGAGGAGAGTGGTGATGAGGAGTGGTGATGAGGAGAGTGGTGATGCTGAGAGTGGGTGATGAGAGAGTGGGGTGATGAGGAGAGTGTTGATGAGGAGAGTGGTTGATGAGGAGAGTGGTGATGAGGAGAGTGGTGATGAGGAGAGTGGTGATGAGGAGAGTGGTGATGAGGAGAGTGTTGATGAGGAGAGTGGTGATGCTGAGAGTGGTGATGAGGAGAGTGGTGATGAGGAGAGTGTGATGATGAGAGTGGTGATGAGGAGAGTGGTGATGAGGAGAGTGTTGATGAGGAGAGTGGTGATGCTGAGAGTGGTGATGAGGAGAGTGGTGATGCTGAGAGTGGTGATGAGGAGAGTGGTGATGCTGGAGAGTGTGATGAGGAGAGTGGTGATGAGGAGAGTGGTGATGCTGAGAGTGGTGATGAGGAGAGTGGTGATGAGGAGAGTGTTGATGAGGAGAGTGGTGATGCTGGAGTGTGATGAGGAGAGTGTTGATGAGGAGAGTGGTGATGCTGAGAGTGGTGATGAGGAGAGTGTTGATGAGGAGAGTGGTGATGTTGAGAGTGGTGATGAGGATGAGGTGCATGAGGGAGTAGTGGTGATGCTGAGAGTGGGATGAGGAGAGTGGTGATGAGGAGAGTTAGGTGATGAGAGGAGAGTGGTGATGAGGAGAGTGGTGATGAGGAGAGTGGTGATGAGGAGATGTGGTGATGCTGAGAGTGGTGATGAGGAGAGTGGTGATGAGGAGAGTGTTGATGAGGAGAGTGGTGATGCTGAGAGTGGTGATGAGGAGAGTGTTGATGAGGAGAGTGGTGATGCTGAGAGTGGTGATGAGGAGAGTGTTGATGAGGAGAGTGGTGATGCTGAGAGTTGTGATGAGGAGAGTGTTGATGAGGAGAGTGGTGATGCTGAGAGTTGCGATGCTGAGAGTGGTGATGAGGGAGGTGTTGATGATGAGAGTGGTGATGCTGAGAGTGGTGATGAGGAGAGTGTTGATGAGGAGAGTGGTGATTGCTGAGAGTGGTGATGAGGAGAGTGTTGATGAGGAGAGTGGTGATGCCTGAGAGTTGCGATGCTGAGAGTGGTGATGCTGAGAGTTGCGATGCTTGAGAGTGGTGATGAGGAGGAGTGTTGATGAGGAGAGTTGGTGATGAGGAGAGTGTTGATGAGGAGAGTGGTGATGAGGAGAGTGTTGATGAGGAGAGTGTTGATGAGGAGAGTGGTGATGCTGAGAGTTGTGATGAGGAGAGTGTTGATGAGGAGAGTGGTGATGCTGAGAGTGGTGATGAGGAGAGTGTTGATGAGGAGAGTGGTGATGCTGAGAGTGGTGATGAGGAGAGTGTTGATGAGGAGAGTGGTGATGCTGAGAGTGGTGATGAGGAGAGTGGTGATGAGGAGAGTGGTGATGAGGAGAGTGGTGATGAGGAGAGTGGTGATGAGGAGAGTGGTGATGAGGAGAGTGGTGATGCTGAGAGTGGTGATGAGGAGAGTGGTGATGAGGAGAGTGGTGATTGCTGAGAGTGGTGATGAGGGAGAGTGGTGATGAGGAGAGTGTTGATGAGGAGAGTGGTGATGCTGAGAGTGGTGATGAGGAGAGTGTTGATGAGGAGAGTGGTGATGCTGAGAGTGGTGATGAGGAGAGTGTTGATGAGGAGAGTGGTGATGTTGAGAGTTGTGATGAGGAGAGTGTTGATGAGGAGAGTGGTGATGCTGAGAGTGGTGATGAGGAGAGTGGTGATGAGGAGAGTGGTGATGAGGAGAGTGGTGATGAGGAGAGTGGTGATGAGGAGAGTGGTGATGAGGAGAGTGGTGATGCTGAGAGTGGTGATGAGGAGAGTGGTGATGAGGAGAGTGTTGATGAGGAGAGTGTTGATGAGGAGAGTGGTGATGAGGAGAGTGGTGATGAGGAGAGTGGTGATGCTGAGAGTTGTGATGAGGAGAGTGTTGATGAGGAGAGTGGTGATGCTGAGAGTTGCGATGCTGAGAGTGGTGATGCTGGAGAGTTGTGGATGAGGAGAGTGGTGATGCTGAGAGTGTGTGATGAGGAGAGTGTTGATGAGGAGAGTGGTGATGCTGAGAGTGGTGATGAGGAGAGTGTTGATGAGGAGAGTGGTGATGCTGAGAGTTGTGATGAGGGAGAGTGTTGATGAGGAGAGTGGTGATGCTGAGAGTTGCGATGCTGAGAGTGGTGATGAGGAGAGTGTTGATGAGGAGAGTGGTGATGAGGAGAGTGTTGATGAGGAGAGTGGTGATGAGGAGAGTGTTGATGAGGAGAGTGTTGATGAGGAGAGTGGTGTGATGCTGAGAGTTGTGATGAGGAGAGTGTTGATGAGGAGAGTGGTGATGCTGAGAGTTGCGATGCTGAGAGTGGTGATGAGGAGAGTGTTGATGAGGAGAGTTGCGATGCTGAGAGTGTTGATGAGGAGAGTGTTGATGAGGAGAGTGGTGATGCTGAGAGTGGTGATGAGGAGAGTGGTGATGAGGAGAGTGGTGATGAGGAGAGTGGTGATGAGGAGAGTGGTGATGAGGAGAGTGGTGATGAGGAGAGTGGTGATGCTGAGAGTGGTGATGAGGAGAGTGGTGATGAGGAGAGTGGTGATGCTGAGAGTGGTGATGAGGAGAGTGTTGATGAGGAGAGTGGTGATGCTGAGAGTTGTGATGAGGAGAGTGTTGATGAGGAGAGTGGTGATGCTGAGAGTTGCGATGCTGAGAGTGGTGATGAGGAGAGTGTTGATGAGGAGAGTGGTGATGCTGAGAGTGGTGATGCTGAGAGTGTTGATGAGGAGAGTGTTGATGAGGAGAGTGGTGATGCTGAGAGTGGTGATGAGGAGAGTGGTGATGAGGAGAGTGTTGATGAGGAGAGTGGTGATGCTGAGAGTGGTGATGAGGAGAGTGGTGATGCTGAGAGTGTTGATGAGGAGAGTGTTGATGAGGAGAGTGGTGATGCTGAGAGTGGTGATGCTGAGAGTGGTGATGAGGAGAGTGTTGATGAGGAGAGTGGTGATGCTGAGAGTGGTGATGAGGAGAGTGTTGATGAGGAGAGTGGTGATGCTGAGAGTTGCGATGCTGAGAGTGTTGATGAGGAGAGTGGTGATGCTGAGAGTGGTGATGCTGAGAGTGGTGATGAGGAGAGTGTTGATGAGGAGAGTGGTGATGAGGAGAGTGGTGATGAGGAGAGTGGTGATGAGGAGAGTGTTGATGAGGAGAGTGGTGATGCTGAGAGTGGTGATGAGGAGAGTGTTGATGAGGAGAGTGGTGATGCTGAGAGTTGTGATGAGGAGAGTGTTGATGAGGAGAGTGGTGATGCTGAGAGTTGCGATGCTGAGAGTGGTGATGAGGAGAGTGTTGATGAGGAGAGTGGTGATGCTGAGAGTGGTGATGAGGAGAGTGTTGATGAGGAGAGTGGTGATGCTGATGGTTGTGATGAGGAGAGTGGTGATGCTGAGAGTTGTGATGAGGAGAGTGTTGATGAGGAGAGTGGTGATGCTGAGAGTTGCGATACTGAGAGTGGTGATGCTGAGATTTGCGATGCTGAGAGTGGTGATGAGGAGAGTGTTGATGAGGAGAGTGGTGATGAGGAGAGTGTTGATGAGGAGAGTGGTGATGAGAAGAGTGGTGATGAGGAGAGTGTTGATGAGGAGAGTGGTGATGCTGAGAGTGGTGATGAGGAGAGTGTTGATGAGGAGAGTGGTGATGCTGAGAGTTGCGATGCTGAGAGTGGTGATGAGGAGAGTGGTGATGCTGAGAGTTGCGATGCTGAGAGTGGTGATGAGGAGAGTGGTGATGCTGAGAGTGTTGATGAGGAGAGTGTTGATGAGGAGAGTGGTGATGCTGAGAGTGGTGATGGGGAGAGTGGTGATGAGGAGAGTGTTGATGAGGAGAGTGGTGATGCTGAGAGTGGTGATGAGGAGAGTGGTGATGCTGAGAGTGTTGATGAGGAGAGTGTTGATGAGGAGAGTGGTGATGCTGAGAGTGGTGATGCTGAGAGTGGTGATGAGGAGAGTGGTGATGCTGAGAGTGGTGATGAGGAGAGTGGTGATGCTGAGAGTGTTGATGAGGAGAGTGTTGATGAGGAGAGTGGTGATGCTGAGAGTGGTGATGAGGAGAGTGGTGATGAGGAGAGTGGTTATGCTGAGAGTTGTGATGAGGAGAGTGTTGATGAGGAGAGTGGTGATGCTGAGAGTTGCGATGCTGAGAGTGGTGATGCTGAGAGTTGTGATGAGGAGAGTGGTGATGCTGAGAGTGGTGATGAGGAGAGTGTTGATGAGGAGAGTGGTGATGCTGAGAGTGGTGATGAGGAGAGTGTTGATGAGGAGAGTGGTGATGCTGAGAGTTGTGATGAGGAGAGTGTTGATGAGGAGAGTGGTGATGCTGAGAGTTGCGATGCTGAGAGTGGTGATGCTGAGAGTTGTGATGAGGAGAGTGGTGATGCTGAGAGTGGTGATGAGGAGAGTGTTGATGAGGAGAGTGGTGATGCTGAGAGTTGTGATGAGGAGAGTGTTGATGAGGAGAGTGGTGATGCTGAGAGTTGCGATGCTGAGAGTGGTGATGCTGAGAGTTGTGATGAGGAGAGTGTTGATGAGGAGAGTGGTGATGCTGAGAGTTGCGATGCTGAGAGTGGTGATGCTGAGAGTTGCGATGCTGAGAGTGGTGATGAGGAGAGTGTTGATGAGGAGAGTGGTGATGAGGAGAGTGTTGATGAGGAGAGTGGTGATGAGGAGAGTGTTGATGAGGAGAGTGTTGATGAGGAGAGTGGTGATGCTGAGAGTTGTGATGAGGAGAGTGTTGATGAGGAGAGTGGTGATGCTGAGAGTTGCGATGCTGAGAGTGGTGATGAGGAGAGTGTTGATGAGGAGAGTTGCGATGCTGAGAGTGTTGATGAGGAGAGTGTTGATGAGGAGAGTGGTGATGCTGAGAGTGGTGATGAGGAGAGTGGTGATGAGGAGAGTGGTGATGAGGAGAGTGGTGATGAGGAGAGTGGTGATGAGGAGAGTGGTGATGAGGAGAGTGGTGATGCTGAGAGTGGTGATGAGGAGAGTGGTGATGAGGAGAGTGGTGATGCTGAGAGTGGTGATGAGGAGAGTGTTGATGAGGAGAGTGGTGATGCTGAGAGTTGTGATGAGGAGAGTGTTGATGAGGAGAGTGGTGATGCTGAGAGTTGCGATGCTGAGAGTGGTGATGAGGAGAGTGTTGATGAGGAGAGTGGTGATGCTGAGAGTGGTGATGCTGAGAGTGTTGATGAGGAGAGTGTTGATGAGGAGAGTGGTGATGCTGAGAGTGGTGATGAGGAGAGTGGTGATGAGGAGAGTGTTGATGAGGAGAGTGGTGATGCTGAGAGTGGTGATGAGGAGAGTGGTGATGCTGAGAGTGTTGATGAGGAGAGTGTTGATGAGGAGAGTGGTGATGCTGAGAGTGGTGATGCTGAGAGTGGTGATGAGGAGAGTGTTGATGAGGAGAGTGGTGATGCTGAGAGTGGTGATGAGGAGAGTGTTGATGAGGAGAGTGGTGATGCTGAGAGTTGCGATGCTGAGAGTGTTGATGAGGAGAGTGGTGATGCTGAGAGTGGTGATGCTGAGAGTGGTGATGAGGAGAGTGTTGATGAGGAGAGTGGTGATGAGGAGAGTGGTGATGAGGAGAGTGGTGATGAGGAGAGTGTTGATGAGGAGAGTGGTGATGCTGAGAGTGGTGATGAGGAGAGTGTTGATGAGGAGAGTGGTGATGCTGAGAGTTGTGATGAGGAGAGTGTTGATGAGGAGAGTGGTGATGCTGAGAGTTGCGATGCTGAGAGTGGTGATGAGGAGAGTGTTGATGAGGAGAGTGGTGATGCTGAGAGTGGTGATGAGGAGAGTGTTGATGAGGAGAGTGGTGATGCTGATGGTTGTGATGAGGAGAGTGGTGATGCTGAGAGTTGTGATGAGGAGAGTGTTGATGAGGAGAGTGGTGATGCTGAGAGTTGCGATACTGAGAGTGGTGATGCTGAGATTTGCGATGCTGAGAGTGGTGATGAGGAGAGTGTTGATGAGGAGAGTGGTGATGAGGAGAGTGTTGATGAGGAGAGTGGTGATGAGAAGAGTGTTGATGAGGAGAGTGTTGATGAGGAGAGTGGTGATGCTGAGAGTGGTGATGAGGAGAGTGTTGATGAGGAGAGTGGTGATGCTGAGAGTTGCGATGCTGAGAGTGGTGATGAGGAGAGTGGTGATGCTGAGAGTTGCGATGCTGAGAGTGGTGATGAGGAGAGTGGTGATGCTGAGAGTGTTGATGAGGAGAGTGTTGATGAGGAGAGTGGTGATGCTGAGAGTGGTGATGAGGAGAGTGGTGATGAGGAGAGTGTTGATGAGGAGAGTGGTGATGCTGAGAGTGGTGATGAGGAGAGTGGTGATGCTGAGAGTGTTGATGAGGAGAGTGTTGATGAGGAGAGTGGTGATGCTGAGAGTGGTGATGCTGAGAGTGGTGATGAGGAGAGTGGTGATGCTGAGAGTGGTGATGAGGAGAGTGGTGATGCTGAGAGTGTTGATGAGGAGAGTGTTGATGAGGAGAGTGGTGATGCTGAGAGTGGTGATGAGGAGAGTGTTGATGAGGAGAGTGGTGATGCTGAGAGTGGTGATGAGGAGAGTGTTGATGATGAGTGTGGTGATGCTGAGAGTTGCGATGCTGAGAGTGGTGATGAGGAGAGTGGTGATGCTGAGAGTGGTGATGAGGGGAGTGTTGATGAGGAGAGTGGTGATGCTGAGAGTGGTGATGAGGAGAGTGGTGATGAGGAGAGTGTTGATGAGGAGAGTGGTGATGAGGAGAGTGGTGATGAGGAGAGTGTTGATGAGGAGAGTGTTGATGAGGAGAGTGGTGATGAGGAGAGTGTTGATGAGGAGAGTGGTGATGCTGAGAGTGGTGATGAGGAGAGTGTTGATGAGGAGAGTGGTGATGCTGAGAGTTGCGATGCTGAGAGTGTTGATGAGGAGAGTGGTGATGAGGAGAGTGTTGATGAGGAGAGTGGTGATGTTGAGAGTGGTGATGAGGAGAGTGTTGATGAGGAGAGTGGTGATGCTGAGAGTGGTGATGAGGAGAGTGTTGATGAGGAGAGTGGTGATGCTGAGAGTGGTGATGAGGAGAGTGTTGATGAGGAGAGTGGTGATGCTGAGAGTGGTGATGAGGAGAGTGTTGATGAGGAGAGTGGTGATGCTGAGAGTTGCGATGCTGAGAGTGGTGATGAGGAGAGTGGTGATGCTGAGAGTGGTGATGAGGGGAGTGTTGATGAGGAGAGTGGTGATGCTGAGAGTGGTGATGAGGAGAGTGGTGATGAGGAGAGTGTTGATGAGGAGAGTGGTGATGAGGAGAGTGGTGATGAGGAGAGTGTTGATGAGGAGAGTGTTGATGAGGAGAGTGGTGATGAGGAGAGTGTTGATGAGGAGAGTGGTGATGCTGAGAGTGGTGATGAGGAGAGTGTTGATGAGGAGAGTGGTGATGCTGAGAGTTGCGATGCTGAGAGTGTTGATGAGGAGAGTGGTGATGAGGAGAGTGTTGATGAGGAGAGTGGTGATGTTGAGAGTGGTGATGAGGAGAGTGTTGATGAGGAGAGTGGTGATGCTGAGAGTGGTGATGAGGAGAGTGTTGATGAGGAGAGTGGTGATGCTGAGAGTGGTGATGAGGAGAGTGTTGATGAGGAGAGTGGTGATGAGGAGAGTGGTGATGCTGAGAGTTGCGATGCTGAGAGTGGTGATGAGGAGAGTGGTGATGCTGAGAGTGTTGATGAGGAGAGTGTTGATGAGGAGAGTGGTGATGCTGAGAGTGGTGATGAGGAGAGTGGTGATGAGGAGAGTGTTGATGAGGAGAGTGGTGATGCTGAGAGTGGTGATGAGGAGAGTGGTGATGCTGAGAGTGTTGATGAGGAGAGTGTTGATGAGGAGAGTGGTGATGCTGAGAGTGGTGATGCTGAGAGTGGTGATGAGGAGAGTGGTGATGCTGAGAGTGGTGATGAGGAGAGTGGTGATGCTGAGAGTGTTGATGAGGAGAGTGTTGATGAGGAGAGTGGTGATGCTGAGAGTGGTGATGAGGAGAGTGTTGATGAGGAGAGTGGTGATGCTGAGAGTGGTGATGAGGAGAGTGTTGATGATGAGTGTGGTGATGCTGAGAGTTGCGATGCTGAGAGTGGTGATGAGGAGAGTGGTGATGCTGAGAGTGGTGATGAGGGGAGTGTTGATGAGGAGAGTGGTGATGCTGAGAGTGGTGATGAGGAGAGTGGTGATGAGGAGAGTGTTGATGAGGAGAGTGGTGATGAGGAGAGTGGTGATGAGGAGAGTGTTGATGAGGAGAGTGTTGATGAGGAGAGTGGTGATGAGGAGAGTGTTGATGAGGAGAGTGGTGATGCTGAGAGTGGTGATGAGGAGAGTGTTGATGAGGAGAGTGGTGATGCTGAGAGTTGCGATGCTGAGAGTGTTGATGAGGAGAGTGGTGATGAGGAGAGTGTTGATGAGGAGAGTGGTGATGTTGAGAGTGGTGATGAGGAGAGTGTTGATGAGGAGAGTGGTGATGCTGAGAGTGGTGATGAGGAGAGTGTTGATGAGGAGAGTGGTGATGCTGAGAGTGGTGATGAGGAGAGTGTTGATGAGGAGAGTGGTGATGCTGAGAGTGGTGATGAGGAGAGTGTTGATGAGGAGAGTGGTGATGCTGAGAGTTGCGATGCTGAGAGTGGTGATGAGGAGAGTGGTGATGCTGAGAGTGGTGATGAGGGGAGTGTTGATGAGGAGAGTGGTGATGCTGAGAGTGGTGATGAGGAGAGTGGTGATGAGGAGAGTGTTGATGAGGAGAGTGGTGATGAGGAGAGTGGTGATGAGGAGAGTGTTGATGAGGAGAGTGTTGATGAGGAGAGTGGTGATGAGGAGAGTGTTGATGAGGAGAGTGGTGATGCTGAGAGTGGTGATGAGGAGAGTGTTGATGAGGAGAGTGGTGATGCTGAGAGTTGCGATGCTGAGAGTGTTGATGAGGAGAGTGGTGATGAGGAGAGTGTTGATGAGGAGAGTGGTGATGTTGAGAGTGGTGATGAGGAGAGTGTTGATGAGGAGAGTGGTGATGCTGAGAGTGGTGATGAGGAGAGTGTTGATGAGGAGAGTGGTGATGCTGAGGGTGGTGATGAGGAGAGTGTTGATGAGGAGAGTGTTGATGAGGAGAGTGGTGATGCTGAGAGTGGTGATGAGGAGAGTGGTGATGAGGAGAGTGTTGATGAGGAGAGTGGTGATGAGGAGAGTGTTGATGAGGAGAGTGGTGATGCTGAGAGTGGTGATGAGGAGAGTGGTGATGAGGAGAGTGGTGATGCTGAGAGTTGCGATGCTGAGAGTGGTGATGAGGAGAGTGTTGATGAGGAGAGTGGTGATGCTGAGAGTGGTGATGAGGAGAGTGGTGATGAGGAGAGTGTTGATGAGGAGAGTGGTGATGAGGAGAGTGTTGATGAGGAGAGTGGTGATGCTGAGAGTGGTGATGAGGAGAGTGTTGATGAGGAGAGTGGTGATGCTGAGAGTGGTGATGAGGAGAGTGTTGATGAGGAGAGTGGTGATGCTGAGAGTTGTGATGAGGAGAGTGGTGATGAGGAGAGTGTTGATGCTGAGAGTTGCGATGCTGAGAGTGGTGATGAGGAGAGTGTTGATGAGGAGAGTGGTGATGCTGAGAGTGGTGATGAGGAGAGTGTTGATGAGGAGAGTGGTGATGCTGAGAGTTGTGATGAGGAGAGTGGTGATGAGGAGAGTGTTGATGCTGAGAGTTGCGATGCTGAGAGTGGTGATGCCGAGAGTGGTGATTGTGGAACTTTTAATTCGAAAAGTATTGATGATAATGATCGAAGTGTCTGTGATGAAATAAATCCATGCTCCTCTGAAGATTGTCAGAATTTGACCTTTAGCTTTCAAATATCTTCGGATGTTTGGGAGAAGAAAATGGAAATAAGGCGAAGTCAACAAAGCTTTGTTACTCTAACCAAAGGTGCATCTTCATGGTGGTTAACAACATTGAGGGAGCAGTATCGAAAATATTGTTCAGAAAATGAACAGGCAAGTACTGCGTTCTTAAATTCAAAAATCGCTACATAAATTTACCATCTGCAGGAGCCCGAAGACCAAAATATTTTCTAACGCAGATAGCTCTTTGTCAGCATGCTGACTGCGAAGTCATTCATGACTTCAGGGTTTCTAATGTACCCACTCCAGCTCAACCCTTAGAAGTCAAAGTAACTGTTTTCGGTAGAAAAAGTCACCAAGAAGCAACCATGTCAAGGATGACACCTGCAGAGGCAGCGATTATTTCTAAGCTGCTTGAGTCGGATGGGCCTTCTAATGTTCATGATAAGCTGCTCTCCGAAATGACTGAAAGAGAGAGAGAAGAGAATAACTTCGCCCATGCAAAAAACTTGGATGCCATTAGGCGCGTCAATTCCAAGCGACTAACAGCTGCTGAAGAGCGCATTCACAACAACGTGGAGGTTGAATTGTCCATTATGCAGCAATTTTCTCAAGAAAGCGACACTGATAGCAAATATGTACTCGGTTACATTCAGGCAACATCACGTCGTCCTTTTCACGTCTACTTGTACCTTGAGAAGCAACTTCAATTAATTATAAGTAGCCCTCAATGTGTATTCCATTTAGACGCCACTGGTGGCATTTTTAAAAAGATCAATGGACTTGGTAAAAAGATAATGCTCTACTCCTTGGTACTGTCCTCTGTCAATGGGGAGACACGCAGTGTTCCCGTTGCAGAGATGATCACCAGCGAACACAAAACGAAATCCATTCAGAATTTTCTGTTTTCTGTGCGAGCTGATCTAGGCACGCTTGTCTCTAGCACAATAATGTCGCACGAGTACATGCCTGCTGTAATTGTCACTGACTTTTCTTGGGCGATGTTGCATTCAGTGTGTCAATCATTTGGAAGCAGCTTAGAGAGGTACCTCTCAGATTCGTTTGAATCAATTCAAAGTGGAAAATCGATCGAATATACAATTCCTTTTGTCTGCACGAATCACGTCATTCATGCATTTGCTCGAGGAATTAAAAAAGGGACAGTCGAAAAAGCTGTTCGGGAACTTTTTATTAACGCATTTGTACTACTAATTCATCAGGAGACGTTTGAGGCCTTTGAGTTCACTTTGAATATAATAGTAGAAACATTTTTAGGACATCGTAATCCTCACGAGCTACTAAACCGAATTAACAGTTGGGATACAGCACACACAGTGGCAGACAGCTCGCTTGACCCAGAGCAAAAAGCAGCCAAGCAAAAACCTTATGATATCGACAAGGCGAATGCTCAAAAAATGAAATCCCTCAGAGAAAACTCACCTTACTTTCATCTTTTACTGACAAGGCAAAAAATGATTGAAACCTCTGAGCCACCAAGCAAGCCTTTAGACAAATATTACTCGCCACAGCTACTGATCTATTTGCTTAAAAACTGGTGCAGTTTGGCCCCTCTTTTTTGCCATTTTGTAGAAACCTTCAAAAATTTTAATAAAACAAAGAGCTGGTTTTCAAATGCCTATGTAGAATCTTACTTTGCTGATGTAAAATCACGTAAAAAAAAGTTTGGAAAATCATCTAGAGTACGCATATCGTGTTTTGTTAAAAAACAGCTAAATTACTTGAATTTAAGAGTAGCTGCGTTTAATGTATTCAGCCGATGTGGCAAGGCAACATTATCCGGACGAAAAAGAAAAGCCGAGGACATTTCATCCTGTCAGGAAGAGTGGAAAAAGCGTGAGTCGAATGAACGCTCAAAATACAAGCGACAAAAAACTATTCCAAAGTACAATTGCACCAGTCAGAAAGCCAGCTCGCCAGACACTCAAGACGAACACAGTTCAACTGTCTGGTACGAGCGTACACACGAGCTGGAGATTTCTTGAGCATGTATGACAAAGATTCACTGGCGCCAGGAAAATGGCTATCCATCGGAATCGTCAACGCATTCATACATCTTCTATGCGTAAGCAACGGTGATCGCGAAGTTGGTCACTTGCCATCCAGCTTCTTCAACTGCATTCAAAACGAGGATTCAAACGATGCCCTGACAATGCTGGAGACATCAGCTGCAGCCACTTGCAAGCGCCTAATCTGCCCAATTTTGGAGAACCACCACTTTCATCTAGTCTGTATTGATATTGCGCAGAAAAAACTTGCTGTCTTAGATACTAAGCTAATTAGGGATGTCGTAATGATCACTCGATACATCAAGTCTTGGCAGGCTTTCATCAACAAGACTGAAGTACAAAGACGCTTTCCATCACTTCCAGGAAAGTACAGGAGGCATTCTATGCTTAGGTCGATTCAAGCTGACGGTCATAATTGCGGAGTTTTTGTATGCTTGTACGCAAAAGTGCTAATCACTTCAAGTGATAATGAGTTCAGGGCTTTGTGCTTTCCTTCATCTAGTGAATTTATGAACAGAGCACGAACCTTCATATGGAACTATTTAGTAGACGAATCCAATTGCAATGCAAGAATTTTAAACTCCTGCATTCGCTGCAAGGAAGCTGAAGCCCGAGAGAGCGGTGCCTGGCTGCAGTGCGATCTTTGTGACGCATGGATACACTTTGAGTGCGCATCTCCAGAGATGCTACACCGCCACAGCGCGCAAGGCTTTGTGTGCTGCTGCGTGCCGTATTAGCTTCCGTACAAAAAGGTATGCGAAATTAGCTTTGTGACGTTTATTTTTAGCAAGCATCGCCCGTGCGTAAACATTTTTAATGCATACTCGTACCTAGCACAATTAATAATACTGCCAAATAGGACAGCTAGCTGCATTTAGTTACTTTACCAATCTTAAAGCAAAAGCTAATTTATAGCAAAATTTTATTCAGGCAAATTACTATGAAATTTTAGACTGCAACAAGTTACTTTCAAATTTTAATATCTCACATGCAGCACACCCTAAAAATTTTTTCGGGTAAAATAAGCAAGAAATAGACAATGCTTATGAACTGGTTCCTAAAAATTTTCGTACAACACAACTATAAATTTACAGTTAAAAGCAATAAAAAAACAAAGATACGCTCGTTTATTCTCCGATTCGCCAAATTTTTTTTGCGTTATGGTATATGTACCTCTAATTGGAACAATTGTTTGATGCATACTGTACTACTGTACTCGTATACTGTAACCATACTGTACTTTGTCATCGCACAAACAATTTCACAAAGGAGGAACCAAATATGCTATTTCACGATATTTGCACCCATGAACTGTAAAAAACACAAATTTCTTGCCTCCCCACATAAAAGTCGTAAAAAAAAACTTTGTGAAAAACTCTGCCAAAGCCAGTCCCAAGCCTGGTTGAAAAAAGAGGAGGGTAGCAAAGCAAAAAAAATCAAACAAGCCTTAACAAAAAAATGAAATATAATTAAAACACGCAAGCCAAAAATTCATTTTTCTTCCACATATCAGTTACTTCCGGCCCGAAAAGTTGCATACTACGAGTATTCAAAAGTACATATGAGCACTTTCAGTACAAAGCAGGGGGGACTTCAGAGACTGTAGCTTCGAGATGGATAGTGACTGGGCTCTGATACTTTATAGACGTTAATAATGGTAATGTTTCCTTCTGGATCTGAGTTTTCAGCTTCATCACGCTTATGCATTCGACTCTGTACTCAAAAGTACATTTGAGCACTTTTAGTACAAAGCAGGGGGGACTTCAGAGACTGTAGCTTCGAGACGGATAGTGACTGGGCTCTGATACTTTATAGACGTTAATAATGGTAATGTTTCCTTCTGGATCTGAGTTTTCAGCTTCATCACGCTTATGCATTCGACTCTGTACTCAAAAGTACATTTGAGCACTTTTAGTACAAAGCAGGGGGGACATCAGAGACTGTAGCTTCGAGATGGATAGTGACTGGGCTCTGATACTTTATAGACGTTAATAATGGTAATGTTTCCTTCTGGATCTGAGTTTTCAGCTTCATCACGCTTATGCATTCGACTCTGTACTCAAAAGTACATTTGAGCACTTTTAGTACAAAGCAGGGGGGACTTCAGAGACTGTAGCTTCGAGATGGATAGTGACTGGGCTCTGATACTTTATAGACGTTAATAATGGTAATGTTTCCTTCTGGATCTGAGTTTTCAGCTTCATCACGCTTATGCACTCGACTCTGTACTCAAAAGTACATTTGAGCACTTTTAGCACAAAGCAGGGGGGATTTCAGAGACTGTAGCTTCGAGACGGATAGTGACTGGGCTCTGATACTTTATAGACGTTAATAATGGTAATGTTTCCTTCTGGATCTGAGTTTTCAGCTTCATCACGCTTATGCACTCGACTCTGTACTCAAAAGTACATTTGAGCACTTTTAGTACAAAGCAGGGGGGACTTCAGTGACTGTAGCTTCGAGATGGATAGTGACTGGGCTCTGATACTTTATAGACGTTAATAATGGTAATGTTTCCTTCCGGATCTGAGTTTTCAGCTTCATCACGCTTATGCATTCGACTCTGTACTCAAAAGTACATTTGAGCACTTTTAGTACAAAGCAGGGGGGACTTCAGTGACTGTAGCTTCGAGATGGATAGTGACTGGGCTCTGATACTTTATAGACGTTAATAATGGTAATGTTTCCTTCTGGATCTGAGTTTTCAGCTTCATCACGCTTATGCATTCGACTCTGTACTTAAAAGTACATTTGAGCACTTTTAGTACAAAGCAGGGGAACATGAGATTTGGTCTTAGATGTGGAGGTTGTTGAATATCTTTTGTGCTTGTCACGTATAATGTTGATAGTAGGTATTTGCTTTAAGTTATTTTGTTAAGAATAAGTTTTTGTTTATGTGACTTCTAAAAAAATTAACATTTGATTAGCGGACTGTTTTACGTACCCTACGGTACTTTAGTTTCGAAATGGAAGTATTTTCTTATTGAGTACCACAAATCAGTGAAGGATTAGCGAATTTTTTACTGGAATGATTTTAGGATTGTTTTAATTGTTATTTGGCAAATATTTTTCTGGTACTCGTTCTGGTACTGGTTCTGGTACTGGAAATATAGACGTCATTAGCACAGCAAAATGCAATGCGATTCTAAAATTTTTGTCTGTTGTAGATTTATGCACCTAAGTGAAGGCTATAAATTATTCCATTGTGTAGAATATATTTAGTAAAGTAGATTTAGTATAAGTAGATAGCACTTGGTTTAAATTTTTTGGAAAAATGCTTTTTATCATTGTAGTCTTAATTTCATTAGTAATTTTAATTCTTGGTTTTTAATTTGCCATTTTTTTGCAAAATTGTCCTATAGTGTAAGTAATTTCAAATTAGTCATAAATAGCTTATTTAAGAAAAAGAGAAATTCAACAATAGTCAAACATCTAAATGATATCTTAACATTTTATTACATAGAAAATTTTCATTTGACCAGGTAATTATATTAAGTTATTAACCTTTGAGATTTGCTAGTTAGCCTCATACATGCGCAACACCTGGCCTGACAGGCCTGCCAAGCAAGGGACGTCGCAAAATCGGCGATGCAAGTCGAAAAATCGCTGATGTAAGTCACAAAATTGGTGAAAAACACAAGGGGGTAAGTCGCAAAATGGAGAAGAATTGGGAAGATTCAGGCAAGAATCGTTCGCGGGACCTTTTTTTTTTTGGTCCTTCAAAATTTTTGTGGCCAACTAAGTCACAAATTTTTCCACTGACAACCTATGTCACACTCACACTTACACTGAACAACGTTGCACTTTTGGTCAGAAACAATGTCGCACTTACACTAAACAATGTCGCACTGGCCGGGTAAGATTCAGGAGGTTGCGCATGTATGGTTAGCCTTATCCAAATGGTACAATGCAATTGCAAGCAAAATAAAGTCTTTAACATTGACTTTGAGCCTTTGGCTTAAATCACTATAGGCTATAGCATTATAGTCATTAAGATATGTTCTTTTGCTTAAAAAATTTTGGTACATATACCTAATTTTTGGTAGTTGTTTAGTATAAGGCATAGTGTAGGTACCCTCATAATGTATGACAATGCACATTGGCATATGGCTAGGTTCTAATTTATACAAATCTAATTTAATTTTAATTTACACAAATATTAATATATTTATTGCAGTAGCATAAGTAAAGATGCACTAATATAGAAATAAATGAAATTTTTTAAACTTGTAATAAACAAAAGCAATGGAAATGGGACAATTTAGACATTTCAATAGCAACTAAAGGATAGCTAGTGACAATTTGGTAATAGAAATTTAAGTATTTATTTTGTTTCTACTTATAATAGTTATATAATTAATTTATAATGTACTTTTTAGCTTTTTGTTTACAATATTATTTTGTTTTTTAATTATTTTTAAAGCCTACACTTTTTGACATTGAAACCACAATAGTTTTGTATTGATCTAATATGACTGCATTTGTTGCAGCACATTTCATTGTTAATTTGTTTCTTGGCTTAGCTAATAAAAAGGCTTTTATTAATTCTTCTATAAAAGGATCTTCATTTTGTATAAATATAGTATAATCAAATGACAACAAGCATTGCACATTAAGCTTTTTGCATTATTGTGCACAATATCTTTTGCTGTAATAAACAAAAATTCTTAAACATGGTGCACTTTTGAGGCTTACTCTTTAAGGCTAGTGCACTTTTTGATTACCAGCTGCCATGTATCTGTGAACTTTGTACAAAAAACCCAAATAGGTAAAAGAATTAATTAGACCAATGATCAGATTTGGTCAATTCTTTAATCTAGCAATTATTTATCTTAGCAAATTTATCAAACATATCTTAGTATTACTAACATTAGGCTATTACTAGAAAAGTATATTTCAACTGCAGAGTCCTTTTTCTTCTGAAATAAATTCATTTGTTTTCTGCAAGCTAAGCAAGTCAGGTGAAAAGGTTATGTTATCCAAATAAATTATAATGATAAATGTCATTAGACAATGAGGTTTTTTTAAAAATACTCTTGCAGCTTAGTGACAATGTGACAGCAGAGAAGGCTATCACTAAACAAACATAACTGTCAAACAGCTACTGAATAAACATTCATCAAAACAAGTTAACCCCACTTAAACAAATTAATTACCACAAACACAAGCAAGAAAGAACAGTCAAATAAAGAACCTGGGTACATAAAATCTTAAACACAATGGAGCTTTACTAGGCTGATTTTAATTTAAGTTTGCCTAGATCTTTATTTTCATAGATTTCTTTTAACCTAATTTTCAAATTAATCAAGAGTAGTATTCTAAAATAGGGGCAGGCTACCACCAGTCAATTTTTATGTTTGATAACTGTTAGCTATCTCTTAGTTAATTAGACGCTCAATTCCTCTGTGCAATGGTCTATGGCCAAACTGTGCCTAGTGATACAGTTTCATTTATACGAGCAGAGATGCTCAACATTAAATATACCTTAAGCACGCTAATAAAAAAGCTCAACTGGAGCACAAATGAATTGCTAGCTAGAGGCTAGTCTGAAATAACTATTGGCTTGACTCCTTCAATCTCCCAAAGTAAAACTGGCGACGATTCCGATCGAACCCCTGGAGACAGATGCGCCGGCCGAAGTGAGCCGATGGCTTCAACAATTCGAGGCGATTGCCAAAGTCAACAAGTGGGGGGAGGACGTGTTGAAGTACACATTCATCGCACAACTTGGAAAGAAAGTGTTTAACCTGATTGCCGACGCGTCACTTCCGGACAAACCGGAAGATAAGACATTCGAGGAGCTGAAGGAACTGCTTGAAAAGCAGACGCAAGCGACAAAGTCAGGACTGGCTTACAGGTACACATTCCACCACCTAAAGCAAGAAGATGGAGAAGACTCGTCGGCTTTCGCTAGGAAGCTTCGTCAGGCCGCAGAGAACTGTGAATTCACCGACCTAAATGAAAGACTGCGCGACTAGTTCGTATTTGGCCTGGCCAACAAGGATATCGTAAGGAAGCTCCTAACGGAAAAACTCAAGGATCTCACACTGGAGAAGGTGATGGCTGTGGCCAGTGCCTGTGAAGCCGTCGCGCGCGGTGAAAAGCAGATGAAAGGGAGCGATGTCCTGATGATTAATAACTGCAAGGCGACCCCAAAGCGTAAACCAGACACACGACCGAAGGATCCCAAGGCCCATCAGTCCAACAGCAAGTGGAATCAACGGAGCCAAGGTGATCAAATCAAATGCTTTTTGTTGTGGTAAAGACGGACATCGCAAGGATGTCTGCCAGCATCGTTCAAAAACGTGTTTGACCTGTGGCAAAGCTGGTCATCTTAAAGCCGTGTGCAAATCAAACACTGCGAGACCAAATCAAGGATCATGGAGGACGGACAAGGTGAGAGCAATCGAGCCCAAAGAAAACCCACCTAAATCGGAAGGTACACTCGATCGAATCTTCTCAGTAACCAGTGGGAACAAAGAAAGTTTAGGCGGACACCGAATAACCAGGCTATTGGTGGTAAACGGAGTCAATCTCCACATGATTTTGGACACGGGATCAGTATCATCATTTGTACCGCTAAAGGTATATCAAAGCTTCCTGGAGAAGCCCGAGCTTAAGTCTACTGCCCGAAGGTTCACAGCCTACCAAGGCGACCCGGTGCGCGTCCTAGGAGAACTAACAGTCAGAGTGGAGCGAGGCGGAAACTTCGCTAATTTACCTTTATTTGTCGTAGACCACCCAGATGCGGAGCCGATTTACGGACTCGACTGGATTTCAGTGTTAGAGCCGAAGCTGTACACAACCATAGCCCGAGGAGGAAATTTCAGCACAAGCAAAGGAACAGCTCAATCTTCTATGTGTCCGGTTGATGGAGTCAAGGTGTCATTAACAGTCAAGCCGGGAGCAAAACCAGTTTTCTGCAAGCCCAG
Source organism: Macrostomum cliftonense (assembly GCA_950096795.1). NCBI lineage: Eukaryota > Metazoa > Platyhelminthes > Macrostomidae > Macrostomum > Macrostomum cliftonense. The sequence continues at coordinate 19,767 of CATNEM010000326.1, forward strand.
ACAAATTCCATACGGAATCCTGGAGGACGTAAAGAGCGAACTCAAGAGAATGGAGTCCGATGGCCTACTGGAGAAAGTGCAATCGAGTGAATGGGCCACTCCAATAGTCTGTGTCAGAAAGCAATCCGGTAAGATCAGAATTTGCGGTGATTACAAGGTAACGCTTAACCCGGTTCTAAAGGACATGGTATCGACTACACCTTCGATTGACGAAGTAATGTCCAGGCTAGGGCGAGCCAGGAGATTTTCAACATTAGACCTCACTAATGCCTATCTGCAAGTGCCAGTCGACACAGAGACCAGTCTTATGCAGACCTGGAGTACTCCTTTTGGCCTATACCGCCCGACCGCTCTCGCTTACGGTGTTAAACAGGCACCAGCAATTTTCCAATCGTACATGGACAAGCTCCTGCTAAACCTCGAAGGCGTGGTGTCCTACCAAGATGACATTCTTATCTGGGGAGAGAATCAGGCAATTCACGATGAGCGGCTTAACAACGTGATTAAAATTGTCAAGGAGAACGGAGTGCAAATAAATATGGACAAGTGCGTGGTGAACACACCGTCAATTAAATTCCTGGGTTTTGAAATCAGTGCAGACGGCATTCGACCCTTAAAGGAGAAAACAGAAGCGATTGCCTGACTGAAAGAGCCAACTGATCTAAAACAGCTTCAAGCATTTATTGGAATGGTTGATTTTTACGGTCGATGCGTTCCAAATCTGGCTACGTTGAAGGAGCCGCTGACCAATCTTACGAGGTCAGGCGTGCCCTGGGCATGGGGAAGGCAGGAACGCTGCGCTTTCAATGCCATCAAGGACAAACTATACCATGCAGGACTACTCAAGCCGTTTGACCCAGCTGACATGGCTATACTTACTACTGACGCTTCACCAGTTGGACTAGGTGCTGTGCTGGAGCAGTCGTCAGGACCTGTTCTGTTTATCTCGAAGACACTAACGCGAGCGGAGCGCAACTACGCTCAAATCGAGAGGGAAGCTCTCGCAATTATCTGGGCTGTAAAACGTCTTCATAAGTATTTACTGGGACGCAAGTTTGTGCTCAGAACAGATCACCACCCGCTCAAGTTTCTGTTTGACCCTGGAAAGGCGCTGTCCACAGTTGCCGCGGCTAGGCTACAACGGTGGGCGATTACTCTCATGGAATACGACTACATCATTGAATGCAAACGATCTGAAGAAATCCCGGTTGCGGATGCCCTATCTCGATTGAACAACAGCGCCGCGGAGTACGAGCAGTTCGATGTCAGCTCTATACAGGACAGCCTGCTCGATATTCCGATCAACAAGGAGCAGCTCAGGTGCAAATCCATGATGGATAAAGAGTTGCGACAGCTTTTTCCACTTGTCAAGCACGGCTGGACAGCACGAGGGATTCAGAAACTGCCCACATACGCACGATTTCGAGATGAATTAGTAATTGAACATGGCGTTTTATACAGAGGCCTGCGACTTCTGATTCCGAAGGACGAGCGTCAGAGGGTGCTACAACTACTTCATGAGGGCCATGTCGGTGCAGACAAAATGAAGTCCATCGCCAGGCAGTGCGTCTGGTGGCCAGGCATAGACTCAGATGTGACACTGCACGCAAAGCGATGCCCTGCCTGCCAGGCGAACAAGGACCATGGGTCAACAATTCAATGGACTTCATGGCCGGAGGAGAATGAAAAGTGGTCAAGAGTGCATGCTGATTATGCAGGACCATTCAAGGGAGACAAGTACTTACTTGTACTCGTCGATGCCTATAGCAAGTGGGCCGAAGTACACGTTGCACAGTCAACTACATCGGCAGAAACTATCCGGCGGTTTCGAAGAACATTCTCGCAAGAGGGAGTCCCAGCAACCTTAGTCACGGACAACGGACCACAATTCACTTCTGCAGAGATGTAAGGATGGCTGAAGGGAGTCGGCTGCAGACACGTGCTTACGCCTCCATACCACCCTCGATCAAACGGACTGGCCGAAAGATTTGTCAGAGACCTGAAGAACCATGTACGAGCATCCGGAACGGACGACGATCTTCAGACCAGTGTGGACCGTTTTCTGCTACAATACAGGAACTCGCGTCACTCAACGACAGGCAAGGCACCCGCGGAGCTGATGAGAGGACATCTATTGCGTACGGCAACCCTGTCCTTGGCAAAGGAACCGGTGTGGGTGAAGACCTACAAGCACGAAATGGAGAAGTGGAAACCTGGCGAGGTCGTCGCGAGAGAAGGTAAGGCGATCGTGGGAGTGCAACTCGACGACGGCACATGCGGTCGATATCATTTGGATCAGACCAAGCCAAGGATTCCATCGGAGAATCCTGCGACCGAATCACGTCAGACGAATGTTCCCAGAGATGCTGCCGATCCAACTGACGATAAAACGACTACGGAAGCAAGACAGCTAGGGACAGGTCATCCCAGCAAGCGCATGCGAAAAGCTCCAGACAGGCTTCATTATTCTACAATGGGAAGACCTGATGGCACTTGACTGATTGTGTGAATTCTCATACATGTACTGTGTCAAGACTACAGGGGAGGAGTGTTAGCTATCTCTTAGTTAATTAGACGCTCAATTCCTCTGTGCAATGGTCTATGGCCAAACCGTGCCTAGTGATACAGTTTCATTTATACGAGCAGAGATGCTCAACATTAAATATACCTTAAGCACGCAATAAAAAAGGCTCAACTGGAGCACAAACGAATTGCTAGCTAGAGGCTAGTCTGAAATAACAATTGGCCTGACTCCTTCAATCTTCCAAAATAATAATAACTTTTTGGAATGTCAGATTTTTTGTTAGGGCTAAGGCTCAAGTCCTTATAATGTAAATTCCTATATTATAAATATGATAAATTTTAAATCACAATCCAAGCTTCAATCTGAGCTGCGCTCTGATTTCCAGCAGGCCACAAAGAAAAGCCCGGCCGTAAAGGCCGCCCTCATTGACGGCCTGCTGTCGGACTCGGCCACCCACATTCACATGCTGCTGCAGAGCCAGGACCGGCAGCTCATGTCCGACACCATGCAACAGCTGGCCCGGAATCCCAAATCCATTGACGCCTTTCTGCGCATCCTCACCGAACTGGTTGGCAAGCACCCGCAGTCGGCTAGCCAAGCGCTGCAGTGGCTAAATCGGCTGGTTGAGACTCACTCGGGCTACATCATGTCCTCGCCTGACCTCATCAACCGGCTGAATCAGCTGAGGTCGCAGCTGCAGGTCGGTTTTGATTGCTGCTGACTGGTTAATCCATGCTAGAATCGCTACAAACAAGTTAATCCGCCCCTAGAATCGCTAAAAACAGGCTAATCCGCCCCTAGAATCGCTATAAACAGGCTAATCCGCCCCTAGAATCGCTGCAAACAAGCTAATCCACCCCTAGAATCGCTACAAACAAGTTAATCCGCCCCTAGAATCGCTAAAAACAGGCTAATCCGCCCCTAGAATCGCTACAAACAAGTTAATCCGCCCCTAGAATCGCTAAAAACAGGCTAATCCGCCCCTAGAATCGCTGCAAACAAGCTAATCCACCCCTAGAATCGCTACAAACAGGCTAATCCGCCCCTAGAATCGCTAAAAACAGGCTAATCCGCCCCTAGAATCGCTGCAAACAAGTTAATCCGCCCCTAGAATCGCTGCAAACAAGTTAATCCGCCCCTAGAATCGCTGCAAACAAGTTAATCCGCCCCTAGAATCGCTACAAACAAGCATCCGCCCCTAGAATCGCTGCAAACAAGCTAATCCGCCCCTAGAATCGCTGCAAACAAGTTAATCCGCCCCTAGAATCGCTACAAAAAAGCTAATCCGCCCTTGAAATGGCTGCAAACAAGTTAATCCGCCCCTAGAATCGCTACAAACAAGCTAATCCGCCCCTAGAATCGCTACAAACAAGCTAATCCGCCCCTAGAATCGCTAAAAACAAGTTAATCCACGCTATTATCGCTGCAAACAAGTTAATCCGCCTCTTGAGTCGCTAATCACTAGAAAGCCACCCCTGGTATCAGTATTAGCTAGCAATCTAGCCTAACTCACCGGCAAGGGTTTGCACAGCATCAATATAACTTATTTTGCAGGCCCGCCTGGCCAGCATGCAGCGGCTGCTCATGCTGAAAGGCCGGCTGGATTTGCTGCTCAGCCTGACAGCCGACAGTCGGAGACCGGCGGCCAACGGGTCGGCAGCAACCACGCCGACAGAGGCCCGACAGAAGCCGGCAGTGACGCATCGGGACAGCGACTCGGACCTGACTGAGAGCTCCGACGCTGACAGTGACGACCTTGACGGTTCCGAGGCGGAGGAGCCGGACGATCTGGCTGGACAGTTGCTAGGCAACGCCGGTTCTTCATCTGGATCCGAGGTTGAGGCCAACGATTACCTTGACGATGAGGAAGATGAGGTGCGCTGGGGAGTTTTCACGTGGTCTGACCTGTCTGACTTGAGATTTGAAGGGGATGAGTGCGTGAGGTGGGATCTGAAGGGGATGAATGCGTGAGGTGGGATCTGAAGGGGATGAGTGCGTGATGTGGGATCTGAAGGGGATGAATGCGTGAGGTGGGATCTGAAGGGGATGAGTGCGTGATGTGGGATCTGAAGGGGATGAGTGCGTGATGTGGGATCTGAAGGGGATGAGTGCGTGAGGTGGGATCTGAAGGGGATGGGTGTGTGATGTGGGATCAGAAGGGGATGAGACGGGGATCTGAAGGGGATTGACATTCGCTCAATAACCGCCGCACCGCCATGTAGGAAGATGCCGAAGACGCAGACATGCTGAGCGACGTTGAAGGCGGCATCAGCAGCGAGGAAGGCGAAGGCGGCAGCGACAGCCAAGCCTCGGAGGATGACGAGGAGGGCAGCGGATTCAGCAGCGACGAACCGGCTGGCCGAGGCCTGGCGAACGGCCCGCTCTGAGCGCGCGTGCTCGCCAGAGACGTTTCGCTCATCTTGGCCTGTGTTGTCCCGTGCATTTTTTAAAATAAAAAGCAACATTGATGTTCAAATAAAATGCGGCGCACCCCTAAATATTTGTCTTCTGCTGAGGCATTTCTGACTGCGGAAATCTCTTCTTCTGATTTTCTATTTTTTGCTTTCCTTCTAGTCTGGTAGATTCTACTTATTTAGATCTTTTAGTCCCATTTTTATAGAAGTCTACTCGCGTGAGTAGCATAGTCGGCGTATTACAACAAAAAATGTTGAAACCGACCAGATGTACAGCCGCCGCTAGCTGCGCGGCGCATCCGAGGGCTGTGTACAGCAAGCTGCTCAGTCCTGATGGGCTGGAGGGGCCGCAACACCCAACCTAAATTTCCCGAGCTCAAACTGGATACCCGATCGTAGCTGGGCGGACTGAAGCAATGCGGGATTAAGTGCCCTGCTCATGGGCATAAGTTGTCTCCTAGAGGTGGAGCTCGAACCACGATCTTCCGGTTATAAGGCAAGCGCCCTAGCCACTGGGATTACCAACTCATCCACTCGAAGGTGATTCGAGTTTGCTACAAAAATGCCCAATAGTGAATCGATTTGTGCGCATTTTCAGCCACCCATTCAGTCCGCGCCGCCGCAGCAGGCGCTGCAATGCTGCTCTGCTCCCGCTGCGCCTGCCGGGTGCTGCCCCGGCCCGGTTTAGCAGCCTCGTCGCTGGTTATCCCGAGACACCTCCGAGGAGGTGCCGACAAGTTTCAATGCCGACCTAGAGGAGAACAAAACATCCGTGACCATTATCAACGAGGACAAATCAATGGTGTTCTTTGAACGATTCGGTCGCTATGGCTTCAAATTGAGCTCCGGCATCTTTGTGCTCGGCCCCGTGCTGGCCTTTCCAATGTCCGTGTTCAGCTGGCGAGTGTCCGACATCAGCGAGGTTGGGCCGGACAGCCTGGCCGCGCTGCGGGTCATCTATCCCCGGCCGGACATCTTTCTGATTGGCAAGGGCGACCCGTCTGTTAAGCTGGACAGCGCGCCGCTGGTCGCGTGGTTTAGGTTGGTGCGCTCTGCTGTTTCAAATGCTTGATTGGTTGGGGAGTTTTTAGGCAGATTGATGCTGATTGGTTGGGGAGTTTGTAAGCAGGTTGATGCTGATTGGTTGCTGAGTTTGTAGGCGGGGTGATGCTGATTGGTTAGTGAGTTTGTAGGCGGGGTGATGCTGATTGGTTAGTGAGTTTGTAGGCAGGGTGATGCTGATTGGTTAGTGAGTTTGTAGGCAGGGTGATGCTGATTGGTTGGGGAGTTTGTAGGCAGGTTGATGCTGATTGGTTGAGGAGTTTGTAGGCAGGGTAATGCCTATTGGTTGGGGAGTTTTTAGGCAGGGTGATGCTGATTGGTTGGGGAGTTTGTAGGCAGGGTAATGCCTATTGGTTAGGGAGTTTTTAGGCAGGGTGATGCTGATTGGTTGGGGAGTTTTTAGGCAGGTTGATGCTGATTGGTTAGGGAGTTTTTGTGTCAGGATTGTGTGCCAGCTCATATTTTCCGCACCCTACTAGAGAGCTCCGCGTCAATTGGGAGATTCTTCCCACCGAGGAGGCCCTGACGACCTTCAACTTTCTAAACTCGGAGGGTCGCCAAGTTGCCGGCGCTTTCCTGCCGCCCAGCATGCGCGACATGTACAAGGAGGAGCTCGAATCGCTTGAGGCCGACAAGCGGCGCCGCGACAGCTTTCAACTGGTCGACCCGCTGGACAGCAGCTTCACCAACGAGCTGCTCGACCAGCAGAGAGTGCTCAAGCTGCCAGCCGAATCAAGTCCGACAGAACGTGGCGCTGCCACTTCCATTTTGGAGTCGCTGAAGCGCCCGACGATCGCCGCCATTTCTGAACGGCAGCGCCGTCAGCGGCTGGCCAACGAGAAGAGCTCCGAGCAGTTCGATGTCAAGACGGCGGCGCAGAAGGCGAGGGCCTTTGCTGACTCAACGTCGCGCCAGCATCGCCAGGTGGAGGAGGCGAGGCGTCGGGTGGCCGGCGAAGTCGGAGTCTCAGGACAAGCCGGACGGCAAGGAAGAGCCGAAGAAATGAGCGGCTGTGTCACGTGACCCATGTACTTTTATTGTTAACGTCTGTATGAAGTGATGTTAGATTTATTATTCAGCCAGTGCTTAACGCCTGATAGTGTCCAGCATGCGATCAGCCACTAACCTACCTAGCACCGTTGGTTTGCGCTTGCTTCTCGCTTAGTTTGCTTGTGTAATCTTTATAGTACATTCATTTTGTCGTCATATATTACTGAGTTTTTTCCATATTAGTCTAATCAATTAATTCTGTTTTATATTTTCGTCTTTTTTCACTGTTGTCTCCAGCTGATTCCTCTGAGTCAAAAGTCTAACTACGAGCATCTTGCGACAGCATGGGGATTCTCGTCTCCCCATTGAGAATATTGTGACAGCATGGGGACTCTCGTCTCCCCATTGAGAATATTGTGACAGCATCGGGACTCTCGTCTCCCCATTGAGAATATTGTGACAGCATCGAGGACTCTCGTCTCCCCATTGAGAATATTGTGACAGCATCGGGACTCTCGTCTCCCCATTGAGAATATTGTGACAGCATCGGGGACTCTCGTCTCCCCATTGAGAATATTGTGACAGCATGGGGATTCTCGTCTCCCCATTGGGAATATTGTGACAGCATCGGGACTCTCGTCTCCCCATTGAGAATATTGTGACAGCATGGGGACTCTCGTCTCCCCATTGAGAATATTGTGACAGCATCGGGACTCTCGTCTCCCCATTGAGAATATTGTGACAGCATCGAGACTCTCGTCTCCCCATTGAGAATATTGTGACAGCATCGGGACTCTCGTCTCCCCATTGAGAATATTGTGACAGCATGGGGATTCTCGTCTCCCCATTGAGAATATTGTGACAGCATCGGGACTCTCGTCTCCCCATTGAGAATATTGTGACAGCATGGGGATTCTCGTCTTCCTATTGAGAATCTTGTGACAGCAGGGGGATTCTCGTCTACCTATTGAGAATCTTTTGAAAGCATGGGGACTCTCGTCTCCCTATTGAGAATCTTGTGACAGCATGGAGATTCTCGTCTCTTTATTGAGAATCTTGTGACAGCATGGAGATTCTCGTCTCTTTATTGAGAATCTTGTGACAGCATGGGGATTCTCGTCTTCCTATTGAGAATCTTTTGACAGCATGGGGATTCTTGTCTCCTCATTGAGAGTCTTGGGACAACATGGGGACTCTTGTCTCCTCATTGAGAATCTTGTGACAGCATGGGGACTCTCGTCTCCCTATTGAGAATCTTGTGACAGCATGGAGATTCTCGTCTCCCTATTGAGAATCTTGTGACAGCATGGAGATTATCGTCTCCCTATTGAGAATCTTGTGACAGCATGGAGATTCTCGTCTCTTTATTGAGAATCTTGTGACAGCATGGGGACTCTCGTCTCCCTATTGAGAATCTTGTGACAGCATGGAGATTCTCGTCTCCCTATTGAGAATCTTGTGACAGCATGGAGATTCTTGTTTGTCGTCTCTCCATTGAGAGTCTTGCGACAGCATGGGGATTCTCGTCTCCCTATCGAGAATCTTGTGACAGCATGGGGATTCACATGCGGAACATACCGCCCGATGCACGCAAAAGGCTAGTACAAGAGTTGTACTCAAATGAGAGTGAGAAATCGCCCCATAGTTACTGGTGAATAATTGATACAGGCTGGACTTCGCACTGTCACGAGCGGTTTAAGATAAAGCCTAAAATCCGGTCTCCAAGTTCAACCGAACAGCCTCTCCAACTCTGAGCTAAAAACATTAGCTTTGTTGTTATGGCAACCACCTCTCTCCGCAATTAATATTTTATTCGTCGCATTTGGTTGCCTAGGCAGTTGGAGATGCCTCTAGATTGGATAGATATGAGGGATAACAATGCTGTTTGATCCCATTCCATTCTACCCTCTTTTATTCGCCTAATTTAAGGGCCGCGCTTTTTCGACGCATAAAAAAATGTAAAGCTGCGATTGGCTAGCTGTCTGTCAGCAATTTTTTAATCCCATATCAGTTCTAACTAGCTCGCTGAAGGTCCTTTTTACACCGGCCGCTTCATCTCTTCTGTAATTATAATATACCATCGGTAAGTTGAAACCGGCGTCCGCTATTAATAATATATAGCAGCTTTGAACGATAAAAAGCGACCCTCAGCTTCTTTTGCTTCATCATTGATCGATACTAAAGGAGGCCCGTCAGGATGCAGCCAGCCGGAGGAGGACACGGAAAGCGACGCCGTCAGCAGCCGCACTCGGTGCAGCTGAGCCTGCCGCCTCAGCACCAGCAGCAGCAGCCACCCCCGGCCGCATCAGCCAAGTCCATCTTCGCAGAGAAGACGCGGGATCAAGGACGCCGGGTAGTCAGCATCATCTGCAGCTGCCTCATCATCATCAGCAGCATCAGCACCAGCAGCCGTCTCGCCAGCTAAGCCTGGCCATGCTTATGACACTGAAACGTCGACTTCGCGAGGTTCGGGCTCGTCTGCAGGCCCAGGCGGCGGCTAACGCGGCGCTGCACGGTCGCCTGGGCGCCGGTCGCGCCGACAACACCTACCAGGTCCAGCCGTTGGCGCCGGCCTTCTCGGCAGCCAGGCGAGCCCGGCCAGGTGCTGCTCCACAGCCTGCACTTCTTCCTAGGCGAGTCGCGCTACTGCCAGCGGGCCAGCGCCACGGCTCGTCCGCATGCTGGCCGACGACGTGAAACGCCGGACTGAAAGCCGCCCTGACCGGCTCGCGCCGATTCAAACTAGTCGTAACCGCCGGCGTGATGCAGAAGGCCCGCAGACCGGCTTGGAGGCCTCGCGCTGCTTGCTGGACTCCAGCTGCGACGGCTGCGTCACGGCCAGCCTCGACCGGCCAACTTTTGTAGCCTCGGCCGCCGCCTATTGGTTCTACTATGAGTAGCGAGTTGCGAATATCTTGAGCACGATCCTACCTCTGATGTTGATGAGCCTGAATTGAGAGATCTGGCTAAATATTTGCAGCCTGAGCTCCAGTTTGCATCAGTTCACCGCTGCCTAGGATCTGCTTCAAGCAAAATAGATGACTAATTAAAAATTTGTTTAAAATTTAAATATAAATGGCAATGGAATAATGGTATGAGAAATAAAATGAGCGTGACAGTTATCCGAAGTTAAAGTCAATGCTAGCTGGATCCAATGCAATTAGGGAAGACAGAATGGCAAAATTCCCACAGGAAGAGCTGGGCTTCCAGAATAGAAGTATAGAAGACTCGCTGGTATGAAATTTTTCCTTTTAGAAGAAAGAATTTTTTCCGCCATTGAAAGCTCATTTTACATGTAACTGCTTGGCACAAACAGGCTTTATCAGACGACAGAGCTCGAGGCGGCTGGATGCTTTTTAGTTTTAGTTCCAGCTTCTCATTTTACAGCCTCGCGTTTCACTCTGGAAAGTAGAGGAGCCACTTCTTAACGCAGAAGGCCCAGAAGCCTGCGCATCTGCTATGCATGGAGTTAAATTATTTACCAGCCGCTGCCTAGGGAAATGCTAAATCACTCGGGGGTTTATGTGTTCTTGTATCCGTCCAAAACAGTAGCTTTACGTTGAAAAATAGCTAGTACGCTTAGTGGCAAGGCTAGCGGGGTTTGCTTGAATAGAACTCACAATGGAGATGCTGCTACGGTACTATAGTACGCTAGTCTAACTGCCTTCCACATATTTTATTTGGCAATTAAGCATCAGAGAGCTGCCAGCTGCTTTTTCAACCAGGCAAAATTTGTACCAAATACCTTGCTGTCACGCATAGTTGCCACAAATCGCCAACCAATGCACTAGTTTCCATCTCTAAGTACGTAGCTAATAATAGTTAAGTTGGTACAAAGTGTAGATTGGCTCAGGGCATTAAGCCAATGGAGCTGAGTCTTCTCACTCTCTGTTCACCCTAGTACCTAAAAGCCACCATCGATCAAAGCCAAAAATCTACGATTAAAATGCTTTTTCTAGCTTCAATCAACTCCATGATAAACATGCTACTTCTTTTCTGTGCGCTGCTTCTGTCACTGCAGCTGGTGGGAGGCTCGGATCCCGCCTGCGCTAAGCCGTTGCGATGGCAACAGGCGCAGCTCTGCCCTACACCAGCCCATCCTAGTGCCGCTGAGCTTCTGCAGCTTCCCAACGAGCAGCAATGCATCTTCGTGTGCTCCTCGCGACTGCCAAAGTGCAAGGCGGCTCACTTCCAGCACTCCATCTGCTCTCTGGCTGTCAATTTCTCGCAGCTGTCGGTCTGGTCGGCTGCGGGACCCGGCCAGTGCAGCAGTCTCGTGCTGGCGCCCGTCCTGCTGCAGCTGCTGGCCTTCTTCGACTTCAGAGAGTCGCTCGAGAAGGCGGCTGGCAGCGTCAGCGTCAGCATCGAGACCTCTGAAGTGACGAGAGACTCGAGCGGACTGCACTTTGCCGGAAGGAGGACGTCATTTCTGAGGCTGAGGCTCGCTAGAGGCATCACGGAGCTGACTGATCGCGACGGAGAGAGAGCTGTCAGCTTCTTCTTGAAAATTAGGCGGCCGTACAAGGCTCGGAGCGTCTTCATGAAGATCGCAAATGATCCGGAAATGAACTTGTCCAACATATTCGAGACGGACGGCAACCTGATCTTCCATTACTCACAGCTGCGCAAGCAGTTCACCTCAGCCTCGAAGATCATGCAGACAGACGCCGATCCGCGCGGATTCTTTTTGGGCGTGGCCGCCAGCAACTTGACTGGCGCTTACGCCTTTCTTAACGACCGAGTGCACGACCTGGGCGCGTCAGACTACATCAAAGCTCCGATGGATGACTCGATGTTCCTTCTGGGCTACTCGTCTGGCAACGACGCGAGCTGCCTCGCCGGGACCATCGTCATGCTTCGGCATCGCCTAGGGCAAGCTGAGCGCCGAGCAGCTGGCCTCCTTGGCACGTCTTTGCGACTGACAGCTTCACTGAAGCGAATGCCTGGATTGCTCCTGCCCGAGCCACTGAGACTCGAAAGTTGACATTCGAGAAGCAGTTTTACTCGCCACTCATTTTGTGATTTCGTCATGCAGATTTAAAGGCACAGACAAAGTGAAGCTTCGTTTAATTCGCTATGTTGACAGAGACTCTGGCAAACATACGCTCGTACACTGCTATTGTTTTTGTATCGCTTTACAAGCTGTGATGACGATTTTTCGACAGACGTACTCCACTGCTGTGCTACTACTGTTTCTGGTACTCGGTTGACTTTGATAGTTGCAGAAGAAAAAATAGACTCGAAAGTTTAAAAAGCATAACATGATATTTTTCAGTATGAGAAGCGACAAGTTGCCATCTATGGCAACCAGGTGATAGTTAGAAGTCTGAGAAATGATTTTTTCGGCGATTTCTGGACAATTATTGTACTCTTGACCTTGTGTTTCGTTTGGAATAAGCTTGGAATAACCTTGGTTTTACTGAAAAACGTCTTTCCTGATTGAGTGAATTTTTCCTGGCTGCTGCAACTCTTTTGTTACTATTACAATCCTTTCCTAGCTGATACAATTCTTTCCTGAAATAATTTTTTAGTAAGCTTTCTGGCTTCCCGCCGCTGTCTAAGCTACAAGGCTACAGTGCGAAATACTAACCCGCACACCCTCATATAACACCCCACACCCGCCAACCCCCACACACATTCCAGCCCCCACACACTCCAACCCCCACACGCATCATGCCAACCCCCACACACGCCAGCCCCACTCCTCACTCCAACCCCCACAAACATCATGCCAACCCCGCCGACACTCCAACCCCCACACACGCCAACCCCCACACACGTCATGCCAACCCCCACACGCTAACCCCCACACGCTAACCCCCACACACGTCATGCCAACCCCCTCACACGCCAACCCCCACACACGCCAACCCCCTCACACGCCAACCCCCTCACACGCCAACCCCCTCACACGCCAACCCCCACACACGTCATGCCAACCCCCACACGCTAACCCCCACACGCTAACCCCCACACACGTCATACCAACCCCCTCACACGCCAACCCCCACACACGCTAACCCCCACACGCTAACCCCCACACGCCAACCCCCACACACGTCATGCCAACCCCCACATGCCAACCCGCACACACGTCATGCCAACCCCCACACGCCAACCCCCACACACGTCATGCCAACCCCCACACGCCAACCCCCACACACGTCATGCCAACCCCCACATGCCAACCCGCACACACGTCAACCCTCACGCACGCGAAACCCCACACACACCAACCCCCAAATACAATCCTCGTACTAGTAGGGGCCTGCTCAACTCGAGCTGCGACTGAGTTTAATTGTTACTTGTTCTACTTCCAGTAGCAAGACGCAATTTTTGTCGCAATTAAACAAGGCTTTACGCTCGTAGTAGGCATAATCGGTTGCTTTTAGGTTGAGAGCCTGGTACCAATACCATTGTAATTTAGCTATTGTGTGTTTCGTTCTCTATGGGTGCGAAAGCAACCGGACGAAAAAATAAACCTTGTTTTAGACCTCCTCCGTTCTCCCCTTCAGTTCTAAAAACATTTTATCCCAGTTTTTCCTGCCGTAAGGCAGTGCCATGACGGGCAGCTTCATCAACAGAGAGCTAAGCAGCTCAGGGACGAGAAGGCAAGGAGGAGCAGGAACAACAAAAACAACAAAAACAACAATAACAACAAAATACGCTGTCAAGGTGGTAAAAGGCAGCGTCACAGGGTCGAAAGAAGCCGAGGGCTGACTTTCTTACTTGACTTAGCTGCTGCAGCTGCCGGGCCGGATACAGCGACTGGACTGTGGCCGTCCATTGCGCTAACCCCTGGCGACCACGGGCAGCTAACGCTGCGGTGTCGTGCAGGGGGGATCCGGTGACGCCGGGTCCTGCAGCGTGATCCTCCGGTAGATCTTGGAGGTGGATGTTTGCTCGCCCTGTAGCCCGATGGTAACGGACGAGCTGGCAGATGTTCTCGGGCCTGCAAACATCGGAGAGGTTCGGGTTTGGTCCGAGATACTTGAGCCTGTACTGGGTGAAGACGGGGCAGTCACAAATAAAATGCGCCGCGCTTTCTGTGCCAGATGGGCAGAAGGGGCACTCCTCAATGTAGATTTTACCCTGCAGGTAGCGGTGCCTAGCAAAACAGCCAGCCTTAGCAAGGCTGTCGGCCAACTCGTTGCCAGGTTGCCCGGAGTGCCCGGGGATCCACCTTAGGGACACCTTTTGAAATGAAGCCGGCAAAAGAAATGGCCGGTCTAACAATGGCAGTGTAACTCCACCAGAGACGGCGGGGGTGAGACCCCAGGTAGTGCCGAATGCTCGGCAGAGCTGCGCGAGCGTCGCAAGGGCCTTGCGAGTTTTGCTAGTGACATGAGGGTTCCAGCTCAACTTATGATAGAGGGTAACGCCCAGACATCTAGTTTGCTTCTCCATGGCGATAGGCTTGCCATAGAGGAGGAGGGGCTCAATCCTCCAGTTTCGCCGACTGGTGAACATAATAGCAACGGTCTTGGATTCAGAGAATTTCAGGCCGCAGCTACCAGCCCACACAGCGCGGCGGATGAAGGCTTGCATAAGGTCCCGAAGAACATCGGGTGACGGACCAGCCACAATGGCTGTAACATCTTCAGCATACAAAGCCAGCAGGTCAGCATAGCCAGTCTTGTGCACCGGGTCAGGGCCAGAGCTGCAGAGCAACTCATCCATGACCAAGTTCCAGAGGACTCCACCTTGCGGCCCGCCTTTTTGGACATCAATAGTGCGCGAGCGCCCAATGAGGTGTGAGGTGACAGTCCGGTTAGAGATCATGTACATGATCCAGCGGGTGAGGTGCTCGTGCGTCGCCCGGGATTCCAGGGCGCGCTGAAAGGCATTAAAAAGCACATTGTTGAAAGCACCATCAATGTCGAGAAAAAGGGAGAGCGCGTAATCGGTGCCCAGAACGGCTCCTACCAGCTTGTCGACAATGGTACATGCAGAGCTCGATGGAGCGGCCAGAGCGAAAGGCGTGCTAATTGGAGGAGAGCCAGTTCCGCAGCTCAACAGAAAGGGTCATACCCGAGGGTGATGCACGCCTTGAGCAGCTTACATAGGTGGCCAAGGAACCTGTTATTCTTCACTGCTTCCCGAAGGAACACAGGGTAAATGTTGTCGGGCCCTGGCGATTTGAAGGGGGCGAAGGAATTGACAGCACGTGCTGTTTTCTCGTTGGTGACGACATTCGCAGCTAGGGCAAAACCTCCAGGAGAGTGGTAATGCGGACCAAGCTGAGGGGGAGCACGGGGAAGAGTTGGCAAGCATGAGCTCCAACGATTCACCCGGATTCTCAGCGAGCCGGCCATCCGGCTTTTTAATCACTGAGAGCTTTGAAATTTTGTCGAGAGTAAGCGCTTTGACCATGCGCGAGGTTGGGCGGGCACCCTCCAACTCCGCGCAGTATTGGCGCGACTTTTCGGACTTCGCCTTCCTGATTTCTCGCTTAAAGTCGCAGGCAGCGTCTTGATAAGCGGACAGGTCCGTTGGGTCCTTGCTTTTCCTGCCTCTGCGCTGGAGGTGCTTGGCCTTTCACCGGAGGGCTCCGAGCGTAGGATTCCACCAGGGGGCAGATTTTCTTGCCTTTGTATGCTTTGAGCGGACAAGAGTCAGTATGGGCTACCATAATGGCCTCGCTAAGGGAACCAGCGAGGTTGTCAACATCCTGGCAAGTGGTGGGAATAGTCGGCTCTAACTGGTGAACCTGGCGTTGCAGCGATTCTGCAAACGTCGTCCAATCAGAATTCCGGACATTCCTTTTCCAAACGATACCAGGGTTGGGACTGGTAGTCTGCAGACGGAAGCGGACAAAGCGGTGGTCGGACAGAGATTCCTCCTCATCCCACACCTCCCAATCCCTGACCGAAGCGCCAGGTTTTGAGAAGCCAGGGTGGCGTCCAGAACCTCAGTCCACCGACCGTTGTCAAAGGTGGGCATACCACCAGAGTTGCAGAGCAACAAGTTAGTAGTGCAGATGTAAGCAAGGAGTTCCTCGCCTCTGCTGTTAACACTTTTGCTTCCCGAGTGGGTGTGGTGGGTGTTAAGGTCCCCGTCCACCATCAGCTCAAATTTATTATCTGAGCAGTACTCCACCAGAGAAGAGATAGAGGGTGGGACCGCAGGGCTGTCGCCAGGAATGTAGATCAAGGCGATGAGCACCGTGCGGTTAGGAATGAGGTTGGTGGATTGAATGACACAGCGGTCTCGATCGGAGAGGTCCGGTCTGTGCCAGGCTTTAAGATGGAGATTCGCTAAAACGGCAGCTCTGGGTTGCTGAGAAACGTAAAAACAGTCAAAGCCAGAGGGCACGTTAAGCATCTTACCTTTCCTCGACCAGGGCTCCTGCAGCAGGATGATGCCCGGGTTGACGAGGCTAGCAACTCTCGCCAGGTTGGTCGAGGCCGCGATGCAGTGTTGCAGGTTGAGCTGCAGGAATTGCATCCCAGGTGAGCCCTAGGTTCTTGCAGCCGTCTGCTGGCCTACGCCGAGTCGTTGAGGAGTCTCGCCTCCTCCTCAGCGGTAATAGCCGGGGCCACCACTTCCATGGGCTCCTCCCGGATCGGTTCCAAGACTGGGGCAGCAGCTACCGGGGCAGCAGCCGCCGGGGCAGCCGTCACATCCTCAGTCTGGCTTTCCGGGCGGGCCACGATGGTGACCGTGGCAGGTGGCTTGCGGCCCATGGTCGGAGCAGCCGCTGCACTAGCGCGCTGGGTGAGGCTAGAGCGGATCGTGTTCCTGGCGGGTTTCCAGCCCTTCGCACTCCCGACTGACGCAGTGGCCTTGGCGGCTTTGCCTCGCACAGGGTCCACCTTAGCGGAGTGATCGCGACGCGCCGTGGCACCTACGCTGGAACATGACTGCGGCTAGTGCGTTAAGCTGCAACAAGGCCTGCGGACTGGCCGCATACCACTGTTAAGGTCAAAGGGTAACACCTGTCCCTCAGAGCACTTGGCCCCAAGGTAACCAGTTTGACCAGAGCCATGAATGGGTGGTCCATCGCCAGAGCCCAGTCAGCGATAACAGCTCGCGAGAGCTGGTACCCAGGGTTGGCTTGCGTGACAGCTAGATAGAGGATGCCAATAGACATGGGCTCCATCTGGCCACGGCCTGCTCAAAGAGAGGGTAGAGCAGGTGAAAAGCATCGCAGGATAGCCTGTCTCATACTCTGCGGGCATGCTGTCAACGCCTTGCGAGCCAGCAAAAGATTTCGGTATAGTATTCGGGAAAAAACCTGAAAGACACCTTTCTTTTCTCCCAAACTTCCAAGATTGCTCTGCAAACAACGCTAGAGGCGAAACAGGAGCTGAGGAGGAAAATTCAGTTTTTAGCGCTCAATCACTGAATTAGGGACTGAGCATTTGCAAGAAAGAAGTAGAGCATTTAAAGCAGGAGAGCTGCCGTGCGGAGGCAGTACTTTAACAAAGTACTGCCAACTTAAACAAAGCATTAAACAACGAGACGACAGCTCCTGGCGCCTGAATTACGCAAAGTTGCTGCAAAACCAGAGCAGAAGTTGATGCGTTTTGGCCCTCTCGATTTTCTTCTCCGTTGCATCTTATTTTATTATTAATTGAATTCTCATTTCTCAAATGCCTTAGAAAATGTACAGGTATATTTAATCTTTAAAAATTTCAACCAGTTTATTAGTTTGACGTGGACTGAGCTAAAAAGCTAAATCTGCAGGAGGGCTGCAGGCACTTTGACGCTTAAAGCGACATCGTCCCACAATCAGCGACTGGGCACGACTGTCCATTGCGCTGACTCCTGAAGCGCGTTCAGTCACACTAAATACGGTATGCAGGCATAGACACACACACAGGCCGGGATGCTGTCGGTACGTTACAAATTTAAATAAACAATTATTCAGCAAATACGTCAGCCAACAATCGATTACAGTATAATATTGATGTAATAAAGAGTATAGATTATAGATTAAATCATCTGCGCCAGCTAGAACACGGACTGGCACTCGCAGATGTACCTCGCGCTACCAGAGCAAAAATGGTCGTCAATTCCTCCGGCAGAATGGCCCCACCAAAGCGTGGCACACAGCAGTGATGGAGAGCCATTCGGCTCCCCCGAGTGCCACACGCTCGGGTCCACAGCCACGTTGCAGCCGGTCCAAAGCCAGTCAGACTTGGCATTCGAGCTGCCCTGCCCGCCAAGGTAATAATCATACGAGCTGCCAATCAGCTGCTTCAGAGACCTCAGGTACACAGCTTCATCAAGGTCGATTGCGTCAGCGAACTTCGTCAGTCCAGCATCCGCATTGCAGGTCTCGTTCGCACCGTTCCAGCTGAGAGTGGCCGACGTGACCACCTTGTACGAAGTGCCGAACCTCGTGTGCTGGTATCCGGACGGACACAGGCGACCCGGAGGAGCGCCAGCCACAGACCTCACGTACACGCTGACCAGGTTGGTGCAGCTCGGCACAGCCTGCACGCGGTGACTGCACGCATCGAACACGAACAGCTTGCACTCACAGACGCCGCCGCTCGTCATCAGCCTGAAGGCCTGGCACCGTTCCACTTGAGCACAGACAAGACTGCACTCGATTGGAGCGCACAGACCCGACACAGCTCGAGTGAACTCGGAGCTCACGCAGTCCAGTCCGGTAGTTTGGGGAAATTTGGCTTTGCTGGGGCCGCTGCACGACTGGGACAGCACGGCCGACACCCACAGCAGCTGCAGCAGAGGGAGCAGGTGCATCAACGCTGACAAGGAGCTTTCCTGAATACCTGGCTGATTGTAGCTTCGGAGAGGGCTTAGCGACGCCTTCCGTTCTACAATTTATGGTGAGGCAGAGGAGCGCGTAGGTTTCTAAGAAATTCTCTCAACGCTTTTGGTTGGTCAATGGCTGGCTGAGCTGTGACTACGAGAGTATTTTCGTCTATGAGAGTTGGTGCTTTCGTCAACGCCTAATCCTATTGTTGAGATAGGTAGGTAAATATAGTAGCTAAAAGAATAAAGACAAATGAAAAATTATCTCAGCAAATAATTTTTCATGCTGAATTTCGCATCCTTTTTCAAAGGGTTTCAATAATTTTTAGAATTCAAGTATGGCAAACGGCAACTAAAGGAAAGTACTTTTTGACGAGAACGGCAGGCTCTCAGTTTGCCATTTATCTATAGCGTGGAGGCCGCTACGCCACCTCGTTGGTTCCGTTTTATTTAAGAATTTCATAGGCTATGATAGAAAGATTGCTTACCCTAAAATAGTGAAAATCTGGTGAGTTCTCTTTGCTGTCCACTGACAGTGAAAATGCACGAATTATGCAGCTGATTGTTGCATCTCGCTCATAACTGACATCCGGCCAAGTCTCGATTATGCGATTCAGCTGGACCGGCAGCGTGATCAAAATCACTTGACGGATTTAAAGAAATTATAGAAATCGGTTCATATTTTTTTATTTCTGAGCCTCTAAGATCCAGGTATTGCTACTTAAAGGAATGCATATAGGGGAAAGTACAAATTTGTTAGAACTTGCACCCAATAGACCTGAACCAAAACTGAATGTGTGCGCAACACTTTGTAAATCAATGGGTTGACAATCTGAGAAAATCTGGCTTGAAATGCGCTTGTGATTAACGTTGTGCAGAATCTATTACTGACTCCCAAATTGGAAATTGGCAGGAACGACTCTACATCGCACACTGTGCGGGCAAAAAAATGATAAAATATTGCCAGAACAAGAATAAAAACACTCCGACAGAGCTGAACTAAAGCGACTAACTTCCGGCATCTAATCACTATTTTAATCCCAGTGCTCATAAAAGTGCAAAGCAAGTTCTTTGCCACTGAGGAGGCACAATGCGAGCTTATCCTAATGCTCGTAGGATAAGCAGTGAACAGACTAAAAAATAGCCATTATAAAAGTAACTAAAATCAACTAATAGGAAAAGGTAAAGCTTTTAGAATTCCAAGGCTTCTCAATGCACGCTTGATTGGAGTCGTTTATATCTGAAAGCGGAAACTGCCATGAAGACAGCTAGAAAGCTGCTGAAGAAGCTCACTGCATCGAGTTCTTGCTCTGACCAAAGATGGATTTTCCTACCTTCTCCTGCCTTCCTTCCTCCTTCCTGAACCAAAACGCTTTTAGCTAAAAAAATAAAAAAAATTTCTAAATCCATCTAAATTTCCATCTATTTTCTAAATTCCCTAAAATTTTATTTGTTAGCTAAGACAGGCTCCCGAACAAAGAGTATGGGAATCAATGACCAAATAAATGTTATGAACGAGAAAAGAACGATATAATACGCTCGTAATTTACTAAGTAATCTACCGAAAGTTTTTAAACAAGCTATACTTGTACAGTTGTACTTATACGAAACAAGTACTTTTTCGTGGCGTTTTTTTAAATAGCGAACAAATTAGCAACGTTAAAACACAGACAGGCACTCGCAGATGAACCGCCGATTGCCGATACAGGCAACGTCATCTATGCCGCCCGTTAAGAAATTCCTCCATAGGTTGGCGCACATCAAGGAACTTTCACCGTTCGGCTCACCCGAGTGCCACACGCTCGGGTCCACAGCCACGTTGCAGCCGGTCCACAGCCAGTCAGACTTGGCATTCGAGCTGCCCTGCCCGCCAAGGTAATAATCATACGAGCTGCCAATCAGCTGCTTCAGAGACCTCAGGTACACAGCTTCATCAAGGTCGATTGCGTCAGCGAACTTCGTCAGTCCAGCATCCGCATTGCAGGTCTCGTTCGCACCGTTCCAGCTGAGAGTGGCCGACGTGACCACCTTGTACGAAGTGCCGAACCTCGTGTGCTGGTATCCGGACGGACACAGGCGACCCGGAGGAGCGCCAGCCACAGACCTCACGTACACGCTGACCAGGTTGGTGCAGCTCGGCACAGCCTGCACGCGGTGACTGCACGCATCGAACACGAACAGCTTGCACTCACAGACGCCGCCGCTCGTCATCAGCCTGAAGGCCTGGCACCGTTCCACTTGAGCACAGACCAGACTGCACTCGAGCGGAGCGCACAGACCCGACACAGCTCGAGTGAACTCGGAGCTCACGCAGTCCAGTCCGGTAGTTTGGTAAAATTTGGCTTTGCTGGGGCCGCTGCACGACTGGGACAGCACGGCCGACACCCACAGCAGCTGCAGCAGAGGGAACAGGTGCATCGGTGCTGTGCTCGGGTAGAATTGATGAAGGAGTCTTGGATAAGACTCTATTTTGATAAGCAATTTATGCTGAGGCTGAGTATGGTTGCTAACCACTAAACTTTGTTCCGTAGGATCTCAGCCAGCTAGGCTAGAGCCGATTTTGCAGGGTAGGGTGCTATCACCCACCTCAAGGCTTTCATAAATAAGGAATAAAACAAACTTTCTCTGCATTTCCTCCACCAAAATATCGCATTTGCAGTTGCTATATTTAATATTCATTATTAAAACACTCTTGCAAAGTCTATTGAATATTAAAATGAAGAAAACAGTAAGAACCAATGGCGAGTGTTGATGCTATCAATTTTTTTTCGCTCCCGCAGCAATTCTGCAATCGTTTCTGCAGCTGATAAGCAGGGCAGGCCAGAATTTCAGGCTAAGGCCGGGCCGGACCCGCACTGCGGCTGCCAGGTCGTGTAGCTCAGTTGGTTAGAGCGTCGTGCTGATAACGCGAAGGTCGAGGGTTCGAGCCCCTCCCCGACCAGGAATTTTTTTTCAATTTAAAGTTACTATGAGAAATAAAATTTGAGCAAGTGAAACAAAATAAAAAGTAGTAAGAATCGATTGCAGCATAAAAAATAAGAAGGACTTTAAAAGCCATACTTTCATTTTTTTCATATTCATTTCATTTTAGCTCCGGAGACAATTTCGAATACCGGCTCATTTAAAAAATATTGATCAAGTGCGTTTTGCACTACTAATAGCGGAGAAAATCGCATGTCTATGTATCAAATTCAAATCATTAAAAAATAGCGAATATCCTTCCAGACTTTTAGGCAGCCAGTGTCACTGCGGCGTGATGCCGTATTGAAAGCTTTCGGCTACTCCTTTGTAGGCGATGCGTTCGGGAAACCGTGACTGCCTCTGGAGAGTGAGGGGGAGAGACTTTTATTCGGGATTATTATCTTCTTGAGGGTGCTTCCAACACTTTAAAAGCCACAGGCCCCAACCAAAAGCAGTGCACGGCTCATTCTCACTCTGTACGCCTGGCTGTCGAAGTCTCCGTAGTCGCTGAGGTTCACCGAACGGCCCCGGTTGGCGCCAGAATCGGCTGAATTGGCGCCCCGTGTGGCGCCCCGAGCGCCGGCGCCGATGAAGCAAAATTGGGCTGCCACCCTGGCCACGCGGTCATTCTCGGCCTTCTGCAGAGGCAATTTCATCAGAGGATGGACAAGAGCTTGGAGGTGCGAAGCAGCTCGTGCTGAATCGTCAACTTACCTGGGGAATCAGCAGGCCGAAATCCTCGCCGTGATGGGCGCTGCGGCTGATTCCCATCGTCATGCGGGACCCTCCAATCTTTGGCAGCGGCTGCGAGTCGCCCATGGGTGGCTGGATGTAGGGCCGCGAGTAGGAATCGAGCCGGAAGTCCTTCCGGTAGGTGCTGCTCTGGGCTGAGGCGGTCGGCTCTCCGGGCTGTCGGTTGGGAAGTGGAAAAAAACTTGAAAGTTTTACAGCCGGTAGAAGAGAATAGGCGATTGTCGCGCCCACTTCCGTTTTTGAATGAAAAACTGCATTGGAAATTTTTATTGTCTGCACTAATTCATTCGCCAACAATATGCTTTGTTTTAATTAGAGAATTTTCTAATTTTTCTTATGAACAAAAGCAATCATAGAGAACCGAACAGAGTTGCTGCTCCAATATATGAAGACTAAATTAGTATAGAGACTAACAGTGTCTTTTCGAGGGCTGCTACACCCTTAAGTAATTCAATCAAATGTCACCAACCATCCAGCTGGACTTCTTTAAATCCACTCTACAAACTTTGGCCGCAGCGGGCAGCTTGGTTGAGACCGTCGGTTCCACCACCTCCGTAGCGTCGGATTCCAGGAAGCGTCGGGCGTCGTAGACGTTGCGAATCTGCGTCACCGTTTCATCGCGACCGAATGCGTCAGCGAATGTAGTGCTGCATTGGTTTGGTGCGTTGGTTTTTTTCGTGAGAGACTCGTCAATGAAATTAACTCGGGAGGTTCAAGACGAAAACCTCCCCAAGATCAGCGGCAATTGTGCTGAACCAACAAACCTGACAGGCAAAATGGCAACGCCTTCGTTCTTCTCCCCAAAGTGCGTCTCAAGCAGCTCTCTCCTCCGTCTGCGCGCCAAATCCGGCTGGAGCTCCACAAGTGGCGGCGGCGGCTGCGGATGCCGGCCGAGCTGCTCCTCCGTGTCGCTGTCCCACTGTGAGCCCTTGATCAGGCTGGCAACGGCGGACGGATTCCAGTGAGCGTGCCAAGGCGCTGTCGAATTCAGGCTGCTGGGCTTGCGGCAGGCGCTCGGACGGGGATATCTCTCGGCGACAAGGCCGCCTTGATTGATTATGGCGCCGACTGGCTGCATCTGATTGAATTGGATTGGCGGCAGCTCCGCCGTGTTAGTTGCTTCAAATTTAGAAAATTTCTCGACACGAAGTTTTTCAAATCTTACTTGCGCCAAGTTGGCAATGCTGGAACTCAAAGCGACGCTCTTAGGCGATTTGGAGATGTCGTCCGACTTATAAAATATGTGACTCTTGTATAGGTCGGGTTCGATTATCGCCTGCAATTTGACAGATATGAAGAAAATCAAGTATTTTTGAAGCTTCAGCAGACAAATTCAAATGCTTTATTAATATTTATTTTATGACATAGTGATGATGACATGGTGATGGCCTGTGTGAGCATGTGTCTTATTTATCAATGTTCTCGATTGTTCTCGGAGCCAGTGAACTCGGCAAAGATGCATCCTACCTAACTTGCCGTTAACTAAATACTGTCATCATGCTTCAAACCACATTCTTACCGGATTCGGCAAAGATTCGCCCCTGTAGCAACCAGAGAATTCCGACTGCCAACAGTCAGATCCGAGCTCCCAGTGACTGTTGACAGCACAGTGGTGATGATGCTTCAACTGCTCTTCCACTGAGGACCACTGCTTGGACTTTGCTACAGCGCTTGTCCAGATGGAAAGTTCATTGGGTGGACAAACAGCCTGCTTTAAAGAGTAACAACAAATTCGTTCAGTTCCCGTCATTACTTGAATACAACAGCGTTTAGAAATGGGGTGTGCGGAATTGTATCACAGAAAGCAACCTCTGGAAACGTGCCATCTCGAAATTGACTCGTGGCCACGGGACTAAACAAGAGGCACCAGATATTTTTATGCATGCAGCAAGGTTTAAGTATTGCATGAGGCAGTAAGGACTTCGGGCTCGAACAATTATGCTTCCATCAAATTTGACAGCTCACCTGTCGTTCCGGGCAATAGGCCTGATCTTCGAATTGCAGAAGATAGCTGCCAGTCCTATGCTGCAGTTGCTTGATGCGCAGACCTTCTAGTTTCCTTGGTAACAAGATTGGCGGCGGCTCAGGCAGCTGATTCTCATCCTCAGTTGACATTATATTGGTTTGTCTCGCTGCATCCGCCCCCTCAGGCCATGCAATTCTTTCTCCCCAGCTGCCTCTCGGGGAAAGGATCCCTTTCAGTTGCGTTTTGCCGCTGTCTGGCTGTATTGTCCCAATGCTCTAGCTAATCTCTCTTCCCCTTCTCACTTAAGCCTGGGTTTTGCTTTGACAAGCAAATGAAAAAAGCAACAACTCTTTGATGATTGCAATGCCGTTAGATGGAGAATGCAGCCCGGCAGCGCTCGTACAGTTATTATCCTATCATGGGCACGTTAAATTATTGATGCAACTTGGAGAGACAGGGAGAGTCCAGCTGTCAAAGTGAGCAGCCGTGCGCTGGGCTGAGGATCAGAAGCATGTGGATCCTACGAGGAAATATTAGCTAGCTACATTGAGTTGGAGCTTGAGAAGCTCAAACAGAAAGTTTTCCCATTTTTTCGGGTCCCAGTCACGGAAGCATCATTCAACAAAGAAAAACACCTCAGCATAAATAATTAAGAGCTCGCTGCCACCAGTACAATTGGCTTGCCTCGCTACAGAGAGTGTACGCACATCGCACTGATGCAGTTGCGTGACGTCTCAAAACACTTTTTTCGCCAGTGCAACTCTTCAACATTAGGCAAGGCTTATATGAGACTACTAACTAATTAATTACTAATCGGCTTATAAAAACATAAAAGTGCATTTATTTAGCATTGACTTCAAACTTAAGAACGTTAAAATGTTTATTTTTTTAACAATAATGGCATGGTGTTAAAAAATTGGTTAACACAACTGAAGTAATGCACAAAATACTAGCGGTCTGGGATATCAAAATAAAACAAATTTGCTTCGTTTGTACAGCTCAGTACAGCCAGAGAATGCGAAGTATGTACACGCGAATGAGAAAATGCGTCGTTTACAGCTTGAAAAAAAATTATCCAGGATGTTTTTGTTTTCCATAGACTAGAAATCCGAAGTTTTTTATCTGAAAAATTTCCTTATCATCCTACTTGTTAAATCACCATTAAATAGTAGCATGACGTGGACATTTGTAACGCAAACAATTTAAGACGGAAAAATATTCTGAGCTCGTTTTTTCGACAGAGGCGGTTTAACAGGTAAATAAGCAACGGGAGAAATGTGTCATCTAGGAGTAATTAAGTGCGTGAGCGCGGCACAAACAACATCTACAAATTGATTGATGCCTCCTTCATCAGTCGATTGCCTTCTCAACTCAACTAATCAGCCATGTCAAGCTGAAAAAGATGGAAATCGGAAAAGTGCGAGTTCAGAAGACTGCATATGATTTGATTTTTTAATTAATTTAATGGGTGCATAAAGAGCCTAGAATTTTAGTAATTAATTCTTTACTAATTAAAAATTTGCGAGATAAAAAGCTGTTCTAAAACCTGCGTTATTATGAATCCCATTCCACGCCTTAAGAAACTTGAGATTAGTCGTTTAATTTGTGCTTTGAATAGTAGGGTTTATTTTTCATTTCATCATTGGGACTTAGAAAACTAGTCTTTGTGATACCCCGCAGGTCTTTGCATTGTGATAGCAGAGGTATTCCAAAGCCTAAGGTTTTTGCTATATAGATAAGCAGAATAGCCTGATGGTCTTTGTGCATGAGTCTCTGTGCTATGCACTTTTATCTCCATAAGGTTTTCCTAATGAGAAAAAATACATTCTGATTTGTTATTTTACTTCTCCAAGGGTCTCTTTGTAACTCTTAACTGATACAAAATGGGAATATCCCCAATTCCCTTTAGTCTATACGTTTGTTCTGTCCCGCCACCCCCTTACTTTTTGTTAAACAACCTGACAACGACATAACGGGAAAGCACGCACCCAAGCAGCGCCTACAGCTGCACTATGCAGGTATAGGGCGAGCCGTTCGCTGCCCCCGCCGCCGCGGCCTGCGCCGCGCAAAGTCGGCGACTCCTGGCTCGCCGATAGGACCGGCATATGCTGGCAAAGATGAAGCCGGCCGTGACAAGCAGCACGACGCCCAGAATGAGCATAGCGATGGCGCAGGGCCGCACCCACTGATGCCGCTGCTGCAGCCGCTGGTCCAGAGTGAAAGCCCCGCCGATCACCAACAGACAGGCCGAGCCGGGGAACACGAGCAGGATGGAGAAGACGCACAGCAGCAGACTGTTGCCGCTCTCGTTGGTGATGAAATCGTCAAGCGTTTCAATTGGGCCCATTCCTGTCTGCTGGCGAAGCTCCAGCGTCTTCTTGGTCGGAACTCTTCGGGCAGCTCGACTTGCAGTAGATTCGCGCATGCCAGTTGGCTGCTGCCGCAGTTCGCCAGTTCGACTCGGTCCGGACCCCGCATGGTCCATCATGTGCGAGCTTTCAGCCGGATAGCTGTACTTGGACGACGAAGCCCGTTCCCACTGCTCGGATTGGTAGCTTTGCATTGCAGTAATAATAGCAAGAGATGCTGCAGATTGCAGCCAACAATTTTCAGGGCAATATAGAGTTACAGTTTCACGCGCAGCATGTAGTTGAATGTGCAGCACCAGATCCAGATCGCTGCACCAAGCAACAAGGCCTGTTGTTAATCTGTTTTTTGTAAGTGTCTCCTTACTATTGAGCGCAACGAAAAAAGTGATTGCTTTTTTAACGCAAATTTTCTTGGGCTTTAAGCAAGTTCTACAAACAGTGGAAGTGTAACACAACAGCTTGTTGTTGAATCGCCTTGTCTCTCACGCCTTATTGACGCGTGTCTTTTCTTTTTCGGGGCGCAGACACGCGAATAAAATCGCGCTTGTTTTTATTAAGAACTCACACGAGCCTCCCTTTATATGATTAAGGCGGGAGGAAAGATAAGGCTCGGAATGAACTTCCTTTAATAGAGGAGGGAGGGACAGGAAAGTAATGACTTTAATTTCAGTTTGGCCGAGAAAGGGAGGCCTGAGTTTGGGGTGGGCCGCCGCTCCCTATAATAATCGCAAAAAGGGAAAGGCCGAACGACCATTGCCGGCAGGCATTTTAACCAATAGAGGCCCCACCACCCCATAATAGGCCCACCATACGCCCACCATACGGGGTGGGCTAGTGAAACACATGTAAGAGTAAGGTGGAATGGGGTGGCGGGGGTTTAACTGGGAGGGTTGTTTAGTTAAACGATAGCCCCCCCCCTGAAATAACTGGACCCCCCAAGCGGCGGGAGAACCCATCATAAGGGGTTGGGTTCCTCTGCCTTGTTTGACTTTCCTAGCTTAAAACCGTTTAGTTTAAACGCACCTAAATTTATGCTGCGTACATTTTTGTTCAAACACAAATTAAAGAGAAGAACTGCAAACTTCGAAGCTTTCCTTAACTTTCGCTTGCGGCGCTAGCT
This sequence comes from Macrostomum cliftonense, assembly GCA_950096795.1. NCBI lineage: Eukaryota > Metazoa > Platyhelminthes > Macrostomidae > Macrostomum > Macrostomum cliftonense. The sequence goes on from CATNEM010000326.1 coordinate 47,653, forward strand.
AACAAAAGGCATGTGCCTATATTGCGCTGACTTACCCGGCTGCGCCAGCACATGGCAAGAAAATTGAGAGTTTAAGAGCTGAGACTACAACAGCCCCAGTTGTCTCACCGCCCACACTCGCCTCCCCACTTGAAGTTATTTGATCAAAGATCTCTAGCAGCTTAATATATCGCACATACATTCTGCAGTCTAATACTCAAATAGAGTATGCCAGAGGGCCACGCCGCAGCCTACGAACAAATGAACGAACGGACGAACCCAGTGTTTGGTTAAGTTGGTCAACATTGCACAAACACAGCTGCGGGGCCCTACATGGAGGGGAGTCAGTCTAGCGGGCCTCCGACATGCCATGCGTCATACCTGCTTCGATATGAGCAGGGCGGAACGAATGAATGAGATTGAGAATGGGAACATACCTTTCACTGCATAAGGCATGGCCCAGGCTCAAAGTTTGCCGACCTGTCAAAAAAGGCCCGAGGGAGCCTCTCAACAATCAAGAGGGTTGGTTGGTTTACTTTGGTAGTTGGTGGTTGACATATAGCATGCGTCATATATTCGTGAATTTGGGAATTAGAAGTTAGATTAGAAATATAGCCACGGGATTTGAAGATTGGCTTTGTTGCACAGTCAAGAAAACTGCTGCACATTCAAAAACCTGCCCAATCTGTTCCATAATCTCATTCGGAACTCGTGTAGATTCTAGTTGCTATGCGATAGTAGTGCATGCAATATCACTTACTTAAATTCTCGATTTCTGAAATCTCTTTAAAGGAATTAGCTACAAGTTTGATTTTGATTTTAAATTTTGTACCGACTTGAAATTGCTTAGCCAAAGGAGCAGCTCGGAAATACACCATTTCAGGTGCCCCTTTCGATGCTATAAAATCTGTACCATGCAGACTGAAAGGTACTCTGTTTCCGCTCTTGGCTTCATTTTTATGACCAAAAATTGTGGGCTCTGTATTGCGTCCCTTCCTCCAACCTAAATGGAATTTGCGAAATTCACTGCTGACTGCAGCAGCAAAAATTCACTAATCCCGCACCAGCACAAGAAGAAAGAGTTGTCTGCTTCATCGACTAAGTCTCAAATTTAGGTCGCTTTCACCAGCCACAAATCCGAGAGAAAAACAGCTGGAGAGGTGTGCAGAAATGAATAGATGGGTAGAGCGCTGCCTCCGTGCAGTACACCTGCAAGTAAGTGATTGCTGATGCTGTAGTGAGACAGGGTACAGCAATTATCTGGCGCATTTCCTGGACATGGGGCGTCATTTTACTGTACCTGCAGTTTACTTATTTCTATCAGCAAAGAATCAAGCTGTAATGCGTAGTCTTCTTGTCAAGTATAAATATACTATTCGCGAATTCAACCATGTAGGTAGTGCAAGCATTAGTCCGGTACTGGGTCGGCACCTAAAAGAATTTCAGAGATACAGCGTCTCTGAAATTGATTGGTGAGTACTTCTACTCGAGACGTCGAGAGCGATACTATTGTGCTTCAGGGTTAGAAAGTTACTGCTGCACCTGCAGTGATTTTATTAACCTTCATAACTCATAATTGAACCATAATATGCCATGTGCAATATGTGTATACACGAAAGTCTTTGTCTAAACGCCCAAATTCTGATTGACATCTATTGTAGGATAGGTCTTTGTAGTTCAATAAATTCTGACGCATAGCCAAATGTAATCAGATTGGGACCAGGAAGTCTGGGGACCATCAGCAGCGACCCAGACTCCCAGCATTCCTGCTTCAGCCTGGATACGCAGAACCTTAATGTCATTGTCAAGTAACTCGCATATGCACTGGCGGGGAATCATAAGTCCCCCCGATTCGGAAGAATTCGAGCTCGATAGTTTTTTGTCAGTTTAGCCGAAACATAAACAATATTTTTTGCGAATTTCGTAATGAGTCAGCCATGGCCAACCCCCTGCTGTCTGCATGCGCCGCATGAGCCCCAGTGCAATACCTGTTGCCAAGCGAGCTGCGCAGAAAACTGCCCAAGGGGAAGCCGCTTGTAACGTGCAATTCGGTAATCGGACCATTTTTTCACCCCGGCACAGAGACAGTCGAATCATTCTGAGGCCATTCAAATCGAAATATATACAGTTGACTGACTGGAAAGCGAAAAAGCAAAATTAAAAATACATTGTTGGTGAATGCATTAAAGATCTGACAGGTTCAACTGTGGATGATAATTGCGCATGAGCTTAGTCTAGAAATTAAAAGCGTTTGGTTTTGCTTTTTTGCTGAATTTTTTTCTGGGGGAGATGCCCAGGAGAGCACCTGCACGACCCTGAACGCAGGTAAGGGTATTCAAACGAAGATTCAGTTGACAAAAATGAGCGCGTGATCAGCACAATGCTGGGCCAGTCACTTGTGCCCAGAATTTAATTATCGAATGGCCGGATTTGCAATTTTTCTTATTGTTTTATCTTTTTTCCTGCGCAGCAACTAATTAAGGAAATTAGTTTTCAGTAGAGTAAAGACAAGGAAGTCGCTCGAGTCTTTTGATTCCTCCAACTTCGATCCTTCTATCTGGCCCCTATGGTCTTCACAGAAGGCTTCCCAGTGCGGGTTTTAATCTTTGCTGAACTCAAGTTTCCCGGAATACTGCTTTTATTCTTGGCCTAGTCGCTATAGTCTCGAATCCAAGGACCACTGTATAAGTGGTCCTTGCTCGAATCCTGGACCGATTACCATGGTTTCCGCCAAAAGATACTCGAAGTGGTATTTCACCATCTATTTATCGTAAAAAAACAATTCAGGATCAATTTTATTAAAAAAAACTGTATTGATAAAATCAATTCCAGCTAAAAGTACTTTTGCTAATGCTGGATTTTTTACTTGAGATTAGAAACTGTTTTCCACGCCTATAGCAGCGCAGCTAAATGCCCTAAATCGAGCAGCTCGCCTTTGTTGGATCGTCAATCCTCGGCTAAAAAGGAGTCTGATTACAGGGAGAAAGCTGAGACCTAAGGATGAATAGCTGCGACAGTCATGCAAGGCAGGGATGCTCCTAGGGAATCGCTGTGCAGGGACGGGAGATTTTAGGGTAGAACTTCCTCTCGGGTGTCGGGGATTACGAGAGTGCATATAGGTAGTGCTCGTGAGAGGGCAGCAACTCTTCAAGCAGGCACGAACCCCACATACACAGGGCGCGTGGCCGCAATAGTGAGCTGGAGCGCGAGCGGCGTCAGTGCGTGCGGGTCGGTGCGCTCGAGCAAAGGGCTATTTGGCAAATGCGAAACATTATGGAGCGAACACGTAAAGACAGACGGAGGGGAAAGAGGAAGACGCACGGCGCAGCTCACACAGAAGCTCGCACAGGAGTTAGCCGGCTTTGCTTTGAAGTCGCAGCTGCTTCTCAGAGCGGAGGCGCAGTCTCTTCTATAGCCCGTGTTTAAGGTGAAAAGTACCCAAGCTCAGAGGCAGACCGAGTCGACAAAAAGGCTGCTACATTTTTTGCTTTTCTAGCATCCTTAAGAAGCTAACTGAATCCGCAAATACATGGGTGCATAGAAATAAGACTTTTACGCATGCAAAGTTTCGCTTGATGAAACTAAAACCATCAGAAAGCAAGTATAGAAAAAATTTTTCATGGGATTCTCAAGAGAGGACAGAGCGATTTGGAGGCGAGACGAGGACAGGTCCGTGGCTAGCGCGACAATTTCTAAAGCTCGATTGCTCAAGCAACTTCAGCATTTCCATTGCGCAAAGCAAAATTCTCTGCACGAACGAATAGAAGAGTTGTATCAGAAATCTTTAGAGCATTTCGCCTGTTGTTTCAATCGTTTGAAAACGAATCAAAAAATGAATTTGAACGCGATCGCATTTGGCTGGCCAGGAAGTGCGCGTGTAGCAATTTTCTGCCTTTCCCTTCTTCTTTAGCTACTTCTGCGTCATGCAGCAAGAGGCTTCTATTAACTTTTTTAGCCTTTTTTATTGCCGCAGATGAAAAAAACTAAATCTAATTCTTTGACTCAGTCAGTGATTCTTTATCCTGTGATTCACTATGGCTATGCGCTCGAAGAAATGTAAAGATTCACCTATTCATTCAGTAAGGTATACAACAATTCAACAATCCATTTTTACATGAATTTTTTTCTAAAAGTTCACAGATTTTAAAGTTTACTGCACTGCCTACTGTAAGTAGTGCTCGGTTTTTTGGTTAAAATTATCTTTTTTTCGTTAACTATAGCGCATTTGCTTAACTGTTGACGAAATCATATTAACCTTTGACTTTTAGATTAGATACACCACCTGAAAACTTACCAACTATCTATAGCTTCGCACGTGGGTTAAGACCCCAAAGTTGGGTTTTCTTTTCTAATTGTCTAGATTTGGCTCTTAACATGATTTACTTTACGGGAAAAAGTCAATAAGAGACTAGATACAAAAGACTAGACATGAGAGACTATAGACAAAAATGCAATGAGAGACTAGATACGAGAGAATAGACATGAACACAAGCAACCAGAGACTAGATACGAGAGAATAGACATGAAAACAAGCAATCAGAGACTAGATACGAAGAGAGAATAGACATGAACACAAGCAATCAGAGACTAGATACGACGAGAGAATAGACATGAACACAAGCAATCAGAGACTAGATACGACGAGAGAATAGACATGAACACAAGCAATCAGAGACTAGATACGAGAGAATAGACATGAACACAAGCAATCAGAGACTAGATACGACGAGAGAATAGACATGAACACAAGCAATCAGAGACTAGATACGAGAGAATAGACATGAACACAAGCAATCAGAGACTAGATACGAGAGAATAGACATGAACACAAGCAATCAGAGACTAGATACGACGAGAGAATAGACATGAACACAAGCAATAAGAGACTAGATACGAGAGAATAGACATGAACACAAGCAATAAGAGACTAGATACGAGAGAATAGACATGAACACAAGCAATCAGAGACTAGATATGAAAGTAGAAATAGAGACTAGAAAATCAAAAATAAACTTTTGACAGTAATTAGAAAATAATAAGAGAGTAGGACAGCGCATGCATGAGTTACTTGTGGGTGAGAGTGAGGCGAGCTTAAGTGGTCGCTAGGCATGAAAATCTACACAGGCAAGACTAAAATGTCTAAAAGAAATTGACAGAAGACACTAAGCAATTCGCCACTCCACATTATCAAATTCAGAGAGCGACGCTGAGAAAAACTGTAGGTAGAGCGCCACTCCGGACCATTATCTCACCGGGCCGTTTGCACACACAATGCACGCACAGGCTAAAGCTAGGTGTGGGTGTTGGATGTACATACGTATACGTGTACGCAGCTACCCACCATACACGTTGTGCATATTTATCACTTGAATCTTTTCTTTGTAAGTACACCAGCCTATACACTTAAGCACTATTTACAGATATTGGTGGCTCAGCGTAAGCCCATGGTGAATTTAAAGCGGCCCCGTGTGATTTAAAAAATTTACCCTAGCTTATCTTACCGCGAAACTATAGTAGCTACCGGCTTTTCTTAGAAACAGATTGCTCCGGCGTCATTCAGATCACAAGCAGCAATTATCATGGAACAGTTCATCGGAAAATGGAAGTCTATTAAGGTGGAAAACTTCGACAACTTCATGAAAGCGATGGGTTAGTATGCTGATAGCTACTTGTTGATTTAATACCGCTGCTGTGACAGCTTAGTGGACAGGGAACAGGAACATAAGGACAGGGAACAGGAACAAGGACAGGGAACAGGAACATAACAACAGAGAACAGGAACATAAGGACAGGGGACAGGAACATAAGGACAGGGAACAGGAACATAACAACAGAGAACAGGAACATAAGGACAGGGGACAGGAACATAAGGACAGGGAACAGGAACATAAGGACAGGGAACAGGAACATAAGGACAGGGAACAGGAACTTAAGGACAGGGAACAGGAACATAAGGACAGAGAACAGGAACATAACGACAGAGAACAGGAACATAAGGACAGGGGACATGAACATAAGGCAGGGAACAGGAACATAAGGACAGGGAACAGGAACATAAGGACAGGGAACAGGAACATAAGGACAGAGAACAGGAACATAACGACAGAGAACAGGAACATAAGGACAGGGGACAGGAACATAAGGACAGGGAACAGGAACATAAGGACAGGGAACAGGAACATAAGGACAGGGAACAGGAACATAAGGACAGGGAACAATAGGGCGGGTAAAATGTAATAGAAGACAAAAGAAGTTGGAACAGGGATTACAGGTGAAGCATTGGTGTGAAAATAAATTTTTATAAAAACAGGGGCATGTACTCCATTGTCTTTAACCACAGACTTAATCTGAGCAGGCATCCTGCTTGATGTACATTTAGATGTCGGCTTTTTTCTGCGCAAAGCGGGCGCCATGGCAACAGTTTACCTGGATTACCAGAAGGTGGACGACGCCACCTGGACCATAGACTGGCAGATTGCGTTCAAAAAGGGCCAGAACCGTTTCCAGATGGGCCAGGAGTTCGATACCGTCACGGCCGATGACAGGAATGTCAGAGTGAGATCAAAACTTGATTATTACTACTTTTATGATTGATTTCATCCATCTAGCCAAGTCACAATGAAAACCGTTCGCTTGCTGCAATTAGTTGCTGCCAAGCTTCGACCCGGCCACCGGTCGATACTCGGAGCTGCAGAGGGGCAAGCCGCACGACGTGCTTGTGGAGCGCTGGATCAACGAGGACGGAGAGATGCAGGAGGTGAGCAGGCCGGCAATCAACAATGACAATAAAATTCCAGAGTGTTAAAATTGAACTACAACACAATTTCAGCTGGTGAAGATTGTCAACAAGGATGTCCAGTGCAGCAGAGTGTACGTGCGTTACTAAATGGCACGTTAATGTGGACAAATTAAAATTAAGGACCTCGATACAAATAATTATAGTTTATTATACAAACGATAGTCTGATAAATATACTCTTAGCTGTGTTCACTATGTGATTTTTATCGCATTGGTGTCTTCTTATTGTTAGTTCCTAAAATATGAAAATATTATAAACCTACTAACCATTATATTAACCAATACGCTACATTAAGCAGTCAATTATACGGGAAAAAGGGAAGTGACAACACTCACTTAAAGACGCGAATAAGGCATCAGCACTCTGACAATAAAGGGAGGGATAGCAGTACTTCTTCACCCACAGGACAGGAATGAGTGACAGCACTCACTCACTCACAGGACAGGAATGGGTGACAACTCACTCACAGGAAAGGAATGGGTGACAGCACTCACTCACTCACAGGACAGGAATGGGTGACAGCACTCACTCACTCACAGGACAGGAATGGGTGACAGCACTCACTCACTCACAGGACAGGAATGAGTGACAGCACTCACTCACAGGACAGGAATGAGTGACAGCACTCACTCACAGGACAGGAATGAGTGACAGCACTCACTCACAGGACAGGAATGGGTGACAGCACTCACTCACAGGACAGAAATGGGTGACAGCACTCATCTACAAGACAAGAATAAGTGACAGGACAAGTGTCGCAGGCAAATTAATCATAAAAGACGAACACAGAGACACTGAATCTCTAGCAATTTTTACGCGGAGCTTCAATCCAGATGTGGCTACAGAAGCAGCCAATCTCAGAGGCGGATAAAATAAATCTATCGAAAGTTGTCATACAGGCAGGCGTCACAAACCGGCGCATAAACAGCTTTTTTAAATTGTATTTCATGTACGTCATGAGCAAAATACAGCAGACAGGCTTCAATGTTAATTGATAGCAACAAAACAAAGAGCGAACAATTGAACGGTTAGAAAAAGGCTCCGAAAATATGGTCGGTTACAAATCAAACGATCGAAGGCAATGAAACTGAAATGAATCTTCACGCTACGCTAACAAACAGTAAAGCTTCGCTATATATCTATTAGTAAATAAATACCGCTTTAGGTCTTTAAGTAAGTCAAGTTGGAAGCGGCGACTTTTTCGATTAAACAAAGAGACCAATTAATTGTTTCTAATAAAAAAATTGTAGGCAAGGAAAGCCGCCACACCGATGCCCATGGGAATGAGCAGGCCGATCAGGGAGCTGCGGGTGGCGATTTGGGGAATTCTATATGATTTTTTATCAAAAGCGCAGATTAAAGGCCAAGAGTTTACTAGATTTTTTAGAAAGCAAGTACAGATATTCGTATTTAACAAAGACATAGACAGTGAGTACAGACATGCAGATTTTACAAATACCTAGACAGTGAGTACAGACTTACAGATTGTACAAAGACCTAGACAGTGAGTACAGACTTACAGATTGTACAAAGACCTAGACAGTGAGTACAGACATGCAGATTGTACAAAGACCTAGACAGTGAGTACAGCCATGCAGATTGTACAAAGACCTAGACAGTGAGTACAGACTTACAGATTGTACAAAGACCTAGACAGTGAGTACAGACTTACAGATTGTACAAAGACCTAGACAGTGAGTACAGAATTACAGATTGCACAAAGACGTAGAATTTAAGTACAAATTTGCTGATTTTTGAAGAAGTAGAATGTACAATAGTTCAGAGTGCAACGCCACTCAGGCGCAATTCAGACAACACCAAGCGCTCGGACTCGCTCACCTGGAACTGCCAGATGGTTTGGCAGACCCGGAGCTTGACTTGGCCGGTTTGGGCTCCTTTTCAATCACCTCGCCAATCAGGTACTTGGCCATCAGCTCGCGCGCATCGGTGGAATGGCCGACATCTTCGAACGGCTCGGTGGCGTAGCCGCCAGCCTGCTCCAGTAGAATCTCCTCGCCGCCAGGGTGCTGCGGGGTGCCGGCAGATTGGGATGCAGATTAATGGGTGGTGGTCTGAGAAGGCTGAGAAGCTTATTGAGAAATTTTGAAGCAACAAATTTTGCGCTATATCATAGTAAAAACTTGAGTTCTAGAGCATAATAGGCTGGAGAGACTAGAGTACTTAGGAAATCATTATTCGGTAGAGTTCAACTCAGGCAAAACCCACGCGCACAAAACAGTACAACCAGCCAGATAAAGAAGAAGGGGTGGCGGCTGGCCTGCGCATAAATGACTGCTCAGTATTCTATTATGCAATTTCTGCGGATAAAAGCTCATGCTGGGTAGCAACTAATGTCAGGTGCAGAGAACGGAAAGAAGTAAGAATTATTCGCAAGTAATTTCAATTGAAGGGCGGCGCATTTTCTATAGGCAAAATGTAAATAATACGCAACGGATAAAAAAGTTCAATTTCTCAAAATTGCCACTAAAACTGCCGTTCCCGCTTGATACTAACGATTAAAAAAATTTAAACTTTATTTAAAACAAACACTATTTTACTTTGGCTTGAAATGCCTTAGAATTTTCTATAGGTTTGCTTGCATCTCAGTTAGCTGCTCCCTGGGTAGGCATGAGTGTAAGCATATTAAAAATTGATCCTTGCTGACTCTGACGCCCCATGTTTTCTTGTTGCACATTTAAGGTTGCTGGGCACATAATTTCTTTGTTAAATAACTTGATATTTATAGTCCTGGTGTAGAATTTTTGCAGATGCACATGTCATTGAATCATTTTTGTCTAATTAACCAATGAAGAAAACTTCCAAGGCTTCATTGCTTGGGATGCCCAGCTTTGGTTTTCAAATACAAATCTGTTGTCCAATGTATTCTGGTTACCATGAGAGCAGATGATGCATAGCTACACTTGTAGGCTTGCCAAGGAAGCATTACTTAGTTAGCACCTTTCAATGTTTTTTAAAATCCCTATTGCAGCCAAGAATTCGCACCCAAACCTTGGTATCCTTGCTCTGGGTAAATGGCAGCAGTAACTATAAGTGTCTTTATTTAGGTAATAAAAATGCCTACAAGTCCAAGAGCTTAAGAGGCCTAAGAGGTGGCACACTTGAACCCTTAGTGCAATAGGGTTTGAAATGATTTAGCAAAATCTTTAAATTTGTTGAAATAGTGCCACTTCTGGCTGTTTCTTGACACATGTCAAAAAAAGTAGCCACTTTTAAAGGGAATACCCAAAAAGAAAGGTGACTTGAATTTCCAGGTAAAGTATTAATTCTGTGATTTTAATTTAAGTTTTGATGGATCATCCATTGATATTATAATTTAATTGCAGTTCCCATGCCATTACTAAAGAGATTTCCCTTACCAATTTCATAGTAACTAGCCTAATTATGCATAAATTTTAGGATTTAATAGTATAAAAATCAACGAAAGCATAATTATCTAAAACTCTAATCCTCATAATGCCATCAGTTGGCACTTTCACATACATTAGCATAGTCAAAATATTGTTTTTTTCAGGTAAAGTTGCTCGCTTAGCTAGTAGGAGAAAAAGAAAAGCGAAAATCAACATTTAATTTAATTTTACGACGCGTTTCGCACAACAGTGTGCATCTTCAGGTATATTTTAAACGAAAAAAAAACCACGAAAGAAGTAAATAAATATGAAATTTTGATGTGAAAATTGAATCAATATTTTTTTCAATAATTCAAGTACAATATTTTGATAATTTAAGTACATATTTGATAGTCCATAGGTCGAGAGGCAAAGTCTAGGGACGGATTTTTAGCGTTGCAGCCAAAATTACAGAACGAACAGCCAGTGCCCCTTCCCTCAGAACACACGGAGAACATGGCCCGCGCCACTATGTTGGAGTTGAGTGTTGAGAGTGGGGGAACGCGCTTTAATGTACAACGCTTCAAGAATCTGAAGTTTGGAGTTAAATGAGCATTGGTCGATGACTTTGAAGCACTTTTCAGGGTTGTAGTTGGAGCAGCTATTGCATTCTAATAAATGGTTTGAATAGCCGACGGTTTCAGCCAGTGCTCCCGGACTCTAGTGTGTAGGTGCCTTTTAGTCTTCCCCACGTAGGAGACGCTCTGGTCAACAGAGCAGTTGAATTGATAAACGACACCAGCACGAAGAGCACAGGGAACACGTGACTTCAACCGACCGACAAAGTTGCCAACTTTAGCAGAACGAAAGACAACGCGGATGTTGCAATTAAGAGAGTTTCGAAATAATTTGCAGATTCTATTTTTGAAGAGTTGAGACGGGTAGCCAAAGAAGGGGAGGACAAGAATTGGTTCGTTGAGATCGATGGGATCAGTTTTGGCGCTAGGCTGTTTGACCACTTTCTCAGAGACGAATTTGTGAATGTGAGTGTGGATAAACGTACGAGGGTAACCATTTTGTTGAAACATTTTGGTCAGAAAATTCACTTCTTGGTCAAAGTTAGTCCAGGTGTTGCAGACAGTGAAAGCTCTGTGGAGCAGACATTTGATCAGACCGGATTTCCACTGCCTTGGGCACAAAGCATTAAAGTTGAGGATGAGATTGGTAAAAGTGCTCTTACGAAAAACTTTGGTGGAGAGGGTTCCACAATTGAAGTCAATGTCGAGGTCTAGAAACGGGAGCCTCTGGTCGGAAGCAACCTCAGTAGTGAACTTGATGTTGGTGTGCGTGGAGTTGAGGGCGTCGAAAAAACGGTCAATTTTGTTCTTGTTATCAAAGATGGCAAAAGTGTCATCAACATAACGCCTGTAGAATTTGGGAGCACATTCAAGGGTCATCCAGTTGTTGGTTTCCCAGTGAGACATGCAGACATCAGCGAGGGTGGGGGCCAAGGGGCTTCCCATGGCGCAACCTTCAATTTGGCGGTAGTACTTATTGTCAAACATGAAAATGCCGGAGGTGGCAAAGCCAAGGAGTTTCTTGAAGGAAGTCTTGGGCATGGTAGGGGGATTCCGTTTGTACACAAGGTCAGTGGCAAGGTCAATGGCCAGCCCAAGAGGGATATTAGTGAAGAGAGAGACAACGTCGAAGCTACAGAGAGTGTCAGATCTCTTAATCACAGGAAACGAGCTTTGAAGGTCATTAAGGAAGTTACAGTTTGACTTCGAAGTGTATTCAGATGGAATGCAAGGCTTGATGAGAGAGTCTAGATACTTGGCCAGTTCATATTCAGCGGTGTTAATCATGGAGACTATTGGTCTAAGTGGTTTTTCAGGCTTATGAACTTTGCAGACCCCATAGAGCTGTCCTGGTTGGCTCCCACTCGGCGAGATACGTTGGTAAGTGCTTTTATCAATGTGCTGTCTGATATGAGTACGCAAAAAGTTTTGAAGAGAGCGTTCAGCTTTGAGGATGGGGTGAGACATGGTGACAGTGTCATGGGTTCCTAGACATTGGAATCTGGTCTGATCCTGGATGATATTAAGAAGTTTGTTGTTGTAGTCATCAGTGTTAAGGATGGCAACTCCATAGCCTTTGTCATAGTTGACAATTTTGATGTTTTCAGATTTGCTAAGCTTTTTTAGGGTACGGTGTAAGAGTGTGTTTTTCTTATTGGCCAGGCAATTGCTAGATTTGACGGTGAATTGTTCAAACTCAGTAATTATTTTTCTCCTAAAGTCTTCCGGACATTGGCGCAGCTCACGATTCTCCGTGTCCCTGGGAGAGAGGCACTTACCAACAACCGCTTCGATTTCAGCAGCAATGTGATTTTTGTTGAGCTTGGTCGGTAGAATCGGGTGTCGGAGACCAAAACTAAGAGCTTGCTGTTCGGACAGACTCAGTTTGTAGTTAGAGATGTTGGTGATGGCCTGTGGGACGCTCCTGTTGGTGCGTTGCTTTTCAAGCCATAAGTTTTGGAGCTTCTTTTCTAGCCTGGTCTTTTCCGTAGCGATTTTCTGGCTAGTCTTCTTGTTGATGAGGTGGCATAGGACAGAGAAGGTGATGAGGCCCAGTCTAGGCCTTAGGTTGTCTTTCAAACCTCGGATTTGACTCAGCAGGGTCTGATGTTTGCGGCGATTGAGTTTAAGTTGCTTTCGAATAAGTATTTCATGGATCTCGGAGCAGTCTCGAAAGGCTGGACTTTGAGGTATCTTGAATCTCGTGAAGCGCGGTGAAAGTTGTAGCTCAAGGCATCCCTCGAGGAAACGGTTGTCGATTGAACATTTCTTAATCGAGTGTGTCACACGCTCGAGTTTTCGGAGACTCGGAACTGTCACATTCTTGTAGCGAGTGTTGATGTCAAAGTAGAATTCAGGTAAAGTTGCTCGCTTAGCTAGTAGGAGAAAAAGAAAAGCGAAAATCAACATTTAATTTAATTTTACGACGCGTTTCGCACAACAGTGTGCATCTTCAGGTATATTTTAAACGAAAAAAAACCACGAAAGAAGTAAATAAATATGAAATTTTGATGTGAAAATTGAATCAATATTTTTTTCAATAATTCAAGTACAATATTTTGATAATTTAAGTACATATTTGATAGTCCATAGGTCGAGAGGCAAAGTCTAGGGACGGATTTTTAGCGTTGCAGCCAAAATTACAGAACGAACAGCCAGTGCCCCTTCCCTCAGAACACACGGAGAACATGGCCCGCGCCACTATGTTGGAGTTGAGTGTTGAGAGTGGGGGAACGCGCTTTAATGTACAACGCTTCAAGAATCTGAAGTTTGGAGTTAAATGAGCATTGGTCGATGACTTTGAAGCACTTTTCAGGGTTGTAGTTGGAGCAGCTATTGCATTCTAATAAATGGTTTTGAATAGCCGACGGTTTCAGCCAGTGCTCCCGGACTCTAGTGTGTAGGTGCCTTTTAGTCTTCCCCACGTAGGAGACGCTCTGGTCAACAGAGCAGTTGAATTGATAAACGACACCAGCACGAAGAGCACAGGGAACACGTGACTTCAACCGACCGACAAAGTTGCCAACTTTAGCAGAACGAAAGACAACGCGGATGTTGCAATTAAGAGAGTTTCGAAATAATTTGCAGATTCTATTTTTGAAGAGTTGAGACGGGTAGCCAAAGAAGGGGAGGACAAGAATTGGTTCGTTGAGATCGATGGGATCAGTTTTGGCGCTAGGCTGTTTGACCACTTTCTCAGAGACGAATTTGTGAATGTGAGTGTGGATAAACGTACGAGGGTAACCATTTTGTTGAAACATTTTGGTCAGAAAATTCACTTCTTGGTCAAAGTTAGTCCAGGTGTTGCAGACAGTGAAAGCTCTGTGGAGCAGACATTTGATCAGACCGGATTTCCACTGCCTTGGGCACAAAGCATTAAAGTTGAGGATGAGATTGGTAAAAGTGCTCTTACGAAAAACTTTGGTTTTTCTTAAGTTTTTCGTAAGAGCACTTTTACCAATCTCATCCTCAACTTTAATGCTTTGTGCCCAAGGCAGTGGAAATCCGGTCTGATCAAATGTCTGCTCCACAGAGCTTTCACTGTCTGCAACACCTGGACTAACTTTGACCAAGAAGTGAATTTTCTGACCAAAATGTTTCAACAAAATGGTTACCCTCGTACGTTTATCCACACTCACATTCACAAATTCGTCTCTGAGAAAGTGGTCAAACAGCCTAGCGCCAAAACTGATCCCATCGATCTCAACGAACCAATTCTTGTCCTCCCCTTCTTTGGCTACCCGTCTCAACTCTTCAAAAATAGAATCTGCAAATTATTTCGAAACTCTCTTAATTGCAACATCCGCGTTGTCTTTCGTTCTGCTAAAGTTGGCAACTTTGTCGGTCGGTTGAAGTCACGTGTTCCCTGTGCTCTTCGTGCTGGTGTCGTTTATCAATTCAACTGCTCTGTTGACCAGAGCGTCTCCTACGTGGGGAAGACTAAAAGGCACCTACACACTAGAGTCCGGGAGCACTGGCTGAAACCGTCGGCTATTCAAAACCATTTATTAGAATGCAATAGCTGCTCCAACTACAACCCTGAAAAGTGCTTCAAAGTCATCGACCAATGCTCATTTAACTCCAAACTTCAGATTCTTGAAGCGTTGTACATTAAAGCGCGTTCCCCCACTCTCAACACTCAACTCCAACATAGTGGCGCGGGCCATGTTCTCCGTGTGTTCTGAGGGAAGGGGCACTGGCTGTTCGTTCTGTAATTTTGGCTGCAACGCTAAAAATCCGTCCCTAGACTTTGCCTCTCGACCTATGGACTATCAAATATGTACTTAAATTATCAAAATATTGTACTTGAATTATTGAAAAAAATATTGATTCAATTTTCACATCAAAATTTCATATTTATTTACTTCTTTCGTGGTTTTTTTTCGTTTAAAATATACCTGAAGATGCACACTGTTGTGCGAAACGCGTCGTAAAATTAAATTAAATGTTGATTTTCGCTTTTCTTTTTCTCCTACTAGCTAAGCGAGCAACTTTACCTGAATTCTACTTTGACATCAACACTCGCTACAAGAATGTGACAGTTCCGAGTCTCCGAAAACTCGAGCGTGTGACACACTCGATTAAGAAATGTTCAATCGACAACCGTTTCCTCGAGGGATGCCTTGAGCTACAACTTTCACCGCGCTTCACGAGATTCAAGATACCTCAAAGTCCAGCCTTTCGAGACTGCTCCGAGATCCATGAAATACTTATTCGAAAGCAACTTAAACTCAATCGCCGCAAACATCAGACCCTGCTGAGTCAAATCCGAGGTTTGAAAGACAACCTAAGGCCTAGACTGGGCCTCATCACCTTCTCTGTCCTATGCCACCTCATCAACAAGAAGACTAGCCAGAAAATCGCTACGGAAAAGACCAGGCTAGAAAAGAAGCTCCAAAACTTATGGCTTGAAAAGCAACGCACCAACAGGAGCGTCCCACAGGCCATCACCAACATCTCTAACTACAAACTGAGTCTGTCCGAACAGCAAGCTCTTAGTTTTGGTCTCCGACACCCGATTCTACCGACCAAGCTCAACAAAAATCACATTGCTGCTGAAATCGAAGCGGTTGTTGGTAAGTGCCTCTCTCCCAGGGACACGGAGAATCGTGAGCTGCGCCAATGTCCGGAAGACTTTAGGAGAAAAATAATTACTGAGTTTGAACAATTCACCGTCAAATCTAGCAATTGCCTGGCCAATAAGAAAAACACACTCTTACACCGTACCCTAAAAAAGCTTAGCAAATCTGAAAACATCAAAATTGTCAACTATGACAAAGGCTATGGAGTTGCCATCCTTAACACTGATGACTACAACAACAAACTTCTTAATATCATCCAGGATCAGACCAGATTCCAATGTCTAGGAACCCATGACACTGTCACCATGTCTCACCCCATCCTCAAAGCTGAACGCTCTCTTCAAAACTTTTTGCGTACTCATATCAGACAGCACATTGATAAAAGCACTTACCAACGTATCTCGCCGAGTGGGAGCCAACCAGGACAGCTCTATGGGGTCTGCAAAGTTCATAAGCCTGAAAAACCACTTAGACCAATAGTCTCCATGATTAACACCGCTGAATATGAACTGGCCAAGTATCTAGACTCTCTCATCAAGCCTTGCATTCCATCTGAATACACTTCGAAGTCAAACTGTAACTTCCTTAATGACCTTCAAAGCTCGTTTCCTGTGATTAAGAGATCTGACACTCTCTGTAGCTTCGACGTTGTCTCTCTCTTCACTAATATCCCTCTTGGGCTGGCCATTGACCTTGCCACTGACCTTGTGTACAAACGGAATCCCCCTACCATGCCCAAGACTTCCTTCAAGAAACTCCTTGGCTTTGCCACCTCCGGCATTTTCATGTTTGACAATAAGTACTACCGCCAAATTGAAGGTTGCGCCATGGGAAGCCCCTTGGCCCCCACCCTCGCTGATGTCTGCATGTCTCACTGGGAAACCAACAACTGGATGACCCTTGAATGTGCTCCCAAATTCTACAGGCGTTATGTTGATGACACTTTTGCCATCTTTGATAACAAGAACAAAATTGACCGTTTTTTCGACGCCCTCAACTCCACGCACACCAACATCAAGTTCACTACTGAGGTTGCTTCCGACCAGAGGCTCCCGTTTCTAGACCTCGACATTGACTTCAATTGTGGAACCCTCTCCACCAAAGTTTTTCGTAAGAGCACTTTTACCAATCTCATCCTCAACTTTAATGCTTTGTGCCCAAGGCAGTGGAAATCCGGTCTGATCAAATGTCTGCTCCACAGAGCTTTCACTGTCTGCAACACCTGGACTAACTTTGACCAAGAAGTGAATTTTCTGACCAAAATGTTTCAACAAAATGGTTACCCTCGTACGTTTATCCACACTCACATTCACAAATTCGTCTCTGAGAAAGTGGTCAAACAGCCTAGCGCCAAAACTGATCCCATCGATCTCAACGAACCAATTCTTGTCCTCCCCTTCTTTGGCTACCCGTCTCAACTCTTCAAAAATAGAATCTGCAAATTATTTCGAAACTCTCTTAATTGCAACATCCGCGTTGTCTTTCGTTCTGCTAAAGTTGGCAACTTTGTCGGTCGGTTGAAGTCACGTGTTCCCTGTGCTCTTCGTGCTGGTGTCGTTTATCAATTCAACTGCTCTGTTGACCAGAGCGTCTCCTACGTGGGGAAGACTAAAAGGCACCTACACACTAGAGTCCGGGAGCACTGGCTGAAACCGTCGGCTATTCAAAACCATTTATTAGAATGCAATAGCTGCTCCAACTACAACCCTGAAAAGTGCTTCAAAGTCATCGACCAATGCTCATTTAACTCCAAACTTCAGATTCTTGAAGCGTTGTACATTAAAGCGCGTTCCCCCACTCTCAACACTCAACTCCAACATAGTGGCGCGGGCCATGTTCTCCGTGTGTTCTGAGGGAAGGGGCACTGGCTGTTCGTTCTGTAATTTTGGCTGCAACGCTAAAAATCCGTCCCTAGACTTTGCCTCTCGACCTATGGACTATCAAATATGTACTTAAATTATCAAAATATTGTACTTGAATTATTGAAAAAAATATTGATTCAATTTTCACATCAAAATTTCATATTTATTTACTTCTTTCGTGGTTTTTTTTCGTTTAAAATATACCTGAAGATGCACACTGTTGTGCGAAACGCGTCGTAAAATTAAATTAAATATTGTTTTTTTAATCTAAAGAATACAAAACAATTAATTTTTGGCATAAATAAATTTACTATTATTGGAATAACAATGATGGTGCCAATGATGCAAAATAACAAAATGAGTTTTCTATGGCCTAAACTGGTTACATAGTGTTGTTTAAAAGGAAAGAATTTGGGCTAAGAGTATAAGTACATCCTACCTGGCATGCAAATCATTAGCACCTTTTAAATATATATTTTTTATTTTTGTAAACTATAGTAAATTTAAGTTACTAAGATTTTTTATAAATATATTATATGAACCTTAATTTTTGTTTCAAGTTTAAAATGCAATTGATTATAATGAATGTAAATATCAAAGATAAATAATAAAAAATGTTAACCTCAACTCTTTAAAATAAATTCACCCATGGGTATAGAATGGAAACAATACTTAGGTATATTGGACCCTGTAAGTAATCTGACACAATCTAGAAAAAACAGCAAAATTACTTGAAAAGTTATCAATTTTAATAAACTGCTGTTTTAAAGGTTCAAATTTTCTCCTTTTACTGAAAGACTCATGCAACATTCACACTTTATCTCCCATAGGAAAGTGGCGTAACTGACAAAATTAATTGTAAAAACATAATGTATGTGTGGCACATAAATATTGTGTAAAAGTTAGAAAAAATCTAATTCAACCTTTACTATAACTAAGCTTCTTTTCAAAGCTGTAAGCGTATTAGAGCATGCGTATCGAACTTTGTAACTTACCTCTTCAAGAAATTTCGTTACATCATACACTTTATCATTAATCACAAGCCAACAACTTTCTGATGACTTGTGTTTAGCAATTTCAGTCATAGAGATTTGACGAAGAGAAGACATGGCGCAATAGTTTCGGCTTTAGAGAATTGTATCGCAAAACACGTGCTGCTCGATCCGATTATATTGATATTAGAGTGGGATGACAGTCTAAATTTTGTTCTTCTCAAAGTCTTTCAACAGAAAAAAAATTTTCGT
The DNA here is from genome assembly GCA_950096795.1 of Macrostomum cliftonense. Taxonomy (NCBI): domain Eukaryota; kingdom Metazoa; phylum Platyhelminthes; family Macrostomidae; genus Macrostomum; species Macrostomum cliftonense. The sequence goes on from CATNEM010000326.1 coordinate 66,543, forward strand.
GCTCAAATCAAATTCATGAGACGCACACCATTTCTTTCTTTGTCTACGTAATTAGTGAAAATTACTTTTTATAACTATTTACTCTGTTTAAGCAGAAATTATTTGTATTTTAAAAGATTAGTGTTGCATTATTGTTTTATCGAATAAATTCAGAGAATGTACAGAATACCGTCGAGCGCTTTTAACGCCTTTTTATAATAACTTACAATATATACCGTTACATTCACTATCGGATCTTTTTAATAGCCAAAAAATATACGAAAAACATATCTACCAAGTAAGGAGGCTCGTATATTGAGTATTTTTGCAATTTGCGTGCTCGTTGGTTTTATTTGTCGTTATAAAGTTAAAAGTGAGTGGAAAAGAGGCATGGAATACCCCCAGTTCGCTTATTTGCCTGATAGAATTGCACCTACTAGAATTTGACGGGCGAATCCCTGTTGGCTGATATTAGCCGCCGATTTTTACCCCTTGGAAATTCCAAGAACACCATTTGTAAGAGCCCGGTAGTGGTCTTTAGGATGTTCTCGAGTTTTCATCCAAAGCTCGCCAACCAGAGACGATAAGAATTAATTCGGGCAACTTTACACCAAATCTTATGGTGTATTATTTTTTTCAGCGTAGATGGAATTGATACGCTCGTAATAAGGTCGAGCTAGTATTAATATGACTAATCTATGATAGTTTTGACAGCTAATGTATTTTACACCGAGAAGAATCTCGTAATTCAGGATTACGCTCGTAATTCAATCTCCCTTTTTTACTCTTCACCATCTTTATCCAAAATAAGCAGTATGCTTTTATTTTCTTTGCTCTTGACGAAATTTCATGAAAAAAACAAATTAATAATTTTCTGATTAAAAATCATCACTTGAATCAGATTTCGTACCTGTTGATAGGGGGCAATTTATTATCCCCTCGTAGTCAGGCAGAGGGTCCAAGCTGTAGGGATCACAGATCGACAGCCTAATCAGAAACTTATTATAAATTCATAACAAACTTTGCCCGAATAATGGAAAAACTCGTCTAGGCCCAACGAGCATAAAAAATCAGCAATCTACATGCCACCTTATTTACATGTAAATCGTCACCGATGCCGCCAAAATCATAACTTGCGGAACGCTTGCGTGCCAACTTAATTGAGTTGCTTTTGTCACTAATCAAGATTCGAACTCCCCGAGTTTTCAAACTAGTCAATTTCCCTTTTATTATTTTGCGAATCTGTCTACCAGATTGAGGGCAAAAATCACAGACACCCAGCCGGAATCGATATAATCCGATCAATTGTTAGAGCGAACCATAACCGACAATTAGCCTTGGTGATCTAATATAATTAGAAGCCGATTTCGATTGCTCACGTCGGATTAACCCTTACTGTAGATCGCCTTCTGTTTCTCGAATAATATTTTTACAGGCAGCAATTTTTCAAATCCTTAGAGAGCTGTATGATTTTAAGTTAGTGGTCCATAAAAAACTTATAACCAAGCTTTCTGAATTGCAGCCTTGCGGGAGTTGCGGCAGCCCCCATATTGCGAAGCCCACACATGATACCCTTCATCAACAGCCCAAGAAAGGGCCCAATAGGGGCGGAGCCCAATAAATGCTCTTGTAGCTGTTGAGGGTCCTTCACACAAGTTTCATATGCTGCCGTTAAAAATAGGGGCTTCTGCGAGTTCACATTTGGGACCGAGACTGACCTGAGAATCGCTCTCTCTCGCCCCTCCCAACAATACACAGTCTCAGAAGCTCATTTTAACTCGCCTGCCCTGGACTGGTCAGAGTTGAGCTACAGAAGAGCAGAGAACTATCGCGACCTCGATAAACGGGGCTTTATTTTCCTCACGAGTTTATAACTTTGCGATGTAAGTGAGCGCGCTCAATAACGTGCTTGGCAGACAATTAGACACAAATATACTGGAAAAGAAACTTTTTCCATCTTGTTTCATTGGCATCACGCCTCCATGGTCTTGTCCTTAGACGTAGGTACTAAACATTGTGTGCAAAGTAATTTAAAGCATATAATTTATTAGATTCTAAGACCGATAACAAAAGCATTTCAAGTGAATTATTGCTGATCTATGTCGACCAATAGCCACTTGGACGAGGCTCGTAAGTTTGTAAAATTAAACTTGCTGCGCCGAGAATAAAGTTTACGAGTGCATTTCTATAACAAGAAAAACTGAATAACTTCGCCAGAGCTGCGGAAGGTGTTCCGGGCCATAGACAAGACTGGCAGGGGCGGCATCACCGGGCCAGAGCTCTGCCAGGTGATGAAGAGAATCGGAGAGAATGTCACTGAGACTGATGCCCGAAACATCGTCGGCCAGGCTGATACTAAGGGTCTGTCTGTCAGTCTGTCTGTCAGTCTGTCTGTCTGTCAGTCTGTCTTTCTGTCTGCCTGGCTGTCAATCTGTCTTTCTGTCTGCCTGTCTGTCAGTCTGTCTTTCTGTCTGCCTGGCTGTGAGTCTGTCTGTCTACGAAAAATAATGATTAATTTTTGTCACTCTGCATCAGTCTCAGTCACTCTTTACCAGTCTCAGTCACTCTGCATCAGTCTCAGTCACTCTGCATCAGTCTCAGTCACTCTGCATCAGTCTCAGTCACTCTGTATCAGTCTCAGTCACTCTGCATCAGTCTCAGTCACTCTGCATCAGTCTCAGTCACTCTGTATCAGTCTCAGTCACTCTGTATCAGTCTCAGTCACTCTGTATCAGTCTCAGTCACTCTGCATCAGTCTCAGTCACTCTGCATCAGTCTCAGTCACTCTGCATCAGTCTCAGTCACTCTGCATCAGTCTCAGTCACTCTGTATCAGTCTCAGTCACTCTGCATCAGTCTCAGTCACTCTGCATCAGTCTCAGTCACTCTGTATCAGTCTCAGTCACTCTGTATCAGTCTCAGTCACTCTGTATCAGTCTCAGTCACTCTGCATCAGTCTCAGTCACTCTGCATCAGTCTCAGTCACTCTGCATCAGTCCCAGTCACTCCAGATCAATGCAAGCCACAGAAAAAGTCAGCAAAATCAACCCATCAATCAAAGCAAAGCCATCAATCAGCAATCGGCAATCCGGCAGTCCCGAAGTCAGCGGTCAGCTCCTGGCAGATCAGGGCAGCTCAGCAGCCAGCATCACGTGAATGTCGGTGAACAGCGCAGCCTCGGGGTCGCCATCGAGCAGGGCCGGCAGCCCCTTGTTTAGCAGCTCGTCGGCCTCCTCCTTGGCGGCGCCGCCCCGACGGGCCAGACGCTCCAGCGCGTGCTTCAGGAACACGTCGATGTAGAATTCGCCCAGCGGCGAGCGGAGCCGGTCGTGCAGGACGAAGGCGTCGTTCAGGCGCAGCTGGAAGCCGGCCGCGGCCAGTTCGGCGGTGCAGCGGGCGGTGACGGGCGAGGCAGCCGGGCGCAGCAGGTCGGCAAGGCGGGCCTGCGTGGCCTGGGCGGCCGGGGAGGCGCCGGCGGAAGCGAAGATCCGCAGGGTGTCGTGGATGAAGTCCATGATGATCAGGCGGCCGCCGCCAGGTCGAAGGGCTGCGCGGACAGCGGCCAGGGCCCCGGCAGGGTCGTCCAGGTGGTGGTAGACGTTCACCATCACGGCCAGGTCGAAGGTGTCTCCGGCAGCTGACGTGGTGGCCACCGCCGCCAAGTCCTCGGCGCGGCTGGCTACGAAACGGGCGTTGGGCCGGCCGGACAGCCGGGGCGCCAGGCGCTCCGCCAGCTTCGGCTCGGGGTCAACCAAGGTCACGCCGCCCGACGGGCCGACCGTGTCACAGTAGAACTCCAGCAGCGGGGCGAAGCCGCAGCCCAGCTCCAGCACCTGCTGGCCTGGTGGGGTGGGGTCGGGCGTGTCCCGCATGGCTCAGAGATGGGTCAAATAGGTCATAGATGGGTCAAATGACACACAAATGAGTAAAGTATGTCACTTTACAGACTGTTTGTCCTTTAGCATAACGAGGAGCTACAAGGTCATAAAATTTTGCAACTCACCTTCCTTGAGCCCAGCTTTAATAAGAAAGTCCTTCATTCGATCCTTTAGCAGCTCGAAGTATCTACTCAGAATTTCCTCCATATCGATGAAGGAGTGCTGATGCGGCCCATCGCCTTCTCCAGCCTCCTGGTGGGCTGGCTGGTGATTTTGTTGGTGCTGGTGACCTTGCGACATGGCTCAGGTCTGGCTGCTTAAAGCATTTATCGGGGGGGGGGGTTACTCTGACGCAAACTAACACTTTGACTCAATCATTTCCTATAGCGTCTGTCCGTCTCAATCGGTTTGTTAATGAGCATCAATTTCCCTTCTACGACTAAGTAGCAGCGGCGACCCATATTACAGGAACGGGCATGATAACTGAAGACGACTTCATCAGCTACATGCACTCGCGATCGGCTGACTTCAACCAGCTACTGCGCGACGCTTTTCAATCCATGGACACTAAGAAAACGGGCTTTCTGACGCATGTGAGAAATTGAATTAGTGTTGATTTGGAAGCCTGGACCAGACTAACTTTGATGGATTTGATGAGTGACTGGACGCAATTTTTAGTCGCAACTGCGCGCCGGTTTTGCCAAGGCGGGAATGAAACTGTCGGCCGATGAGTTCAAGCAGCTGCTGTCTGTTGTGGACACGGACAAGACGGGGAAGATCAGTTGGGAGGGTGAGATAAACAGTTTATTGCGTTTTCTAAGCTTCAATATGGCACCGAATTGACCCAAATGTACATCTTATATTGTAAGTGAGAGGCGGTGAGGTTCGTGTGTGTTCAGACAGAAAAATTAGCTTTGGTTTAGGGAGTGAGGTTGGTGTCTGTTTGGGCAGAAAGATAAGGGTTGGCTTTAGGGAGTGAGGTTGGTGTCTGTTTGGGCAGAAAGATAAGGGTTGGCTTTAGGGAGTGAGGTTGGTGTCTGTTTGGGCAGAAAGATAAGGGTTGGCTTTAGGGAGTGAGGTTGGTGTCTGTTTGGGCAGAAAGATGGGGGTTGGCTTTAGGGAGTGAGGTTGGTGTCTGTTTGGGCAGAAAGATGGGGGTTGGCTTTAGGGAGTGAGGTTGGTGTCTGTTTGGGCAGAAAGATGAGGTTTGGGTTTAGGGATAAAAGCTGAAGCTATCAAAATTATCTTACCTACACGCACAGATACGATAAAATACTTATAGTAAAATATTTATAGTATCTGTGCCTACACGCAACAGGACGCAATGTGGGCACTGCAGATTGTATTACTAAAATTATAGTAATTTCTCGAAATTGTCGAATGTCCTCACGAATACAGCAATACTACTTTCGAATTGCTATTTTCAGAGTTTCTCAGAGTGACGCAGTAGCAACGTCCGATGGGATTTGTACTGGAATCTATGACAAGTTCGACTAACAGTTCTGAACACATTTGTGAAGATAGAGCTTTCGAAAGTTCACAAATAAATTAAAAACCCATTAAAAAATACCTATCTATTTTTTTATAATTTTACTTCAATAGCAATTTGATGCCCGCATAGCAGCATTGTTCAAACCATTCTGTCTGTATGTTTTGCTAAAAATATTTGAGAATAAAAGTAGAAAATAATAATAACACTTTATTATAAAATAAACTAAAAATGCTCAAACCGCACAGTACTCTATATGTGCGTCAATTGAATCGTGAGTTTATTTGAGTGAAAGTTAAAGTCAGCAGGTGTAGAAGAATATTAGCTAGACTGTCGTGACAGGCTACTGGAAGTAGAAAGCTGAGAATCCATGCTACTTAATTACAGATGAATATCAATGAAGCAAAATTCAAAGAGATAAAAATCTACTTATACTGGTAACCATGGTTACGGCCGGTCACTTTTCAACGTCGGATGGAAAATTCGCCGAACGGACAGCCGCCATTCGCCACGGGCCCTTCCTCGGTGAAGTCCGCCTTGGTTATGCGGCTACTCGGGCTGCCCTTCGTGCTTAGCCAGTGCTTGAAGTCATTCAGCCTGTCTGGCGGACCGAAGGCCTCGCCCTGCACCGTGCCCTGTGCTGTGTTGAGCACGTAGCCCACCAGGCCCAGCCTCTTGGCTTCTCTATTAGTGTACTTGCGAAAAAATACGCCCTGAACTTTGCCGTGGATTTCAAATTTAACGTGATGCAAGGGCGCGTTGGTTTTAACAGCGGGTTGGGTGCCTGCGGAGTCTGTTGCCATGGTTGCCAGGGTGGAGTTGCGAGCGGCTGGGGCAGCCTTGGCGCCCGGTTTGGCTGCAGTTGCAGTCTTTGTCTTGGAAGACTGAAGCGAAAAAATACAAGTTTGTTTTTTAAGAAAGTAAGTCTATTACTTTTAAAATTGTTCTAATAAAAATTTCAAAACGTTTAGGCTTTGTTTTATTAATAGAAGTAAATATTAATTAAGGCGTTTTATTAATTCTGGAATAATTTTCTTAAAGCAAATCGAAGAAATAGAAGCTAAATTGGTTGCCTAAAAATGGCAGATAAGAGAAGTTTTTTCAGGCAATTGGCTCAACAGAATAGAATGATGCAATTCTAATGCAATAGTAACAATTTAAATATTACCTTTATTAATATTATAATTAGGATTGTAGTAGCACTAATGATGCACTGTAAAATATTTAATATAATTTTAGATGACAAAGTAAGCTTCTTGGCAGAATTTTCATTTGAAGAAAAGAATTAAACTGAAATATTAACCCAACAAAAGGAATAGCTTTATTAACTAATAAATACGAAACTTGACAAAAGCTGTATTCCTAGACTGACAAGTTTATTTTAGGCTGTGATTGGCACAGAGAAAAATTATGCAATATACCATGTATATAGTATAGTTTTAACTTTTATTGCTAGTATGGCCCAAAAAGCACATGTTTATTGCAATGAATATGAAATTTAATATGATTATACCAAGTTCAGTTGAGATATAAAAATTACTTGAATTTAGACCATGTAAAAGCTTTAACAAGATTCGAATTTGCATTATACCCAACCCCTGCAATAAATAGATCGCGTACCACATAGTAAAATTTATATTTGTTAATGGAATAAAAATTGACGATTGCGAAGAAACTGAAATATTCGCTGAGTACAGCACATGGTCATTAACATATCACTTATCTAAGTAAATTTTTTCAAGCAAAAGAACTATATATAAAACAATAGTATTACAAGTTTTTAGTTGTCATTGCAACTATTGTATTTTCTATTTGCTTTACTGCAGTAAGGCAGACGGAATCTTGAGTCCCGATCGTTTTCACTCCTAATAGCTTCGGTTATATTGTATTGTATTTAACTTTAAAATTAAGTTCACCGAAATTCTTCGCAGCTAGTGATTCAATAATCTTAGTTCATAGCGATTAACTCATTCATTCATGACTAAACTCAATACCTGGAATTCATTTTTGCGATATTTAGGAAATGTGTAGCACGGAAGCATGTCATCTCTCAAATAAAAATGCATATTTAACATGTTATATTTTCTGTGTTTTGAAACAGGCCTCGAAATTCTATAATTTTCTTAACAGAAAAACACAAAATTTCACTTCATGGAGCGTCATGAAAATTTTTTATATTCACACAAATACTAGTGTCAAAAAATAAATTTCTTAACTATTAATTTATCAAAAAAGACTGAATTTTAGGTAATTTCATTGAATTACACATACATTTAGCACGTGCATCCTAAAATTTTACAATCATTGAAAAAACTAATTTTGTCACAAAGTTTGTCAAAAATTAAATCACCATTTCCTGTACAGAAATATCATAAATTTCGAAAAAGTTGTGGTGGATCGACGGGAAATAGCGCTGAAGCCAGAACGCTTATCGAATAAAATTACATTTCACAGACAGAAAATCAGCTAAGATTTCCAAAACCCCATAGAATTTTTTCAATGGGATGCCAATTTCCTCGCATTGAGAATTTGTGGATCCGCAACTGGGATCTAAGCTGTACTTTTCGTAAATGAAAACTATTAATGAGAGCTAATTAATAAGTACATGTCAGGTGACATACAAGTAACAGAATGAGAGAAATTTTTTTCGAAAGCAGAATTTTGCTATTAAAATGTTTAAAGGAGCTATTTCACGCAACGGAACCTTTACTAAAATTTCCCGGGAATTTTTTTGCAGGGAAATGCGCGTTTTTGCACTAGACAAGCTGATACTGACACTCATGTTTGATCCCAGTGAAAGTTCTCCCCAACCAGGCTGTAGAAACGCTGATTGTACGGACGAAAGTAGCTTCGAAGATGATGCAAGCGCTCCCACGGCACTCTGGGATGCCGCCGACCTTTGTCGCTAGCCAGACAGCGTCGACGTCGCCTCCGCCTCGGTGTTCGACCGAAACGCGGCGACTCGAGTGGCTGCAAGGTGCGCAGACAGTGAAAGCCCTTTCTCCTGTCCCAGTAGAAGTGCCGCTTCGTGACCAGCACCGGGAGGCCGAGGAATCGCTGCAGCCTGATCATCACAGCGCCAGGATCTTGAACCAGGTGTTCAGCTGACAGCACGAGAATCTGGCGCCTGGGAAACTGCTCCAGCCAGCGGGCCAGGTGCTCATGATAGCGGCCGATTCGCACAGGCGACCAATCGGCGTTAACCGTCAAATTGCCGTCCGGCTGATGAACAAACGCGAGCTGCTCAAAGGGTGCCGGCTGAGGTCGACCTCGACGAGCGGCCTTGTCGGCTGCCTGCAAAGTATTTGAGCGATTGGAGGGTTTTTGACATGCTAAGTTGTAGACACAGAAGTAAAGAATCCACAAACAAGCGTAAAAAATGAGGTGAAATCTGCCGATCTAGATTACACGACCAACCTGAGCGTAGTCCGACAGCGCCCGCGTCGCCGGGTCCCGCACCAGCAGCACCAGTTTCGTCGTCGGACTCATCCGGCGCACCCGGCTGGGCACCCGGGGATCAACGAAATAGGCGGGCGTTTTCTCCAGCGTCAGCTGGTTGGGCAGGCTGGCCGGCATTCGGCGTCTGGTGGCGAGGTTTTAATTGATTAAGATTTGCAATAGTTTGAATAGTTTGAAAGCAGAAAAAGCAGTCTGGTGCCCACTAGCAGACCAGAATTTCCTCACCCTACAAACAGCTTCCGCTGTGACTCAGCCGACGGATGGGGATTCGCCCAGCTCCTGATCAGCTGTAACTGGACAGGGCTTGAAGACAGACCCTCAGGGACCCGCTGCTCTGGCAGCCGAATTAGAATAATAATTTTAAGCCACCGAGGTCTTTTCGAGTAGCGTCTTGATCTTCGCGTCTTGGACCACTCAAATCCCTCATCGACGGCTTAGAAAAGGGGATTTCGGGATGGGGAAGAGAGAGAGACTGTAGGGCGGCTTCCCACCTTGTGCAGTGGAGCGAGTAATAAATACATAGCCAGAATCCCTAATAAAATCCATCCGTGAGTCATTCCCGCTGGGGTTTATCGGCCCCATCAGCCTCATCTGTTTAATCCTCACGGACCGCGATGACAACTCGAGCTGAACGACATGCACTCCGTCCCTCTGTCCCTTTGCGACAAGGCCTATGTGTCAGTAGAAAGTCGGGCAGCTAATTTCGTATTTATCAGTAGGCGCTAACGAATGTCGAAGTCCACCCAGAGTCCTCCAGTGACGATGACACAGGCAAAAAGAGGGATTCGATTTATGCAGACTGACTGAACTCTGAGTCACAAAGCACCGTGTGAGACCAGACTACAGACTGCAACTACTGAAGGACTGACTGAGATCAAATATTTTTCTCGCCAAAAACTTTTTGCAACTTACTAAACAAGTTGGCCGTCTAGTGACGCGTTTTCAGTGCCTAAAATAAGAACCCAGCGACAAGAGACTCCAATTAACTGCTGCGGACAGACCCATAAGAAGGCCACTCTGGAGACTCACCTGCACCAACACAGACCCATGAGAAGGTTACTCTCGAGAATCACCTGCACCAACACAGACTCATGAGAAGGTCACTCTGGAGACTCACCTGCACCAACACAGCCTCATGAGAAGGTCACTCTGGAGACTCATCCGCACCAACACAGACCCATGAGAAGGCCACTCTGGAGACTCATCCGCACCAACACAGACCCATGAGAAGGCCACTCTGGAGACTCACCTGCACCAACACAGACCCATGAGAAGGCCAGCCTGGAGACTCACCTGCACCAACACAGACCCATGAAAAGGCCACTCTGGAGACTCACCTGCACCAACACAGACCCATGAGAATCACGCTGTGGATAGTCATCCGTACCAATATACAGGCTCACTTTAGGTCTCACTGAACCAACCCAGACTTCAATGCAAGCGCAGAAGCCCACACTGAAGTCTCATATTGCTACCCTCATCAGATCCTAAAAGCCCTAAAAGTCTCACCTGTACCACTGAAGACCCCTGTGGTAGTGCCTATCGAAGTAGTGCACCTCCGGTCCAGCCGTCCTCACATCTGGATGCAGCGAACTGAAAGCCAGCAGCGCTCGAGTTCCAGACTTTTTCGATCCGATGATCAACGCCTGCGGAAGTCGCCGTCTCCAACCGGAAGTTTCTGCGTCCACGTCGGAAGTGATTATGAGTAGGAGAGCTAGCAAGCCCGTCTTCATTGCCTCAGTGAAATTCTTGGTTCGCGATTTTTTTGCCTGTTCGGCTGTCCCTGCTGTGGAGCTTCACTGCTTCACTAAAACAGGCCCCAAAGCAGGAGCGACCGCTCGGTCTCTCATTGGCTGCCCGCTCGGATTCGCTGGCTGGCTGACTGCTGCATGACAGCCCGCAATCTCGGCAGTCAAATCTTTATCCAAGCCTGTCATCTGTTTGAAGCATGCAGATTCTGAACTAGCTAATAAAACAATGACAGGCTTGACTTTTGTTGCTATGGAATTTTATTAATATTTGGGGAATGTTTGTGCATTATAAGAAAAATAACACCAGGGAAAGCAGATGTTTCAGTGTGTCAAATTCCACAAATGCCAATGCGTGTCGCTCGCTATCCATAGGTGAAATTTTTAACATACTTACAGAGCGGCTGCTCTTTGTTCTTGCCGACCCTTCCATTTTCTGGATTTCCACTATTGTTGCATACCGGTATTTTTTGCCTTCTTTTCTCTTTGTCATGTCGATTTGTTTCTATTCCTTTCACTCACTTTCTTTCTCCTTTAGCTCTCTCTCTCTTCTCCTTCGCTTCATTCATAAACTAACTCAACAAGTTTTCTAGTTTAGTGTATTAATATGCAGACTAAATCGGGTCTTTAAGACCTGCAGCAGTTAATTAATTCAGAATAATGGAAGGACCTGTGCATTTAGATCTGGAAATTATATTGGAATATGCTGTTAAACAATTACTGTAAACACACACGCATGTATACGCATGTATAAGCATATTGTTTCCTCTTATAGCAGCACTTAAAACAAGGAACAGAATAAGCAGGCAGCAAAAAGCACAGCTAAATGCACAAGTAGTAAAGCAATTTCTGTGACCAAAATCGATCCTCACTAAACTTACTAGTATTTTATTTACTCAACTCGTAGCCTCCTTTACTTTCGACCCTATTTAATCATTTTGCCAAAAAGCCAGCAAAAGACCAGAGAAAGACAAAGTAAGCTCGCTGATGTCAAGACGTGGAAACTGCTTAAATTAACAAAAACTTTAGTCCAATACCCGTAGTGAAGGAAAACAGACCAACACGGCTTGGCAACAAAAACAATTGGGGATTTTTGCGATTCCGCTGAACTCGGCGGTGTCTTGCAGGCTGTTGATTTTGGTTTTCTAATCAGTTTGAAGAGACTGATGCAGGGGAAATATCTCCCCATGTTTGTCACCGGCAGTACAGGGTCAATACTTAGCTAGCTAAGCAAGGAAGGTTTGTTGCAATGAAACAAATTCAATACGTTGTTTCCAAGGCCAAAAACTGCTTCCTCAGACGAATTCCCAGCGCTGACTAAGAACAGGCAGGCGCAAGTTGCGTAACAGCCAGCGGTTGTGGGCCCAAGTTCGGTAGTTTGATACCGGCTTTGTGAAAAAAATCCGAGCTGTGGGGGTCCTCTTACAAAAACACTTTCCGTATTGCACGCTCAAGGTAGAACTTTGCATTGATCAATAAAAAAACTGGCGAGGGAGTTCTGAAATTCTGGATTGATATGACATTTAAGCATGAGGTGTCGAATCTTTACAAGCCACTGAAGGATAAAGGAAAATATACGAGAAACAGAACTAGCAAGACAACACTTAAGAGTGATAGAATTGCTGACAGAGTATGACAGAACGAGAGTAGCAAAATCAGTGACAGTATTTGAGTGAGAGTGGCAGAATGAGAGTGACAATATCAGGGTGATAGAATAAGAGTGACAATATCAGGGTGGCAGAATGAGAGTGACAATATTAGTGGCAGAATGAGAGTGACAATATTAGAGTGGCAGAATGAGAGTGACAATATTAGGGGGACAGAATGAGAGTGACAATATAAGGGGGACAGAATAAAAGTGACAATTTTAGGGTGATAGAATGAGAGGGACAGAATGAGATTGACAAGACTAGAGTGACAATATAGCAGAGTCATAAACAATCACAGAGGTGTCGAAGGAAGTACACAAAAAAAATTTGTTAACTCCAAACTCAGTAGGAACATTGCCCCTGCACTATCAATTTTTTCTGCCCGTTTTTCTCTCTCAGCCAACACTGGGTCCCCATGGGTTGCGCGTCTGCGCTCTCAGGAATTGGAAAAAAATAAAAAATCGATAGGCAAGGCAACAGAAATCGCCAGATAAGCGCAGGTATTTGAATTCGAGTTACCCAGGCGAATTCGCCCACGCGCATAAACATATTTTGTGTTGTTTTCTGAGCCCTCTGGCTGTGGGCTGGTGGGCTGGCTTTGTGAAACGAGAGCAGACCTTTGTCCGCAGAATGACTCTGCAGTCAGCAAGCTTGGGAGCAGACTCCTCCACAGCAGCCTACGGTGAAGAGCTGCTGCTTAGCAATTTTTCTTGTGAGTAAACAACTTGATTGCTACGTCCGCTTTCATCTCAGCTTTGTAATCTCTCATCTCGCCTCTATTCTCATTTCCTCCCCTCCTATTTTATCTCACCTCACTTCTGAATCTCATCCTACTTGCCAACTCACATCTATTCTCATCTATTTCACACCTATTCTCATTTCCCATCTCAAATATTCTCAAATGTTGGTATAATTTGATCGTATCTCGAGTCATGATATCTATTCTAACCTCATTCTCAAATCTATTCTCATCTCAAAACTCAAATCTATTCTCATCTCAAATCTCAAATCTATTCTCATCTCAAATCTCAAATCTATTCTCATCTCCTGTCTCACATCTATTCTCATCTCAAAACTCAAATCTATTCTCATCTCAAATCTCAAATCTATTCTCATCTCCTGTCTCACATCTATTCTCATCTCCTGTCTCACATCTATTCTCATCTCAAATCTCAAATCTATTCTCATCTCAAATCTCAAATCTATTCTCATCTCCTGTCTCACATCTATTCTCATCTCAAATCTCAAATCTATTCTCATCTCAAATCTCAAATCTATTCTCATCTCCTGTCTCACATCTATTCTCATCTCAAATCTCAAATCTATTCTCATCTCAAATCTCAAATCTATTCTCATCTCCTGTCTCACATCTATTCTCATCTCAAATCTCAAATCTATTCTCATCTCAAATCTCAAATCTATTCTCATCTCCTGTCTCACATCTATTCGCCTCGTTCCTCACGCCTCCGCACTAACCCTCATCACCCAGCAGCCATATTCGCCTCCATGCCGGCAGCTGACTCCAGCTCAGCAACCGAAGGTAGCCATGGCAACAGCACCCAGCTGCTGGTGCTCACGGGGCTAATCTGCTTAGCTGTGCTCATCGCCATCGTCGCCGCTCTGATCATCACGTCCTCCTCGTCAGCATCCGCATCCGTCGCCGGGAAGAGGAAGAAAAAGCACTCCGGCCTAATTGGCTCCGCGCCCGCTGACGAAGCTGTGACGTCATCAGCGCCGACAACTCGACGGTCGAGCGTCGACAAAAGCGGATGCTTGAAGTTCGCCAGCTCGGATCAGTTGGATCGGGTCGACTTGGTGAACGACAACGGCGAGGAGCAGCACGAGGAGTTGAATTGTCAAGGCGAGGACGCCCTTCGCAATTTCAAAATTAAAGGCCCCGTGGAGATGAAGCTGAGCACTAAGCTGGACCTGGTCGACGGGATTCTGTACCTGCACGGCTTCCGGCTGCGGTTCTGCACCGAGCCTTGCTGTGAGTGCATTACGTCATTAGCAAGTGTGAGCTGAATATTGAGTGTTGAAATAAATAGCTATGTGTGAACTTATAAAAAATCCCCGACTAATGCTACTGCAAGTAGCTAGCATTTTTTACATGTCCCATTTTATTTAGTTATTATTTATGATTTGATTTGAGATCCATGAAAGTTCGATGGCCATAAGCATTCTAGGAAAAAGATTGTTTACGCTCGTAACTTGTTGAAAACCCCCAGCAATCCATCTGGACTCGAAAACTTGGCGAGCGAGCATCGAACTGTCTGACAACTCCTTCTGCCAGAGATGGAGCATTGAAGCTGGCCTGGTTAGTCGGCGGCGCCATCTGGCAAGGCGCGGCCGCCGGGCGCCGGCCTGCTGGCAGACGGAGGCCATGGACTATGTGGCCAGCCTGCGTTTCATCGCCGGCCGTCTGTCCTCCCAGCTTCCTCATGAGCGCCAGCTGAGCCTGACAGCTTGGCTGACTGACCTCAGCCAGTCCATTCGGCTGCACCTGGGCGACTTCCGCTTGCCGCTGCACCTCGTCAACGAGCCAGGCATGGAGTTCAGCGCGGAGGTGGCAGCTGATGAGGAGGACTCTAAGGGCACCGCTAGGGTGAGTTCGGCGCCAGAATGATGGACAGGCGGAATTGCACGAAGTTATGGGAAAAACAAAGTGAGACACGGTAATAGACATACGGACACAATCTGAAATACATCGAGACACAAGGTGAGATACATCGAGACACAGGGTGAGATACATCGAGACAGTGTGAGATACATCGAGACACAGGGTGAGATACATCGAGACACAGGGTGAGATACATCGAGACACAGGGTGAGATACATCGAGACACAGGGTGAGATACATCGAGACACAGTGTGAGATACATCGAGACACAAGGTGAGATACATCGAGACACAGGGTGAGATACATCGAGACAGTGTGAGATACATCGACACACAAGGTGAGATACATCGAGACACAGTGTGAAATACATCGAGACACAAGGTGAGATACATCGAGACACAAGGTGAGATACATCAAGACACAGGGTGAGATACATCGAGACACAGTGTGAGATACATCGAGACACAGTGTGAGATACATCGAGACACAGGGTGAGATACATCGAGACACAGTGTGAGATACATCGAGACACAAGGTGAGATACATCAAGACACAGGGTGAGATACATCGAGACACAGTGTGAGATACATCGAGACACAGTGTGAGATAAATCGAGACACAAGGTGAGATACATCGAGACACAGGGTGAGATACATCGAGACACAGGGTGAGATACATCGAGACACAGGGTGAGATACATCGAGACACAGTGTGAGATACATCGAGACACAGTGTGAAATACATCGAGACACAAGGTGAGATACATCGAGACACAAGGTGAGATACATCAAGACACAGGGTGAGATACATCGAGACACAGTGTGAGATACATCGAGACACAGTGTGAGATACATCGAGACACAGGGTGAGATACATCGAGACACAGTGTGAGATACATCGAGACACAAGGTGAGATACATCAAGACACAGGGTGAGATACATCGAGACACAGTGTGAGATACATCGAGACACAGTGTGAGATACATCGAGACACAAGGTGAGATACATCGAGACACAGGGTGAGATACATCGAGACACAGGGTGAGATACATCGAGACACAGGGTGAGATACATCGAGACACAGTGTGAGATACATCGAGACACAGTGTGAGATACATCGAGACACAGTGTGAGATACATCGAGACACAAGGTGAGATACATCGAGACACAGTGTGAGATACATCGAGACACAGTGTGAGATACATCGAGACACAGGGTGAGATACATCGAGACACAGTGTGAGATACATCGAGACACAAGGTGAGATACATCGAGACACAGTGTGAGATACATCGAGACACAAGGTGAGATACATCGAGACACAAGGTGAGATACATCAAGACACAGGGTGAGATACATCGAGACACAGTGTGAGATACATCGAGACAGGGTGAGATACATCGAGACACAGTGTGAGATACATCGAGACACAGGGTGAGATACATCGAGACACAGTGTGAGATACATCGAGACAGGGTGAGATACATCGAGACACAGGGTGAGATACATCGAGACACAGGGTGAGATACATCGAGACACAGTGTGAGATACATCGAGACACAGGGTGAGATACATCGAGACACAGGGTGAGATACATCGAGACACAGGGTGAGATACATCGAGACACAGTGTGAGATACATCGAGACACAGGGTGAGATACATCGAGACACAGGGTGAGATACATCGAGACACAGTGTGACATAGCTACTTTGAGTTTCAGTCTGAGATACATCGAGATTGATAGGCACAAATGTAAGAGAATTCTTAAAAACTCCACATGCTCATTAAGAGGACGCCAGCTGTGCTCAGCCAATGCTGGCGAAACCAAGACTCAAATATTATGTTAAACACGACCCAACCCGTCCCGAATCCAGTGGCACCAGCTGCGCCCGCTGCAGCCGATTCCGGCATCGCCGACTTCCACCGGGGCGCGATCTGCCCGCCTGCACCTGGGCCTGCTGTACAGCCCCGGCGCGGCGACCTCTAGCATCAGCGTCCGCCTGGTTGAAGTGTTCGATCTGGACGACTTCGATTCTTCCGACCGCGTCACAGCCTCTGTGGCCCTGGTTCCCCCGGATCCATCGGAGCCGTCAACAGCGGGGGTCAAATGCCTGACAGCTCGTCCGGCTGGTGGCAGCCAGTCGGCTCACGTCTTCGACTTGTCCCAGCAGGCAGCGGTGCTGGCCATCGACAATGCCCGGCTCCAGGCGGCGGCCGCTGGTGTCGCAATCTTTGTTGCTATTGGCAACGGGGATCGTTGGCGTTCGGCTGGTCGAATTTTACTGAGCGACTTTGCTCTGGCCAGCAGCAGCTCGGCTATGCGCCACTGGACGGCGGCTATTGGCCGGCCCAACGCCTGGGTTTGGCTCACCCACGCCTGCCGATGAGGCTTTGTGAGCGCGGTTGAGAGCCCACTAGTTGCAACTGTCCGCTTGCTGCGTTGGATTGCACTTTGGGTCTCAATTTATCGACTAATTACTTTCTTAACTAGGTAAAAGCTCACTTCGTCTCTTCCTACAGCCATCTCACTCCGCGCCATGTACTTAGGACGGCTCTCATCCTGACTTAAGCAACCACCTCACTCCCTGGCCACCCCATGCTCTCAGTCCTTTTAACACTTCAACCCAACCCTTTTATTTCGTGCCCCACCCGACCCTCTCTTTTTTCAGCCACCTCACTCCGTTCCACCTAGCACTGTCTGCAGCAGTCCTTAGCACCTTCCTAACACCCCTACCACACGACCGATATCTTGTGACTGCTCTTTTCGGAAAAACTTTAGTTCCCATTTCGACTATGCAGTGAAATTCTGCATTACAAAAATAATAAACTCGAACTATATGAAATTAAAAAAAACTACTAAGTAGTAGTATGGTACTTTTGTACGTTATTTGATCGACTTTGCAAAAAGAAAAAGCGTAAATTGTTGCTAAAGATTCAAAATTTCATATAAAAATTTCCTTGTACTCGTATTATCAACGCTCGTCGATCAGGGATACTAAATTTTCGAGTCGCTCAACCAGTTTGCCAGTCAGCCACAGGTACAGGTGGCCTCGGGTCGGGTGTCACGGACCGCCCCTTCCCCGCCAACCCCTTGGCTTCTTTGTGCTCGCGGCCACGCCGATTTCAAATGGAGCCATAATTACCGTCGAAATAATAAATGGGAAAAAATGAGGGCCTGTGACAACATGCCAATCAGGCAGCCACACCCTGTGTGTGTGTGTGTGTGTGTGTGTGTTCTGTGCGCCAAATGCCCCGATCCAACCGAGGAACGAGTCTTTCAATGCTAGTTCAGAGCAGTTTTTATAAACTGCTCTAGTGAAAGATAAATCTTTGATGTATTTAGGATTTTTTTATTTCCTTTTTTTCTTATTTTCCCAAAAGCAAAATCGGAAGGCAATAATTAGTGACTGAGGATTTGCACCTGCCCGCTTGCTTTGCAGCAAAACGCATTCGCTTCTGTCCCTCGCGCGTTTGAATTTTGATTCCCTGCGCAGCTTTGAAGCTGGGGGAAAAATGGAGGGGATTATGAGGGCAGGTGCGCTTGTGAATAGCGATGAATGGAGGACTTGGGTGAGGACAAGAGAAAGCGGGAACGCAGGAGGAAATTACCTGAGTTTTATGACGCTAGAAAGAAAAGTGTTGATGAAATTGGCTGCTTGAGATAAGACTAAGCAAAGGTGAGAGGATAGGTACACTGGTTAGATTGACGAATAGCTCGTATTATGGGGATAATTGTAAATCTGGAAGAGGATGGCAAAAAATAAATAATAATGAAGAAACAAGAACAACAAACAGATGAGCTGTGAGACTCCGTGAGTCAGCGCTGAGATGCCGCTGGTACCCAGTCCCTGTAAGGGAGGCTGGGACACGTTGCTCTGGAAGGGAAAAGAGGGGAGGTGGGGCAGCTTCGAGTCGGGCTTTTGCCGGCCAGGAAAAACCGGCAGATGTTCATTCTCAAAGAGGCTGGGATGAAAGAGCAGCAGCGAGATCTGCCGCATCAAACAGACTCGGAGTCTTTTGTTGAATTTTCAATTCTGCACTTGAATTCAACTCCCAAGGAATCCCATGGCCCAAATCTGTATTTTATTCGCTCTAGGAATCTGAGACAACATCTGCTCGAGATTTCTTTCACTTTTTTTCTCTTTCAAAATTGTCTCCCCGAGTTGTTCAGTCCGTCGTGCCCTGTCGGGCGGCCTGAGGACTTCGACACGAGGAACTTTTTTAACGCAAAAATGGATTTAGTCAGACACTTTTTGGCTTCGACATTTGCCTGCCTGTTTCATCAAGTGAATTTCTGCTTCAAGCATCTGTTTGACACTCTTTAAGCTAAGTTTTTGTTGAAAGATGCCTCACTTTTGATTGTTTTGAAAGAGTCTCTCTAAAAAAGTTGCGAGATTCGTGGAAAGTGTCATTTTTAGATATAGATTGTACAATAGTAACGGACTTAAACATTTCTTTCTAAGAAATCGATTCCAGATGGAAGTTTTTATTAGCGGTTGACTTATAGACAAATGCTTTTTATTAAAGATTTCCCGGAGTGTCTTTCTAGGAAATAGTTTGTAAAAAACTTTTATAAGAAACACCAGCTCGTACAATAGTAAAAAATGGTGGGAGTTTTTTTTCACTGCCGTGACATGAAACACTCAGTGACCTCTTTGCTTTGCACGAAGAAGACAGATAATTCTGGGGTTCACTAAAAGTCAATAACCTAAATGCAGGTAGATCTTAATCCCAGTATGATATCAAAAATCCCTTATTCAGAGCCTCACAGTTCCCATGCTTACTGGCCTGGCTAGCTCACGGATGCGGATTAAGCCGCAGGTCGCGATCTCCCGCGCTAATCAATGCCCCCCTACTGACAAGTGTGCCTTCATCGAATCCCTCTGTCACCTTCTCCGCAGCCGACCTGTGCAACCTCCGGCCCACCCAACAGACCAGGCGAGGTCAAGTCAGCTGTGAAATAAATCCCCGAGACCCGAAATTCGACAGGTTATCGCGGCTCAGCCCCTCGGTCTCTCTGAGGATTATTCTATCACCGAGCGCATTTGATTGCTTAATACAATATTTCATCGATTGACAGAAATCAGCGCCGCCCCTCCCCTGCTATTAGCAGAGACGAGTCCGCAAGTCAGAATTATGTCACAAGCAAACAATCTGAGGGGCTGGAAAAAGCCAAAATTCCCGATTTTTTTCTAGTCTTGAATGACACAACTCAAAGCCATTGTGAAGATTGTGTTTACCCGATTACCTAACCAGATGATGGGGATAAATTGTTTCTCATAGATTGATTAGCGATCTATATCATAATTATTATCTGACACTATTAATCTCCTCTTGGAGAGATCATCGAGGCCTTGAGGATGGCCAGATCAGACGCATTCGGTAAACAGACGGGATTCTCCTTGCCGCCATTGGCCAGGCCTCTCAGCCAATAAGAATGCGGCTAGGTGGCTATAGGCAAAGAGCCTTCCTGGACCAATTTAAGCTGAACGCCACTGCCTGCTCTGCGCTGCACCTCCTTCATCCGCAACATCGAGCACTCGGACCGGACTGGCATCGAATTGAGCCCCGTCAGAGTCTGGGCTTCAGGACTTCACGGACTCGCTACATTGGACAAGATTAATACGTGAGTACCGGCACTTTGTCCATCTTGAGTGTCGATCTACCCCTTCCCCTTGAGCATGTGGACGAAAACGAGGACAAATTCCCATCCCGAAAAGTGAAATCCCCCTTCTGATTAGTTTGTTGAGTTCGAAGAAATCTTATCAGCTTTTTCTTCTTTGCCTGTCTTTTTTCCCCGGGCCCTCTTTGCTACACAACTGAGCTGAGCTGAGCGGCGCTCCACAAAGCGACTCGCGTAATCCCGGTTCCTGTTTGAAAAACGGCGTTTAATTATCCCTTTGTCGCTCCTCTCCCCCCCCCGCTTTCGCCGGCCTCAAAGCATTCGATTAAACGGGCCTCTTTTTTGGCTAGGGGGCAAACCAGGCTGTTGTATCGAAAAAAAGCAGCAGGTGACTTGGGCCTGCAAACAGAGAGGAGAAGCCCTCGAAAAAATAGTTTGCCGGTTAATCAGATCCAGGAGCAGCTCCTCCTCTGTGCGTCAGCTCGGGAAGGCTTTGGGAAGGCCGCAGCGGGCCCGGAGCATAGAGCTCCGTGTTTACCCTCGGCGGGTTGCGAAGATGTCGAACTAGCAGCAGCGCTGCGAGGCCACTTCAGCGGCGGCTTCTCTCTCTCTCCCTGCCTCACCAGCTCTGCTGCAGCTCTGAGTTGCTTTTGCCTCTGTTTGACGAGAGTAAAAATTCTTCTTAAATAATTTTGCCCGCCGACTACTTTGCTCAGCATCGCTCCGTTTCTGTTGTTGGGAAGAGATGGAGTGGCGGCGGTTTAGTTCCGCTGAAATCTGGGGATTTCTTAATTTAGCGTCTGCTCACCTGGGGAGGGGGGTCAGGGCGAGTGTTTGGCCCATAGAGATGGGGAGGCGGTCCGGGGGTCTCCTCTTCAGCCCGGCCCTCTCACAGAGAGACCCTTCACCTCGCCGGGGCGCCGTCTCGCCCTCCTGCTCTATTTATATTCCCTTGGCTGGGCGAGGGAATCAAGTGGCGCAGCCAGCCCTCCGGCCGGTATTGACGGCTTGGCCCTTGCCCCCAGCCCCCCCGAAGAAAGGATTGCATCATCGGGCGGGGATCGTATTGGAAAGAAGGGGATCAAAATCCTATTTTTCTTGCCTGAAGAAAATTTTGAGTAATATAGGCGGGGCAGTTATGGTGCTGGCAGGAAA
Source organism: Macrostomum cliftonense (assembly GCA_950096795.1). NCBI lineage: Eukaryota > Metazoa > Platyhelminthes > Macrostomidae > Macrostomum > Macrostomum cliftonense. The sequence continues at coordinate 88,144 of CATNEM010000326.1, forward strand.
CAGAGAGGGAGCGGGCATAAATGAATGGATAAATTGCACCCAGAGAGCCTGAAGAGTCTGCGCCAGTTACAAGCCAAGAGGAGTGAAGAGACGTTCTGTTCTTGGAAAGGATAATCGAGAAATAGTGAGATGCATATGGTAGAGACAAAGAGAAGGCCGAGAAAAACGCGAGGAGAGAGGAGATTGAGATTGAGAAAAGTAGAGGTAGTAGAAAGCAACTGGATTCTGCAAAGGAAAATCCAAACCAGCGTCCTCAATGCGTTAAAGGTAGCAGTGCGACTCCACTGAGGCCTGGCACAGCTGTTGGAGGGCTGCGCGGACTCCAGACCCCTCCTCCTGTTGCGCATATTTGCTTTCATTAATCGGTTTGAATCCCTTGGTCGCTCAGAAATCCCTCCGGTGCCGAGGGAGTGGCCTAAGTTAAAAATGAATTTCTGTCAGCGGAAATCGATATTGAAAACGGGACAGCAGGGAAAGGACAGCTTTCGCTTGCGCACCCTGTCAGTGAAAATACTAATATTTTCATTGGCATTTTGGTCTGTGGAACTGCAGCTGGCGGCCTGTCTGTCTGCCTCTCTGACTCTTTCTTTCTGTCTGTCTGTGACTGTGTCTGCTTCCGTGTCCGTCTGTCTGCCTGTGACTGTGTCTGCTTCCGTGTACGTCTGTCTGCCTGTGACTGTGTCTGCTTCTGTGTCCGTCTGTCTGTCTGTGACTGTGTCTGCTTCTGTGTCCGTCTGTCTGTCTGTGACTGTGTCTGCTTCTGTGTCCGTCTGTCTGCCTGTGACTGTGTCTGCTTCTGTGTTAGTCTGTCCTTCTGTGTCTGTCTGCCTGCGACTGTGTCTGCTTCTGTGTCTGTCTGTCTGCCTGCGACTGTGTCTGCTTCTGTGTCCGTCTGTCTGCCTGTGACTGTGTCTGCTTCTGTGTTAGTCTGTCTGTCTGTGTCTGTCTGTGACTGTGTCTGCTTCTGTGTTAGTCTGTCTGTCTGTGTCTGTCTGTGACTGTGTCTGCTTCTGTGTTAGTCTGTCTGTCTGTGTCTGTATGTGTGTGACTGTGTCTGCTTCTGTGTCTGTCTGTATCTGTATCTGTATCTGTGTCTGTGTTGTATCTGTGTCTGTGTCTATGTCTGTCTGTGTCTGTAAGTGTACCGTTCTATTTGATCAGGCAAAAACTACTTTCCCACTGCTATCCTGCAGAAATTGGTGAGCCAAAGTGTGGGTCATTCTCGCACCAAGACACATTTAGAGAGATGTTTAGCGCGCAGTGGCACCTTGTCTGAATCGCCCCGTGCCATAATCCGGCTCTTGAAGACCCTCAGGGCTGACGCAACAGGGTCCACTTTCCAAAGCTCCACCCCAAATGCCTTCCTTTCTCCTTCTCCAACTCTCACCCCGGCACAATAATCCCCTAACTGTCCCGACCCCCCGCTGAACTACATAATCTTCCCATAGCTATCGGGGCCTTCCCCCTGCTTGCCGCATGGAAGAGCCGCTAGCGGACCGCGCAGCAAAACTAGTAGTTGACGGACGTTGCTGAAGTGGCGACCGAATACACCTTTTCCCTCCCCAGTGGCGCTGGCAGAATGCAGATTTCTCACGGCTTTGTGTTGAATATCCCCCCAACTTTAATTTCGTCACAAATTGACCAAAAAGCAATTAAGCATGGCCGTTGGGATAGGCTGACTGGCTCATTTTAATTCCTCTTGCCACTCTTGGGGACTTTCTCTGCTGCCTAATGGCCCTCCTACTGTATTCCACGCGCGCTAAAGTTAATTCATTCTCCAATGCCTTTTCTTGGACTCAAATCCATTTTACCACCTTAATATTCCGCAGAGGAACCTCCACTCAGCTTGATTCCTTTCCGTGTCTCCGAACCCACTATCTATCTGTTTGTCTGTCTGTCTGTCTGTCTGTCTGTCTGTCTGTCTGTCTGTCTGTCTGTCTGTCTGTCTGTCTGTCTGTCTGTCTGTCTGTCTGTCTGTCTGTCTGTCTGTCTGTCTGTCTGTCTGTCTGTCTGTCTGTCTGTCTGTCTGTCTGTCTGTCTGTCTGTCTGTCTGTCTGTCTGTGTGTCTGTCTCTGTCTGTCTGTCTGTCTGTCTGTCTGTCTGTCTGTCTGTCTGTCTGTCTGTCTGTCTGTCTGTCTGTCTGTCTGTCTGTGTGTCTGTCTGTCTGTCTGTCTGTCTGTCTGTCTGTCTGTGTGTCTGTCTGTCTGTCTGTCTGTGTGTCTGTCTGTCTGTGTGTCTGTCTGTGTGTCTGTCTGTCTGTCTGTCTGTGTGTCTGTCTGTCTGTCTGTCTGTCTGTCTGTCTGTCTGTCTGTCTGTCTGTCTGTCTGTCTGTCTGTCTGTCTGTCTGTCTGTCTGCCATATTTCTAACTATGCCATGTCATTCTCCCTCCGCATCCATACGTCTAGAACTAAACAATGCGATGCTTAGCTCACGCAACAAAAGTGCATGATAAATTTATCAATCCCGGGCCGCTCGTCATCCTCCACTCCGCATCATTCTGTGCTATTCCGCCCCGCGTCCTTTTCTCAGCTGTCAGATGAGCCCTCGGCCAAGAGAAGATCGCCAAATAGGGGATGGACAGAAGACACGGGACCGTACTCAGACTTCCCAATGATGAGGCTCCATCCCAGCTTCCTCAATCCGCGTGTTGAAGTATAGAGAAAGATGGCACTTCCGCATCAGCTTGATTGATTGCCGGGCGGCTATTCGGGACAAATCCCAGTTTTCCCCAATCCATCATGGGGATTTTCGGCGGTCCAGTCGGATTTAAGCGGTGAAAGTTGATGAGAGGCCAAAATTTCAATGTTATAACAGGCCGGCAGGTTTCACAGTTTCGCATAATTGCCTCATCATAAACCTGTCTGCGCGTCTCTCCAAGAGAAAAATATCCCATAATTTTCGCATCTCGGTTAGCAACTCCCATTCCCAGCAGGTCTAGCAGCCGGATTAACTCATACAGTTCCAAAGCCTGTTGCGCAACCAGTTCAGTGTTATCAATGAAAACACTTTAGGCCTCCCAGCGTGGATTAAATACATGCAATTAGGGAGATTCCAACCCTGCCTGGGATTAGAAGCTGGCCTGGCGAAGGAATTCGCACCTGCAAATCGCGTTCCCTTGCATTCCAAGAAACAGTCTTTATCGAATTGATGCGGGAAGATTTAACAAACCAGGTGGATACTGAAAATGTATGTAGATGGAACGAAAGTCGCAAATCTCATAGGGAATAATTCGTTAGGGATTCGAACTCGGCACCTCGCGAGGTACAACCTAGGGAGCTGAGCCAGGTTAGTTCCTCATTTCTTCAACATTTTCCCTTACCAGGCTTACCCCATCAGGTCTCATATTTCTCTGTCCATTTCCTGCCAACGGCATTGAAACGGGAAAGCCGGGGTTTCCTGCGGCTCCCATCAGCTGCCGGCCTTTTGTGTACACCCCCTCCTACCTGCGCAGGCAATCTCCGATTCGGCTTCGGTTGCTTCTAGAAGACAGATTAATAGCATTCACCCTTGGATCATAATTCTTCCCGAATCATTGACCCAGATTCCCGCAGAAGCGTTTGGATTAAGCGAAAAACCGAGTCCTCAAACGTGTAAAGCAAAGGAAAAAATCCCACCTAGACAGCCGAGAGGACTGGCTAACCCTGTGCTGCCACCGGTGGCCGTTTGCTGTTTGCACAACTGGCCCACTGTGCAAATGATTGATTTAAGGCCTCCCAGCACTGCCTGCCAGTCTATCAGGAAAGTGACGCGTAAAATGAAGGCAGGGAGGGGTGGCTGACTGGGAGATTTCAGTGACTTTCCGATGCTCAGTTTTTACCTCAACAGTCAGTTAAGGCCATCCCTAGCAGCCACACCTGTCGAAATCCTCACCCAACTAACCCCAGTCCCCACTTCCGCCTGCAGCTAAAATGGCTAATTTAGATATTATTCTAGCAGGCAGGTGAAAATCCCCAAGTCACAGCTGCTTTGCTCATATGATTGCTATTTGAGTAGGTGGGAAGGACAAGTCAGTCAGTCAGTCAGTTGTCTCTCTAAATAACGAACTGCGAGCTGACCAACTTGTGTCGTGTAGTTAAAGAGTCATTAAATATCGAAAGAAGTCCAGCTCCTTACCTATTGGTCTGTCTCAGGTCAAAGAAAAGTGCTTACTTACAATCTATTCCTAAGGGACGTGTTTGCACCTTATCTCTGTTTGTTCTGTCTTGTCCACCGCTGTCTCATCAAACCAGAATCTTGATCCCGGGTTTGCTGGCCAGAGTCCGAGAGACTTCAATCGCTGGGAAGAAAGATGGAGTAAGGCTGTCAAGTGCTGGAATGCAGATGACTCGCAGGCTGCCTTCCTGGGGCCGATGCCTCATTGAGCTCCTCAATAAGTCAGCGGTTCTCGCATGGGGTAGGGAAGAGGAAGGAGCTCTCATTTCTGGCCACTTTTCCCATATAGATCCCACTTCCCCCTAGAGGGATGAGGATGAGTATCTCGAGCTTCAGTAGCCCACGGGGAAAGCTTTTTGTGAGGAATAAAAATTCTTTATTCACTATAATTCCCCAAACTGTATCGCTAGCTGGCTCATCTCATCCCTGCACCGACTCCCCGAAGCTCTCCATTCAGTTGATGCAATATTCACACAGGGGGAATGCAAATGAAAAGGTGAGCTGAGCAGGGTCACTACTTAGTCATTGGGGTTTAAATTCATCTGCCCGTTTCTCACCGGCCTTAATGCATTGGAACTCTTGTTTACAACATTTTAAGGCCTGTATGATGCTTCTATATTGATCTATCTGCCAATCTAATGCATCTATCTGCCAATCTAATGTGTCTATCTTCCAATCTAATACACCTATCTGCCCATCTAATGCATCTATCTGCCAATCTAATGCATCTATCTGCCAATCTAATGTGTCTATCTTCCAATCTAATACATCTATCTGCCAATCTAATACATCTATCTGCCAATCTAATACACCTATCTGCCATTCTAATTCATCTATCTGCCAATCTAATGCATCTATCTGCCAATCTAATACACCTATCTGCCATTCTAATTCATCTATCTGCCAATCGAATGTGTCTATCTGCCAATCTAATACATTTATCTGCAAGTCTAAGATATCTATCTGCCAATCTAAGATATCTATCTGCCAATCTAATACATCTATCTGCCAATCTAATACACCTATCTGCCATTCTAATTCATCTATCTGCCAATCTACAACTATCGATCGTTCAGTCGGATACATTATCTTTCATTTACATTTTTACTAACAAAAATCAACCAGATGAGCTGCTCCGATTATCAAACTTGCCCAAAACACTCCGCGTGTTTCTGACAGAAGTCAATTACAAGTCAAACCGCGCCCAGCTGAGATTTGACTACAGAACAGGTTTGACGCTACCAAAAACAGCCAAACAGAATAATTTAGACAGATTGTCACTAGCGGAACCAAACCCCTGGCCAAAATTCTGTCTAGCCAATAATAATAACCGTGGCCAACATAATTATCAATAATTTTCGCTCAGGGACAAAAGGACTACCAGCCTATTGTTACATATTATTTCTGGGCTCCTTGGGAGGCGGTGCCTCTAATTAGCTCAGTAATTATCGTCCAGACGGGAGCCGCACGCAGACACTGGGGGGGAGGGGGGTTGGGGGAAACATCGGGCTTCATCAAACAATCCTCACTAACCACACGGATCGGTCCTTAAGTCAGTTAACAAACAGAGAGGGACATTCAGCGCCTGCTTGGTATTTCCGGGTATCCAACACGGCCTGTGGGCCTTGGATCCGGGCCCTAATCTGGGGAGTAAATACTCCCTAGTTTGCCCTAGCGATTAGACCAGCCGCTGACGCCGTTCTTACGCCCCCCTCACACAACCTCCGTCTTCCAGCCGGCCGGTCCGCAGCTCAGTTGGGCTTCTTCACGCTTAGACGAGCAGAGCACAGCAAGGAGCGGCGGAACCGACAACTGAGCAGGCAGCGGCGATCGATTTCAAGGCAGGCAAGTTTTGCTTATTCTTTGTTTCCTTCGCAGTGTCGATTGCCGCAGCTACTGGGGGGCCGTGAGACCCCGGTGACTGTGTCGCAGCTTCTGACTCACGCGCCGCTCGCGAGTCAAAGAAAGAGAAAACGCCAAATAAGAAACTGAAAGGCCAAAGTGGAGGGGGACAGGGAGATAAAGACGCGTCATCTGGCGGCTGTTGCGAGCTTTTGCAGTCACTGAGCTTTCAGCTTGGCCCTGCTGCAAAGAGGCTGGGCTGAGGGAGAGGGGAACCCAGTTTGATGGAGCAGATGAGGAGAAATAGATGATGAAGCTGAGGGAGAAAGTTTTTGGTGGCTGCCAGCCTGCCGAACCCCCGCCAATCTACCAGCACGCACTGCCGATCGATGTCCGCCCTAATCAGGTCGGCTTGTCCTATCGAATTAGGGGCGGCTCGCGCCCAGCCTCATCTCTGCTTCATCTATGCCGCTCTTCTTCGCTTTCTAGCAGTTTTGCCTCTCTCTCTCTGTAACACTCAGCCACTATCGGCTCGCCCAGGTTCTGTGGCTCCCTCCGCCCCATGAGGTCAGAGAATTGCGTGCTTTATGTTAGCGCATGAGACCGGCAGCGCAACAGGAGGAGAGACAGACAGACAGACAGACAGACAGACAGACAGACAGGCAGGCAGACAGACACACAGACAGACAGACAGACAGACAGACAGACAGACAGACAGACAGACAGACAGACACACAGACAGACAGACAGACAGACAGACAGACAGACAGACAGACAGACAGACAGACAGACAGACAGACAGACAGACAGACAGACAGACAGACAGACAGACAGACAGACAGACAGACAGACAGACAGACACACAGACAGACAGACAGACACACAGACAGACAGACAGACAGACAGACAGACAGAGACAGACACACAGACAGACAGACAGACAGACAGGCACACTCGCACACAGAAAGAGAAATAGGCGACCTGTGGGCAGTTCAGATTTTCCCAGAGCTGAACTGTCGGGGACAATTCTAGTATTCAATAAAAGTAGTAAAAAATCCCAAAGGAAGGGCAAGAAGACGGCTAAATCAGCGAAAGAGAAGACAGGCGCCAGGGCGGTGCGGAAATCCCAGTCGGGAGCGAAGCCTAGCCGGGTCTCGGGGATCTGGTCCCACTTTTCCAGCCCATTTGCATGCCGGGCGGTCTCTCTCAACGTAGATTAAAAAAACTTTCCCCATCGAGCTGCTCTTCCCATCTCTTCACAGATTTTCTCCGAATGAAATCCCACCCAGCCCTGCCCCGACCCCGCAACCAAGAATCGACTCGCTTCATCGCTCCACCTCTTCCCGCCTCTTCTGCTCCCACATTGGCCTCAGTTTCTGTTGGTTTTTGTTAGCGGTGAAGCAGCTCATTGTTTTTGTGTTTTTTTGCTGGATTTTTTCTTTACGGATACTTTGTATTCAACAAAAAGTAGGCTGCCGTTGGAATATTTGAGATCCCACTCGAGTCACTCATTTGGCGCCTAAATTAACATTTGCCGGAGGCAGAGAGTTAGCTTGGCGCCAAACTAACCGACAAAAATGGCGCCAAACTAACCGACAAAAATGGCGCCAAACTAACCGACAAAAATGGCGCCAAACTAACTGACAAAATATGGCGCCAAACTAACCGACAAAAATGGCGCCAAACAAACCGACAAAAATGGCGCCAAACTAACCGACAAAAATGACGCCAAACTAACCGACAAAAATGGCGCCAAACAAACCGACAAAATATGGCGCCAAACTAACCAGGGCGCCAAACTTTTCGTCAGAAATGGCGCTAAAGTAATTGTCAGACATGGCGCCTACAGTAAATTCAGCTTGGTGCATTATGAGTACAACAGATGATCCGAAAAATGGGGTCGCATTGAGAAAAGACATCTGCACTGAAAGATTTTCAGGCAAGCCAAGTCATTAGCTTAGCAGAATCTTTATAGGCGACAGAGGCGTCTCACTTGCTTGGCGTCGGAAAAAAATCGATAAAGTTTCTGACGACGGCAGACAAATGCGCCTTAAACTGGGGGGATTTGGGATTTGGAGAGCATAATTAAACGCAGAGTATCTTGAGGAGCTGTTTGCGGATGGTTAGAGAGAGTCTTGCATTGACGCGGAGCGGTAAGGAATGGCCGGGGACAGCGTGGGACAAGGGAAAGATGAGGCGGATGTAGGCTAGTCAGGGACAAGCGCATTGTCTTTGCTTGAGCCATCCTTTGAGTTCTCGCAACGCCGCATGCGTTGCATAGAAGCGGCAACTGTCAGTCCGAGGAGCCTCAGTGCCGACTGAAGACCGCGCGACAGATAGAAGGCACAGAGGAGCGAAATAAGATGAAAGGAATATGGAAGTCGGAGAACGATAGAGCGAGAGAGACATAGGGAGGTTGGGATCTTGAAGACTGTTGGGTGAAAGCAGGAAGAGAAGGAGATAGATATATAGGGAGAGAGATAGACATAGGGAGAGAGATAGACATAGGGAGAGAGATAGACATAGGGAGAGAGATAGACATAGGGAGAGAGATAGACATAGGGAGAGAGATAGACATAGGGAGAGAGATAGACATCGGGAGAGAGATAGACATAGGGAGAGAGATAGACATAGGGAGAGAGATAGACATAGGGAGAGAGATAGACATAGGGAGAGAGATAGACATAGGGAGAGAGATAGACATAGGGAGAGAGATAGACATAGGGAGAGAGATAGACATAGGGAGAGAGATAGACATAGGGAGAGAGATAGACATAGGGAGAGAGATAGACATAGGGAGAGAGATAGACATAGGGAGAGAGATAGACATAGGGAGAGAGATAGACATAGGGAGAGAGATAGACATAGGGAGAGAGATAGACATAGGGAGAGAGATAGACATAGGGAGAGAGATAGACATAGGGAGAGAGATAGACATAGGGAGAGAGATAGACATAGGGAGAGAGATAGACATAGGGAGAGAGATAGACATAGGGAGAGAGATAGACATAGGGAGAGAGATAGACATAGGGAGAGAGATAGACATAGGGAGAGAGATAGACATAGGGAGAGAGATAGACATAGGGAGAGAGATAGACATAGGGAGAGAGATAGACATAGGGAGAGAGATAGACATCGGGAGAGAGATAGACATAGGGAGAGAGATAGACAAAAGGAGAGAGATAGACACAGGGAGAGAGGTAGACAAAAGGAAATTACAGACTGAGATGCCATTGTCCAGTAGGGACCCGGAGGCAGAAAGTTAAACAGCGGAGATGTTGGAGCGTCCAGCCTTTCAAGCCTTTCAAGCTGTGGCGGGCTTTTCGGCTTGCGGATTGCAGATTGCAGATTGCAGATTTTCAATGGAAGAGAAACAAAAGAGTGACGAGGACAAGAGAGTCAGGCCCGGCTGGCTGAAGTGCGGGCGTCAGATAGAGACAAACACACACGGCAGGCACAGAAACTCATGATTTAAAAACACTTCCAGTGGCAGGGCCCGCTGTCAAACTGGGAGCCCCACTGAGGACCACCCGCGCGGCAACCGCTGACTGAGCGCCCCCTCCCCCCGCCCAAGGGCCCTTCAGTGACTTTGCTGTGGCTCTCCACTGCACTGTCCCAGCGAGGGGCATCAACTATTTTGTCACTTCAACTGCGCGCGGAATTCATCATTTTGTCATCTCAGCTCTCTGTCTCTTCCTCCTCCTCCGTAGCAGCAGCAGCAGCAGCGGGACTTGCTTGAATGGGCGTGGCCTGATGAAGCTCATCGCACAGACAGTAACAGCGGAAGCCGCTGCAGTTCCGCCAAGAGTCACTTATTGCCGGAGCAAATCTAGCCGGTGCGGGGGCAGAAGAGTCACAGTTGCTGGACTGGTCTCAATTTACGCATTGTATCTCAGCTGGCTGCACTTCAAGCCTCCGAGCGCGGCCCCCCAGCAGCCGTTTTTTTCTTTAATAACGCGGGCACGTGAGGAACAATAGACGGCCAGTGAAAGTCAATGAGACGGGGAGAGAAAGCAGGGGAAAGCCGGGCTGCTTTCTGTCTGAGGAAAGAACCCCGGGCGCTAGTTGGTGAAAGCGGAGGTGCTGAAAGGTGTGCGCGTCTCTCTGTGTGTGTTTTTTTGACGGCAAAAGCTGAGTTCCGTTTTTTTCTCCACTTTCGCTCTCTTTCCCTTCATAGCGGGCTTCCTCTTCTTCAGACGGAGCTTTTTTCACCCCAGCAGTTTTCAACGGTTTAATTGCCCTGCGAGCCGTCAGCAGGGCAGCGGGGGGCCCCCAGCTTCCCCTTGCCTGCTTCATCGGACGCTTCTCCGCGTCGCAGCGGGTGCGCAGCCGAACGGGACGCGCGCGGCTCTCTCTGGGCCTTTTCCTCGGCTGGGATTTTCTTTACGGGGATCTTCGGTGTGGGAGGGGAGAGGCTGGCATGACGGGGGAGGATGAGGAAAGCGGTCGATGGAGATTCCGCATTGTCGTGGGAAAACTGGGAGAAAAACTAGCGAGCTAAGCCCCGTCCTGGTCGGAGATCGAAGCTGCCATCCTTCCTGCAACCCGGCGTTTCCGCAGATTCCCCGCAGCGTCTCAGCCGGCAGCCACTTGAAGATTTAGAAAACTCCTGGCCTGTTACTCTGCCACGGGCCTGTGGGACCCCCCCTGGGCCGGGGTCGCATCATCGCCATGGTGATTGCTGGCCAAACACCGGTGGGCTGTATGATTGACATCTTCCCTTGCAGCGCCTTTGAGGCGTGGCGTCTTTCTGTTGCGCTAGGTCCGTCACGATTTTGGATCTCCACCTGGGATTCTCTTCGCGTTCTGGGAATGGGATTCTTAATTGTTTATTTAGTTCTATGGAACTCTAGACGTGAAATTTAGAATTTGAATTCAAAGTTTTCGGTTTTAAAAAATAAAACTCCAACACAAACTGGCGACTATTCAGCTCGCAGCCCCGGGATCCAGGATAAACATGAGCTCCCACGCAGGGGGAGACGCAACAGGTGTTAACAGGTGCGGGCAAGCTAAAAATCCAACCCTTTCATCTTTTCCGCCACGTCGAATTAAATAATTCTTCACTTCTAGAAGCAGTAGAAGCAGCAACAGTGAAACAGATCAATTTTTTACCGAGTTTCGCTAGTTTTGCTTGCACGCAACGTTTTAAGCGAAGATCCTTGGTGAGAGGGCCAGGTGAGAAGCCGACAGCAGGTGGGGGGGGGGGTAACAATGGCCCGCAACCTGCCGTCAGAAATCCCAAAACCGCCGTGCAAAACCAGCAGGGGGTGCGGAGGCGGCGCCACTTTTATGCACAGTTCGCTTCACAGACAGGCCAGCAGGTCGGACTGATGAAGCTCACCCAGCCTCACGCCGTGGAAGATGAGCGGACAGACAAACTGGCATTTGCCAAGTCAAGCGGGTGATGAGAGGAAACCGTATATAGATGGACATGGTACGCACGCAGACAGAAAGAAAGAAATAGAATGTAAAGACATAAATACACAGACGCACGTACGAGCTAGACATACAGACAGACAGACAGAGACAGACAGACAGACAGACAGACAGACAGACAGACAGACAGACACAAAAAGACAGAAAGATAGAAAGACATACAGACAGAGACAGACAGACAGACAGACACAAAAAGACAGAAAGACAGAAAGGCATACAGACAGACAGAGACAGACAGACAGACAGACACAAAAAGACAAACAAACAGACACACACAGACAGACACACAGACAGACAGGACAGACAGAGAGACAGACAGACAGATAAACAGACAGACACAAAAAGACAGACAGACACACAGACAGACAGACAGGATAGACAGAGAGACAGACAGACAGATAGACAGACAGACAGACACACACAGACAGACACACACAGACAGAGGAGAAACACAGACCCTAGCCGCAATCCCAAGGAAGAGCATGACACACAATTCTGAGCCACAGCCCCAGCTCTGAGCTTCAATTGCCTCTCCTAGCAGACTCATAAAACCAAAATTAGCCACGCTCAAGCTGACTTTCACTTTTTAAATAAAGCTGCTGAATTGCATTGTGCGCCCAGTGCGAGGCTGCAGAGGGCAAAAGACTCGAGCAATCGCACTAGAAGATCCGAGCTTTCACTCAAGTCTCAGATTTCACCGAGATCCACGGCCCGCCCGCGCCCGCTGCTGCAGCTCCTCTCGAGACAAAAATTCCATTTCTCGCTCATTTCACTCGGATCTGGGGCCGGCCCCCTCCCGCGCACCCAGGCCCCCAAAAATCTTAATTCGGAAATTCTAACCTGGCTAATCGCTCACATTTCCCACAATTTTAGCTAGTTGAGAATCTCTGTAGCAGAAACTGACACGCTAATCCTGCTCTCTTGTCTGTCGGTTTGCTGCTGGATGCCTCGGGAGGGGGGCACCTGACCCCTAGTGAGCGGCTGACAGGCGTGACAAGACATGATATGGTGATCAATTTTCAGCAAGCAGGAACCACCCGTATTGACAGTTTGCGGAGACCATCCTTGCTGGAGCTACTGCTGATGATGAAGCGCCAGTTTCATAGGGAAATTCAAATATTTGTCCAGTTTTAAGTTGGCTAGAAATTTCTAGTACTGTTGCTAACTGGGATATTTGTTGACTGAGTGCTGCGTGGCATGGGATTATCATTGTCGCCTTTTTGTTTCGCCTTTATAAGAGGCTCATCGGGTGAGCCTGAGCTGGAAATCTTGGCTGAACCCACGGGTTGCTTGGTTAAGTCGAATAGAGAGAGAGGAGGAGAGGGAAGGAGAGAGAGAGGGGGAGAGGGAAGGATAGAGAGGGGGAGAGGGAAGGAGAGAGAGGGAGAGGGAAGGAGAGAGAGGGGAGAGGGAAGGAGAGAGAGGGGGCAGAGGGAAGGAGAGAGAGGTAGAGAGCGTAGGATAGAGAGAGGGGGAAGAAGAAAGGAGAGAGAGGGGAGAGGGAAGGAGAGAGAGGGGAGAGGGAAGGAGAGAGAGGGGGCAGAGGGAAGGAGAGAGAGGGGAGAGGGAAGGAGAGAGAGAGGGAGAGGGAAGGAGAGAGAGGGAGAGATAAGGAGAGAGAGGGGAGAGAGAAGGAGAGAGAGAGGGGGGAGGGAAGAAGAAAGGATAGAGGAGGCAAAGAGCGAGAGAGGGGAGAGGGGGAGATAGGAGAGAGAGTAGAGACAAATGGACCGAGTGTTACAGACGGAGAGAGCTTAATGGAGAATGAAAGAGGTGGGAAAGTCGTGCGAGGCAGGGAAGCTATGGAAGACTGAAATACAAAAATCCCATAGAAGATAGTGAGAGAGAGAAGGGTGAGACCAAAGCAGCCAGGTAGGCAAGACAGAGGCAGCCAAGCAGTCTGGCAACATCGGCCCTTTGCGCTCCCATTGGAAGCGTTGAAAATCTCCGCCTCTAGCATGAAAAAGTCACAACTAGGACTGGAAGGAGACAGACACAAGTGGCGCCCCGTCTCGGGACTGACACACACGCACACACACACACACACAGACAAGTTTTCTAACCATCGTGAGACTCCTTTACGATGCGGCGCAGCCCGTGGGATTCTGGGCGGGGCTGAGACACAGGGTGGAGACCGTTTTTACCTGCCACCGTCTGCCTTAGTTAGGACGAAAAAAAGAAAAATAAATGACTGCAAGAAGAAGAACTATAAAAGAAGCAGAAACAACGGGCCAATCAAACTGCATAATTAATGACGTGTCAGGTAAATTTAGTGCCTGCAGTGTTTAGAGCTGCTCGCCTGTCTGCTTCTTCTGCGCGGGTGTTTGTCCAAGTGCGGCGCGCCCGCCATGCCATCCATATTTCATCCCGCGCCAGTTGAATTTATTCAGTTGAAGGCTTCCCGTTGAAGCAATAAAAAAAACAAATCGATGGAAAATTCGCAGCTGCAATATCCTTCTCCTTCTGGAAGCCTCCTTCTCAAGCAGACTGCAGTGCTCGAAGGGTCCGTATTCGGTTCGGAGTGGGATGAACTGCCTCATCATTAATAGATGCTGGCTTTCCCATGGTCCGGAAGCGATCCTCAGATTCCCCATTTAGGTCAGCGGGCCTTCAGTTGTGGAGGCGGAGGGCAAAGGACATCGCGTGACGCGGCCTGGCTGACCTCATGCAGGGGTGGGGGGCAGAATTAATCTATTTTTTTTCTAATCCACTTTTCCATTTTCGGCCCGAGTCGAACACGCAAACAGATTTCTTCTTCTTCTGTCCTTCAAGCAGTGAAACCAGCCGGCTGCCCCCTCGCATTCCTTCTAGGAGAGACCAAGAAGATGCCGCCTGGCTGGCCGCTGCCGCGGCTCCTGTTGGGCCTGCTGCTCCTGGCCGGCCCGTCCCTGCAGCTGCAGTCGCCCGCCTTCACCCTGGCAGAGGGCGAGTCGCCGCCCCGTCTCCTAGGCAACCTGGCGCACCAGAGCCGCCTGCCTTGGAATGCCAGCGTGCTGGCCGGCCTGCGCTTCACGCTGATGCGCGGACCGCCCCCACCGCTGCCGCCGAACTTGTTTGAAGTTGCCGACGGCGGCGACCTGTGGCAGCGGGCGCCGCTCGACCGCGAGGCCGCCTGCCCCGGCCTGGCCGACTGCGTCCTGCGGCTTCAGGTCGTCACCTCGTCGCCATCGGAGCTCTTCGTCGTGCAGATCAACGTGCTGGACATCAACGACAACGCGCCGAGTTTCGCTGACGTTCTGGGCGGTGGCCATCCCGACGGCGCCTATTGGTTGAACATCTCGGAGGCGAGTCCAGCCGACTCGGTGTTCAACCTGCCAGCGGCGAAGGACCCGGACTCGCCGCGCCTGTCCGTCCAGTCCTACCAGCTGGAAGGCGGCTCCGACGCCAGCCTCCTGCGCCTGCTGCCAGGCCGCAACCCGCCAGCTGTGCAGCTTCTCCGCCAGCTTGATCGGGAGCGCGAGAGCCGCCACGCCTTCGTCCTGCGGGCGGTGGACGGCGGCGTCCCGGCGCTGACTGGCACCCTCAGCGTCGTTCTCAACGTCCTCGACGAGAACGACGAGACGCCGCGGATCGTCAGCGGCTGTGCCAACATCAGCCGCGGCGAGGAGCTGCCGGCCGGCACCGTCCTGACGACGCTAGTCGGCCGAGACGCCGACGTCGGGCGCAACGCTGAGCTGCGCTGGAGTCTTCACGGTGTCCAAGGAATCTGCAGCTCGTCGGCCTGCGTCTCGCCGCTGCCAGCAGCCGTGCAGGCCGACTTGGCGTCGACGTTTGCCGTTGACCCGGCCGAAGGCAGCCTCAGCCTGCGCCGCCGCCTGGACTTCGAGGCCTACTCGGCGGTGACCCTCGAGCTGGAGGTGACCGATCGGGGCGTCCCGCCGAGGTCGGCCGTCTGCCGCATGACCGTCGAGGTGGTCGACTCGAACGACAACGCCCCGTTGGTGACGGTGCGCGGCCAGGGCGACGTCGTGGAAGTCGTCGAAGAGGCGCCGGCAGGAAAGCTGGCCGGCTTCGTGTCCGCTGAGGACAAAGACTCCGGCGAGGCCGGCCGGGTCGCCTGCGAGTCGCTGACGACAGGCCTGCGGCTGGCTGTCCTGTCGGAGACTGCCGCTAGCGGGGGCCCCGCCGTCTACCAGATGCTGACGGCGGCCGTCTTTGACCGGGAGGTGGCTGAGCGACTGGTCTGGACTGTCCGCTGCAGGGACAATGGGTCGCCGCCCAAGGTAGGGGAGGCTTCCTTTGTGCCTGATCCCATGGAGCATTGATTTATGTGGCAGCTTGTCCAGCTAGGCCCATGGGACATGATGATCCCCACGAGAAACACTAATCCCAATAAGAAACACTGATCCCAATAAGAAACACTGATCCCAATAAGAAACACTGATCCCAATAAGAAACACTGATCCCAATAAGAAACACTGATCCCAATAAAAAACACTGATCCCAATAAAAAACACTGATCCTAATAAGAAACACTGATCCCAATAAGAAACACTGATCCCAATAAGAAACACTGATCCCAATAAGAAACACTGATCCCAATAAGAAACACTGATCCCAATAAGAAACACTGATCCCAATAAGAAACACTGATCCCAATAAGAAACACTGATCCCAATAAGAAACACTGATCCCAATAAGAAACACTGATCCCAATAAGAAACACTGATCCCAATAAGAAACACTGATCCCAATAAGAAACACTGATCCCAATAAGAAACACTGATCCCAATAAGAAACACTGATCCCAATAAGAAACACTGATCCCAATAAGAAACACTGATCCCAATAAGAAACACTGATCCCAATAAGAAACACTGATCCCAATAAGAAACACTGATCCCAATAAGAAACACTGATCCCCATGAGAAACACTGATCCCCACGAGCAACACTGATCCTAATAAGAAACACTGATCCCCATGAGAAACACTGATTTCAATAAGAAACACTGATCCCCATGAGAAACACTGATCTCATGACACCCACTGATCCTATGAAACCGCAGACCACGGATGTCCGATTCAACGTCACAGTCCTGGACATCAACGACCATTCGCCGACTTTCCGTCGGCCGCTGAACGACATCAAAATCGACGAGAATGGGCCGCCAGGCCAGCTACTGCTTGACCTGCATGCCCGCGACCTGGATGCTGGAAGCAACGGCCTCATCAGCTACAGCGTCCAGCCTCCAGAGGCTGCTGAAATATTTCGCGTCCTTGACAACGGCACCCTGGTGTCGAAGATCGTGCTGGACCGCGAGGCAGCGGACGAGCACAACTTCCGGGTAGTGGCGGCAGACCACGGCAGCCCGCCGCGCTCCGCAGAGGCCCAGGTTCGAATCCGCCTGAGGGACGTCAACGACTGCCCGCCCGTTTTTGTCGGCGACGCGCCGCTGGTGTTTCGGGTGGCCGAGTCGGCCGGCATCGGCTCGCTGGTCGGCCGCGCCGTTGCCACGGACGCCGATTTGGGCGACGCCGGCCGGGTGACCTTCGCTATGCGCCGCGTTGAGGGCAACGCCGCCGCCACCGCCGTCTTCAAAGTCGATCCGGACGGCAGCGTGCGGGTCCGGGCGGCGCTGGACCGGGAGGCGCAGGACCGGTACTTCCTGCGCATCGCCGCCACCGACCACGGGCTGCCTGAGCGCCTCAGTGCCACCGTCGACGCCACCATCTACGTCGAGGATGTCAACGACAATTCGCCGACGGTGACGTGGCCGAGCCGCAGCAACGGCAGCGCCGCAGTCTCCTACTTGGCTCCGCCCGGCAGCCGCGTCTGCCGTATCGCCGCCGCGGATCCGGACGTCGGGCAGAACGGCGCCCTGGAGTTCCTCCTGGCTGATGCCGGTGGCGGCGAGGGCTACTTTTTTCTCAACTCGACGACTGGCAAGGTGCTGCTGTCCGCTGGCAGGCGTCGCCTGACAGTCGCCGATGTCGGCCGGACGTTCCAGCTGCGGGTGCGGGTGCGCGACCGCGGCGACCCGGCCAGAGAGGCGCCGGCGGTGCCGCTGCTGCGAATTCTGGTTGACGACTCCGTGCCGCCGGGCCAGTGGCCGCCCACCGCCTCGCTGCCAGCCGGGCTGTCAGCCAGCGAGCTGAACTTCCTGCTAATCATCGTGATCTGCTCCGTGACCTTCGTGCTGTCCTGCGTCCTGGTGGCGTCCATCTGGCACACCAGGAGGCGGCTTCTCGGCAGCGGCGGCGCGCCTGGCGGAGGCGGCGGCGGGCGCGGTGTCGGCCGCGGCGGGGAGGACGCCTCGGCCGCGATCAAGCTGGCGTCGGCGGCTGCCGGAGAGTCGCCGACAGCGGCAACGCGCTCGCTGGGCTCCTCAGACACTGGAGGCGGCGGCATCGGCGGCTACTGCGGCGAGGGCCGGCTCCAGACCGCTTCACCTGGTGGCAGCGGCGGCGGCGGTCGAGACTTCCTGCTGCCGATGCGACACGTGAGTTGCTGCTGCTCGCTGAGGCCTTGGTGGCCTTTGTGAGCTTGGTGACCTTGGTGACCTTGGTGATCTTGTTGACCTTGGTGATCTTGGTGACCTTGGTGACCTTGGTGATCTTGTTGACCTTGGTGAGCTTGGTGATCTTGTTGACCTTGGTGAGCTTGGTAACCTTGGTGACCTTGATGAGCTTGGTGACCTTGGTGACCTTGGTGATCTTGTTGACCTTGGTGAGCTTGGTAACCTTGGTGACCTTGGTGAGCCTGGTGACTTTGGTGACCATTGTGACCTTGGTGACCTTGGTGAGCTTGGTAACCTTGGTGACCTTGATGAGCTTGGTGACCTTGGTGACCTTGGTGATCTTGTTGACCTTGGTGAGCCTGGTGACTTTGGTGACCACTGTGACCTTGGTGACCTTGATGAGCTTGGTGAGCATCGTGACCTTGGTGACCTTGATGACCTTGGTGACCTTGGTGACCTTGGTAACCTTGGTGATCTTGGTGACTTTGGTGGCCTTGGTGGCCTTGGTGACCTTCCTGATGACCTTGGTTACTTAGGAGTGTTACTTGCCTATTGGAGCACTTGTCAATCGAATGAGTCGCAAAAAAGAGGCTGAGTTTTTCTTTGCCCAGATAGCCAATCGAGTTCAGAGCTCATTTAACAGATCATTTCGCATACGCACTGGAATTGGTAGCAGGAAAAATGCAATTCAGAGGAGGGAGTTACGCGGGATTACCAGGGCTGGTTGGCTGGCAGCCCCTGCAGCTGTCAGTTAAGAATCTGTCAATCAGAGCCCGAGGTCAGAGAACAAATCCCCAAAAGCTTGCACCCTTGACTTTCCTGGCCAGCGCCAGTCGCTGGGATAACATACTGATTCTTATCGTCGCGAATCCCTGGCGCCTGCCGCAATAATCCCAATTTTGGGATGCAATTCCTCTCTCTAGTAGGCGCCCGAGTTGCCAGCTCAGCCGGTCAGATCTATGAGAGTGCGGCTGGCAGCTGACATGTGGCCACTGATTTATTATGCAGGCGGCCGGACCGATGCTAAACTGCCGACTGATTTGATCATTCTCTGAGTCCGGCCACCGAGAAGCCGAACTGGTCGGAAAACACGCCAGCAGTTCTAGGGGAAAGGGGATCCTGACCTTCGACCCGCAGCGAGCCAGCAAAAGCAATGAGAAAATAAAGATACAGTAAAGGAAATTCTCTCGCGCAAAGAGATCCTTCGCGGGTGGGGGGTCTATTCTCTGCCCAGTATTACTGAATTCCTCCCAACCTTCACGAGGAGCTGAAAGTCGGGTTCCCCGCGGGTTTTTATCCTGCTCAAATATTGATCCACTCGGCATCGGCTGAGGCGCCGCCGCGCCGCCCGCCCGCCTGTTGCGTGAGTAGCTGAGCCGCTGCTTTTGCGGCCCGTTTTGGGTAAGTAAAAGGATGGCCTCACATGCACGCGTGACACGGGCGAACACGGTGGGACAAGGGGATTAGAATCCCCCACGACCGGTGGTTGATGCTGGATCGAAACTTTTTCCGATATCGCTTTGATGCGTTGGAAGCTGCTGCTTTTGCTGCTTCGGTCTTTCTTGGTTGAATTTCTAGATAAAAGCATGCATCGAAACATAGGAGAAATATGTGGCATGAATAGATAGATAGATAGATAGATAGATAGATAGATAGATAGATAGATAGATAGATAGATAGATAGATAGATAGATAGATAGATAGATAGATAGATAGATAGATAGATAGATAGATAGATAGATAGATAGATAGATAGATAGATAGATAGATAGATAGATAGATAGATAGATAGATAGATAGATAGATAGATAGATAGATAGATAGATAGATAGATAGATAGATAGATAGATAGATAGATAGATAGATAGATAGATAGATAGATAGATAGATAGATAGATAGATAGATAGATAGATAGATAGATAGATAGATAGATAGATAGATAGATAGATAGATAGATAGATAGATGGATAGACATTCCGACATTACTGATTGGTGAAGCATTTTCAACTGACCCAAGAGCTATAAATTGGCCTAATTTTAAGGACACTGACTCACTGCAAACCTCTTAGCGCAGTCGAGATCAAAGGAGCCGCTCATTGACACCAAACACTCTCGCTTCTCTTTGTTGATTTCTGT
This sequence comes from Macrostomum cliftonense, assembly GCA_950096795.1. Lineage (NCBI taxonomy): Eukaryota > Metazoa > Platyhelminthes > Macrostomidae > Macrostomum > Macrostomum cliftonense. Next base: position 108,171 of record CATNEM010000326.1, read on the forward strand.
CCCCAGGCGAGACAAGCAAATCCCAGTTGCTAGCCAGATTTCAGTGTGTGCTGTGATTAGCACTGCTTGCTAATGTAAAGCTGCAGCACCAACTGTCCTTATGGAGTGTCAGCCAAGGCAGTGCAAAGCTGCTCCTCAAACACAGCGCGCAGTCTGCTGTACAAATAATTCCTTCTTTTTCTGAGTGAGAAAATTTTGAGCTCCTAAAGCGTGAGACCCTTTTTGGCTGGGCTCGACTAAGTCGAGTTGTCGGCCAGTTTTAGTTCGAAAGCAAACTCGTCTTCTTCTTCAAGTCAAAAAAACACATTGAAAGCTGTATTGATTAGCTGTATCGATTCAATTCAGCTAGGCAAGTCTCCATCGCCAGTAGCGGCAGCAGCGACCCCGGGCAGAGACCAGCTCGAGCTCATTGCGGTTCGCTAAGCAGTCGGACTTAAAGCGATGCAAAAGAAGAAAATCCCATAGTGGCCCGCTAAACTGCTCTCTCTGCACTGTTTTCTCATAGCAACTCTTTGCCCGGCCCGGGCCTTCCGTGTTCCACCTCGTTAGTTTTTGCCCTCGCTGGCCTCTCGCGAGCTGTGCAGGTGGCCAAGTCAATTAGGCTTTGCTCGGCAAACAGAAGAACAAACTCGCCTTGCTTTTGCTGGCTGTGCGCCTCGTTTAGTCTCAGTTCTCAGTGCTTGTCTCGCCGAGCTTTTCACTCAGTAAAAGTTCTGACCGACTGCACAGGGCTTTGACAACGCCAACTCGACCGGGGGTGGGGGGGAGCCCCCCGTGGAGTGGCCTCTAAATTGTGCATCCATCGGCACTGACAATTGACAATTGATGAGTCCTATCAATGAAATGGCACCTTTGAAATGGTGCTTATTTTATCTATGAAATGGCACCTCTTTATCTATGAAATGGCACCTCTTTATCTATGAAATGGCACCTCTTTATCTATGAAATGGCACCTCTTTATCTATGAAATGGCACCTCTTTATCTATGAAATGGCACCTCTTTATCTATGAAATGGCACCTCTTTATCTATGAAATGGCACCTCTTTATCTATGAAATGGCACCTCTTTATCTATGAAATGGCACCTCTTTATCTATGAAATGGCACCTCTTTATCTATGAAATGGCACCTCTTTATCTATGAAATGGCACCTCTTTATCTATGAAATGGCACCTCTTTATCTATGAAATGGCACCTCTTTATCTATGAAATGGCACCTCTTTATCTATGAAATGGCACCTCTTTATCTATGAAATGGCACCTCTTTATCTATGAAATGGCACCTCTTTATCTATGAAATGGCACCTCTTTATCTATGAAATGGCACCTCTTTATCTATGAAATGGCACCTCTTTATCTATGAAATGGCACCTCTTTATCTATGAAATGGCACCTCTTTATCTATGAAATGGCACCTCTTTATCTATGAAATGGCACCTCTTTATCTATGAAATGGCACCTCTTTATCTATGAAATGGCACCTCTTTATCTATGAAATGGCACCTCTTTATCTATGAAATGGCACCTCTTTATCTATGAAATGGCACCTCTTTATCTATGAAATGGCACCTCTTTATCTATGAAATGGCACCTCTTTATCTATGAAATGGCACCTCTTTATCTATGAAATGGCACCTCTTTATCTATGAAATGGCACCTCTTTATCTATGAAATGGCACCTCTTTATCTATGAAATGGCACCTCTTTATCTATGAAATGGCACCTCTTTATCTATGAAATGGCACCTCTTTATCTATGAAATGGCACCTCTTTATCTATGAAATGGCACCTCTTTATCTATGAAATGGCACCTCTTTATCTATGAAATGGCACCTCTTTATCTATGAAATGGCACCTCTTTATCTATGAAATGGCACCTCTTTATCTATGAAATGGCACCTCTTTATCTATGAAATGGCACCTCTTTATCTATGAAATGGCACCTCTTTATCTATGAAATGGCACCTCTTTATCTATGAAATGGCACCTCTTTATCTATGAAATGGCACCTCTATCAATGAAGTGGCACCCTTTATCTATGAAATGGCACCTCTATCAATGAAGTGGCACCCTTTATCTATGAAATGGCACCTCTATCAATGAAGTGGCACCCTTTATCTATGAAATGGCACCTCTATCTATGAAATGGCACCTCTATCTATGAAATGGCACTTCTCTATCTATGAAATGGCACTTCTCTATCTATGAAATGGCACTTCTCTATCTATGAAATGGCACTTCTCTATCGATGAAATGGCACCTCTCTATCTATGAAATGGCACCTCTATCTACGCTCGTAAATGACACACCCAAGGCAGAAACAGTTTCTGTCAACCTGCCCAGAAACCAAAAGTCCTCAGCAATGCGAACGGCTCTTAAAGCACTTCCCTCATCCAAGCTCCATATATATTAAATTGATGCATCCCGTGCCCACCCCAAATCAACTTGTCAACGGGGACCCCATGCGAGCGCAGTTTGACTGACAGGACAGCTTTCCCTGAGCACCGAGGCGGCAGGCTGGTCTGCATAGTTTGACTAACAAAATTATTCTGGGATTACAGACGGATTATATGCTAACATCAGGGTGTCGTGTTTTTTTTAAATGTGTTTTAACCTGTCAGCTAACGTCTACCTGACGTATTAGTTCTGAAGGGTAGATCAAGCAAGTGGTCTGTCCACCCCTATAGCCTGACCCTGTGGGAAAATTTTGAGTGCGGGAGGGGGCAGTTTTTCTGTCAAAAATTTGCATCAATAAAATATCTGCGCGTCACGCTGCGTCCTCTCGGTTAAAAAATCCCCTTGAAAAAAAGATTCTTGCTCTTGCCGCTTCTTTCGCTCGTTTTTGCGGAGCAGCTGCGTCAAGTGGTTTGAGTGGCCCTCGGGTTCACCTCCGCTTTGCTCTTTTGTTTCTGGCTGTCCAATTATTATTGGCTCGCCTGCCCGCAGAAGCAGTTAGCGGAAATCACTTTTTTCCCCTATCTTCCGTGACTGTATTTGCTCATTAAATCCCGGGCACAATTGAACCCCCCCCGTGCTGCGCTGTCCGCATTACCTTGCATAATTCATCAGCCCGGATTCTAATCGCACAGATTAACTCCCCGCATACAAAAAAGGCGCTGTTGTGACCCTGATCCGGGCTTCAATGATGGGTTGGCTTCATTTGATATCGACGGGATCAGGGAAGTGGCATTAGAGCCAAAATCGGCATCGGCGGTCCCGAAATTCGGCCGCGTCTCGAAATTGTAACTCGGGGTCGGGTGGGACAGCCTGCACTCAGCTTGCCTCCTTTGGGTTGTAAATTGAAATGTGTTGTTGAGACAGCAAGGGCTGCTAATATTGCAGAAAAGCATTAGAAAAATAGACGGATTAAGAGGCATAAGATTAGCGTGTTTGCTGCCGCTTTTTTCATTTTCAAAAGATCATTTAGCCATCCTAGGAGCCTCCATGTCAGTTTAGAGACGATAGTGGCGTTTTGAATACCCGTGCGTCATTTTGAAGGCCTGTGTGTCATTTTGAATACCTGTGTGTCATTTTGAATACCTGTGTGTCATTTTGAATACCTGTGTGTCATTTTGAATACCTGTGTGTCATTTTGAATACCTGTGTGTCATTTTGAATACCTGTGTGTCATTTTGAATACCTGTGTGTCATTTTGAATACCTGTGTGTCATTTTGAATACCTGTGTGTCATTTTGAATACCTGTGTGTCATTTTGAAGCTCTTTGTAATTTTGAAGGCCTGTCTTTTACTTTGAACACCTGCGCGTCATTTTGAATACCTGTGTGTCATTTTGAATACCTGTGTGCTATTTTGAATACCTGTGTGCTATTTTGAATACCTGTGTGCTATTTTGAATACCTGTGTGCTATTTTGAATACCTGTGTGCTATTTTGAATACCTGTGTGCTATTTTGAATACCTGTGTGCTATTTTGAATACCTGTGTGCTATTTTGAATACTTGTGTGCTATTTTGAATACCTGTGTGCTATTTTGAATACCTGTGTGCTATTTTGAATACCTGTGTGCTATTTTGAATACCTGTGTGCTATTTTGAATACCTGTGTGCTATTTTGAATACCTGTGTGCTATTTTGAATACCTGTGTGCTATTTTGAATACCTGTGTGCTATTTTGAATACCTGTGTGCTATTTTGAATACCTGTGTGCTATTTTGAATACCTTGTGTGCTATTTTGAATACCTGTGTGCTATTTTGAATACTTGTGTGCTATTTTGAATACCTGTGTGCTATTTTGAATACCTGTGTGCTATTTTGAATACCTGTGTGCTATTTTGAATACTTGTGTGCTATTTTGAATACCTGTGTGCTATTTTGAATACCTGTGTGCTATTTTGAATACTTGTGTGCTATTTTGAATACCTGTGTGCTATTTTGAATACCTGTGTGCTATTTTGAATACCTGTGTGCTATTTTGAATACCTGTGTGCTATTTTGAATACCTGTGTGCTATTTTGAATACCTGTGTGCTATTTTGAATACCTGTGTGCTATTTTGAATACCTGTGTGCTATTTTGAATACCTGTGTGTCATTTTGAAGGCCTGTCTTTTACTTTGAACGCCTGTGTACCTATATATGAGCTTGTGTGTCATTTTGAAGGCCTCTGTGATTTATACTTTTTTGCGTCACTGCCGGTTCTTAAAGCTTTATGTAGCATGCCCGATCAAAATTCTTTTTTATGACTGCTTCAGCTAGTTTTCATAATAACCAACTGCCTGCATTGCAAAATCACGCAGGCAAACTTGTGCGTGTTCAGATGGCAAAAGTTACCAAACGGCACCGAGCCTGTGTTTTACAAACATGCGCGTGACAAAAACCTCGTAATTTACCTTTCTAGCATTCTGAAAGCTACCCGAGAAGCCCTTTATTAGCTCTCTTTTGCTGAAGCAAGCAGCTAATTTTGTCTGAATAAATGAAAGAAAATCTCTACATGGTCACGTCTCACTCGCATTCAATGACTAATTTGTGCTCTTGTGAGTTCAATAACAAGTAAATTTGGAATTAAATTATTAGACTGCGGCTCCTCCCGTCTGACTATCTGCTCACTTTGTCGGCCTATAGACAATCGCGCGATGAGGCAGAGAGGCTGGGAGGGCAGCGCTGGGCTCAGTGGGTGGCCCTGGGGGGTCAGCAGCGATACGAATTTCATTTGGCGATTCCTAACCAAATTTAGCTATTCCTCACTCATTTTAGCGATTCCTTACTCATTTTAGCGATTCCTTACTCATTTTAGCGATTCCTTACTCATTTTAGCGATTCCTTACTCATTTTAGCGATTTCTCACTCACTTTAGCGATTACTCACTCATTTTAGCGATTTCTCACTCACTTTAGCGATTACTCACTCATTTTAGCAATTCCTCACCCATTTTAGCGATTCCTCACACATTTTAGCGATTCCTTACTCATTTTAGCGATTCCTCACTCATTTTAGCGATTCCTTACTCATTTTAGCGATTCCTTACTCATTTTAGCGATTCCTCACCCATTTTAGCGATTCCTTACTCATTTTAGCGATTTCTCACTCACTTTAGCGATTACTCACTCATTTTAGCGATTTCTCACTCACTTTAGCGATTACTCACTCATTTTAGCGATTCCTCACCCATTTTAGCGATTACTCACTCATTTTAGCGATTCCTCACCCATTTTAGCGATTCCTTACTCATTTTAGCGATTTCTCACTCCCTTTAGCGATTACTCACTCATTTTAGCGATTTCTCACTCACTTTAGCGATTACTCACTCATTTTAGCAATTCCTCACCCATTTTAGCGATTCCTCACACATTTTAGCGATTCCTTACTCATTTTAGCGATTCCTCACTCATTTTAGCGATTCCTTACTCATTTTAGCGATTCCTTACTCATTTTAGCGATTCCTTACTCATTTTAGCGATTTCTCACTCATTTTAGCGATTCCTTACTCATTTTAGCGATTCCTTACTCATTTTAGCGATTCCTTACTCATTTTAGCGATTCCTTACTCATTTTAGCGATTCCTTACTCATTTTAGCGATTCCTCACCCATTTTAGTGATTCCTCGATCATTTTAGCGATTCGATTTAAAGGCCATTCTAATAGCGATTAATTACTTATTTTGAGAATTTCTCACCGAGCTAGTTTGAAGTGCCATTGCTACCTGCAGTCAGCTGATCTCCCAGTCGCTACGAGTCACCCGGCATAGCAACTGTGCGACATTCATTGTGTTTGAAAAAAAAAATTAAAAAGGCCCAGTCTGTGACTAAAACGCATCGATGGCCCCATTTTTATTCAAGAGCTCGCCCGCCCAGCCGTCCCCGCTCTCATTAACTCGTTACGTAAGCGGCAGGTTTCAAGGACGCAGGGAAGGGGGGCCTCATTGCATATGCAAATTGCACCTCTCTGCTTGGCTGCGGGGCCCCGGTCTCTACCGCTCCCGTTCTCCCTCGCTCCGCCGGCTCTCAATGGCCATCGCGAGGCGAGAAAATGGCCCTAAGGGGTAACTCAGTTTTCGAATCCGAGTTGAATTAGCGTTCAGCCTGTAAACTGGGAAATCTCGGAGCCCACAACCATCGTAATCCCAAGCAGCGGGGGGTCGATGGGGGATGGACAGGGTGGCGTGGCATTTGGTGTCCCAGTCAGCGATGTCTGAAAAACACGATTTGAAAGTAGGCCGGGCCTCGGGGCCTTCAAGCTCGTCGCTTTCGCTAATTGAGACGCCGCCGATTCTTGCCAGCGACCGCCGCTAGCTGGACTGACAGCTCAGCCTGGGATCCCGCAGATTCTGACTCACTGCCGGGGCTGGATGAGGCTGCCAGGGGAGGGGGGTACAAGATTCCGCCCGCATGTTTGGTGATAATCATCGTTGCTGCTTGTCGGCTGAGCATTGAAACACACACACACACACACACACACACACACTCACACACACACACACTCACACACACACGCATGGCCACTTCCTGCATCGCATGGGGTAATTAGCGAATGATGACACTGCTGGTTGGTGGGCGATTTCGGGACGCCTTAATTAGCGGGATATTTGATTGCGCCTTTCGTTTTGTTTCAGTACCGCGACTACGACTGCATCGCGCCACCGTTTGGGTCAGCGGCTGCTGCGTCGGGAGGTCCCGCGGCGGCGGCGGCGGCGGCTGCGGCGCTCAGCAGCGGCCAGTCCTCGGAGTCGGACAGCGGCCGGGGCACCACCTGCTTCGTTGATGACGACCCGTTCAGGGAGATTGGTGAGCCGCTGCGGCTGCTGGGACTGGGGATTCGGTTGTGCTTGCCGGGTTGGGGATTTGTGGATTAAGTTGGATTGGGATGTGGGATCATGATATGGGATGTGGAATGTGAATGTAGGATCGCGAAGCGGGATTCGGATACGAGATTGGAATGTTGGATGTGGAATATGGGATGTGGGATTGGGATGTTGTATTGGGATGTGGATTATAGTGTGGGATGAGGCAACCTATTTACAGTAGAATACACAGGGCTTAAGGAAATCACACAGAACTTCAATCACAGGCTCAAACAAAAATCAGGTCTCTGATCCCTGACATTCAGTGACCAAATCGAAGCGGGCATATTGGATGCTGGGGGGCAGCTGCGGAAGAAATCGAATTTCATTTTCGTTCCAAAACGAGCTCCCTTGATCCAGGTAAGTTGCAGCGAGTGTGCGATTGCGCAATCACAGCCGAACTCCGCCTGGTCCGCCCCGGCTCGGCAACAGCCACAGAAACTGGCGAGGCGGGAAATGACGTCTCATCTGCCCAGGCCTGCTCGAAACTGGATTTCAGACTTTTCCCTGAGGATATTTTCGGCCGGTGGGTAGGGAGATTTCCCAATTACAAAGTGATGAGATTGAGGATCAGGGAGTTTGATGGTTGACAAATTCTCTTGGAACAGAGCTGGATCCCGCTCTATACTTGATACTGTGACAGACAGACAGAGACAAAGAGAGGCAGAAAGACAGACAGACAAACAAACAGAAAGACGGACAGACAGACAAACAGACAGACGGACAGACATGCAGACGGACAGACAAACAGACAGACAGACACACAGGCAGACAGACAGACAGACAGACAGACAGACACACAAAGAGACCGACAGACAGACAGAATTACTGACAGACAGACAGACAGACAGACAGACAGACAGACAGACAGACAGACAGACACACAGACAGACAGACAGACAGACAGACAGACAGACAGACAGACAGACAGACAGACAGACAGACAGACAGACAGACAGACACACAGACAGACAGACAGACAGACAGACAGACAGACAGACACACAGGCAGACAGGCAGACACACAGACAGACAGACAGACAGACAGGCAGACAGACACACAGACAGACAGACACACAGACAGACAGACAGACAGACAGACACACAGACAGACAGACAGACACACAGACAGACACACAGACAGACAGACAGACAAACAGACAGGCAGCCAGACAGACAGACAGACAGACAGACAGACAGGCAGCCAGACAGACAGACAGACAGACAGACAGACAGACAGGCAGCCAGACAGACAGACAGACAGACACGCACACACACGGACAGCAAGAAGGACATAGAATAAAAAACATAGAGGAGATCAGCAGTGCCCTGACTGCCTCAGGACTGCCAAATAGCGCTGCGCACGAAAATTTGCTACATCTGTTAAAAGCATTCACATACTTTCTGACAGCTGGCATCCCGCAGGCTGTAAAATTGTTCCTCATTGCTCCATCAAAAGCGAACATTGACTTTACAAATACCCAGTTTCAGGACACTTGTCCCAGAGTTACCCTGCGGCAGATGAAGTGTCAAAGTCGTCAGCTTTTTCATCTCCCGTTTTTCATCTTTTATGTTTTAAGAATCAGAAATCAAAAGAAAGATGCAAGTGGGGTAATCTTACAGAACAGAAGAGATGGAGAATTAGTCAAAGAACTAGCTTAAAACTCGAGCAGCCTCTCGCCCACAGCGTCCCTGATGCCGGCAGCAGGAGTACGGGTGGGCAGCGGCGCAGGCCCGAACTCACTTTCTGCTTTGCTTTGCTTTTTTCTGTAGAATGCAGAAAAATCTGATGCTTATCCAGATTATCCCCTGTTACCCCCCCTCCCAGCGCAGATCGAAATCTTCCCAAAACTGTCTCCAGAGAAGATCAAACTCACATTGCTCCCTATCCCTATCAACTTTGCCCCTCTAACCCCCCCTACGATCCCAATAGGGGATCAGACCTGTTTGTCGATAAAGAAAGGAACGAGGCCGGGCCACAACAAGCTGATTACGTCATCGCGTAGATAGGGGAGTAAAAAAACTGGCACAACTTTATTCCCCCATGCTTCACTCTCTAATCAGCAAAAAACTGCACATTGGATCAACTAGGGGATCCGAAGGTTAGAGAGGGGATAGATTAGGAAAGCTGATAGGGGATTTGAATATTGGAGGGGTGGGCGCAGAATTTTGATGACCCAGTTAAGCAGACTGGCATTAATAAACTCGAAATCTTTTCGGGCAATGTTGATATTGAGCTGAACTCGAAATCCGCAGCCAAGGCAACCACCCGAACCCTCGCAGGCCAGTACCGCAGTACGAGTATGACGGTCAGTCCCCGGCAGTACCCGGCTGGCAGCAGTGGACCGATGTCAACCTTCACGCTGGACAACAGACAGCGGGCGGCGCTGAAACCGGGCCAGGGGAATCGAGCTGGCGGTCACGTGACAATTAACAGCGGCCTCCAGGTGTGACGCGGAGCAGACTGGGCAGCCACTCTTGTACATTTTATACCCAACTGAAGTGACGCTTTCACTGAATTGAATATTTTTAGACTGAAATATTCCTGCTACCCTACTTAAAGTATAGTGTCTAAGATAAATTTTCCGTTTGTGAAATGCGCTTATATTTTCTACCGTACAAACAAAGAACACTTCGCACCTCAATGCAAAATGCTCATCGGTTTGATGGTGAAGCATCGCCAGCAAATATTCCCCTCTGTTGCAGCATTTCCCTGTTGCTTGCAATTTTCTTCTATTGGCAATCTTTTTACAATGACGATGCATTAAAAATCTATTGTTACTTAACTTCCACTGCATGACAAACTGGTTCCATTGCAAGCCTGGCGTTTTGTAGTTTTTAAAATGAAGAAAATGTATGGATTCACTTTAAATATATGTGTTGCTTAGCTTGTATCTTAAACGTTGTTCACTTCGTGCAAATATATTAGTAAATATATATTTGCCTATTTCTATGAATTGTGATTTTTTCTTTTGATTTATGATTTGTAACTCAAGGTCACAGATTGTCTCCTAGAATGGGGCTCGAACCCACGAGCTTAAGCATTAATTTTCGAATGGAAAAACTAAAGCACATAAACAATGGACTGGTGATGACTTCTTTGAAAGAACCAATTTTCTCTCAAGGCTTTTCAGTATAAAAGAAGATTAATTTTTCCGTGAACCAATCAATTTCTTGAAATTTATTGCGAAATTCTTAATCTTAAGCCATGCAGCACAGACTACTTGTCTGAGAGAACTAAGTAGTCTGATGGGTAATTATTTTCCGTTAGAGAAGAGACCTGAAAATCTTGCCGAGCCAATGAGAAATCAGTGGGGTTGTTGGCAAACGGCTTTATTTTTTCTGCCGATAAAAACTGAGCTGTAGAATAAAAAAGATCTAAATTGAGCCAACAATTCAAGCAGAAATTAACGCTAGGTCTTTCAAAGTCAGTATGAATCCCAGCAGAGGATTTTTGATTTGCAAAGATAGCGAAATCAGTGTGGGGAATTTAAGGAGTAAAAGAGATGGTGCAATTGGAAGCAACGACGAAAGCAGCAGAGGAAGCAACAGCGGAAGCAACAGCGGAAGCAACAGCGGAAGCAACAGCGGAAGCAACAGCGGAAGCAACAGCGGAAGCAGTAGCGGAAGCAGTAGCGGAAGCAGTAGCGGAAGCAGTAGCGGAAGCAGTAGCGGAAGCAACAGCGGAAGCAACAGCGGAAGCAGTAGCGGAAGCAGTAGCGGAAGCAGTAGCGGAAGCAACAGCGGAAGCAACAGCGGAAGCAACAGCGGAAGCAACAGCAGAAGCAGTAGCGGAAGCAGTAGCGGAAGCAGTAGCGGAAGCAGTAGCGGAAGCAACAGCGGAAGCAACAGCGGAAGCAACAGCGGAAGCAACAGCGGAAGCAGTAGCGGAAGCCACACTGGAAGCATCAGCAGAAGCAACAGCGGAAGCAGAAATACCACAGCAACCAAGAGCAGCAGGGGAAGCCACAGCGGAAGCAGCAACGGAAGCAGCAACGGAAGCAGCAACGGAAGCATCAGCAGCTCCGCTGATGACTGGGCGCACCGAGCTGGCCTCGCCCTGTCAGCCGCCGTGCTCGCAGACGGTCGGCGGGCCCGTCGGCGATTCGGCCTGCGTCCCCCACTGATCAGCGGCTCCGGCGGTCTCTGGGTGTCGCCCGCGGCTCTGCCCGCCTTTTACTCGTCAAAGATTCAAGCGTCGCCTAAAAACGAGAGGCCAGCAAAGCGCCGTATTTTTGTTCAGACAAAAATCTGCGGTGAGACCTGCGACTGGATTATTCGCTGATAATTAGCTCGTAGTTACATCGGGTGACGAAAATTGAGGTAGAGAGAGAGGAAATGAAAAAGGAAAAAGAGAACAGTGGGATGGGGTTTTTTCTTGCGACACCAAAAGTCCAACAGCCCGTGATTTTCCAATTGCAGATTTGTTGGCGCAGCATCGGAGGCGAGCCAGTCTGGGTGCCGCCTCGCCCGTGCCATCGCGAAAGCAGCAACGGCAAAGTCTGAATGACGCTTCAAAATTGTAAACTCCGAACGAAACTTCGGGAGCATGCGGACCTGATTTCCACTTGTAATAAATACGAACACTGCAATAAAATACTGTTTTACAATAATTGAGGTTGCCCACAATAATTTGTATTTTTTATTGCTTATTTGACTTTATCAAGGACTTCTAACCAAAAATCTAATGCTAAGTTTAGTAATCCTTTTGCTGTTGTTTAGCGCGTAGTGTACGGACACTGTGGCTGTTAGACTTGATTGAATGCGGGACATTGGAGCATAATGTAGCATTGTGCTTCAGCACCCACACATCTGAGCTCGGATTTAATGAACGACAAGAAGACAGGTAGACAGACAGACAGACGGACAGAATTACTGACAGACAGACAGACAGACAGACAGACAGACAGACACACAAAGAGACCGACAGACAGACAGAATTACTGACAGACAGACAGACAGACAGACAGACAGACAGACACACAAAGAGACCGACAGACAGACAGAATTACTGACAGACAGACAGACAGACAGACAGACAGACAGACAGACAGACAGACAGACAGACAGACAGACAGACAGACAGACAGACAGACAGACAGACAGACAGACAGACAGACAGACAGACAGACAGACAGACAGACAGACAGACAGACAGACAGACAGACAGACAGACAGACAGACAGACAGACAGACAGACAGACAGACAGACAGACAGACAGACAGACAGACAGACAGACAGACAGACAGACAGACAGACAGACAGACAGACAGACAGACAGACAGACAGACAGACAGACAGACAGACAGACAGACAGACAGACAGACAGACAGACAGACAGACAGACAGACAGACAGACAGACAGACAGACAGACAGACAGACAGACACTGACTGATAGACAGACAGACAGACAGACGGACTTTTCCTTCCCCTAAACTTCGTCCACTTTAAACCCCAATTTCACCGTGTCATTAAGCGCATTAGTCTGAGGCGTCAGATGAGACCTTAACGACGACTCATAATGGACCCGCAGTTGCACACAGCGCCCGGATCCTCCTCAGCTGAAGAGTTTAGTCCAGTTTCTCCGCATCGCCCCGCAAAACTTTCGCCATCGCCAATTCAACTGTTGCCGCCCCGCAACTGTCCCGCCGGCCACTTCAGCTGACTTATTTATTGTATTGGCAAACAGACAGCAGCGAGGCGGGGAAGGCAGAGTCTTTGTGAAAAGCCCAGCAACACGCTAGGGGCAATTAGCTATGGATGGGACAAGTGTGAAAGCGAGGCAGGGTTTGGAGAGGTCTTTGTTTGTTACCGCACTCTTTCTCTCTCTTGACAAAGACGCACCTTGCAAATCGCGCAGCCATTCGCCTCAAGCATGTGTGATCAGCCGGCTGTCTCCGCGGCCTTGCTGCCCCACCTCCCCCTTCAGTCTTTCGCTCGCCCCGCTCTTTCAGCCGTCTCTGTCAGGTTGCTGCTGACGTCATCACCAGGCTCTTATTTATCCGCGCTGCCTTGTTAAACACTTACTCAGACCCTAGCGAGCCCTTGTTTGCTGAGCCTAGTTATTGAATAATTGCAAAATAATTGACTTGACTGCGTACAAACTGAATTATTGCTGGGGAATTTGATAGATAGATAGATAGATAGATAGATAGATAGATAGATAGATAGATAGATAGATAGATAGATAGATAGATAGATAGATAGATAGATAGATAGATAGATAGATAGATAGATAGATAGATAGATAGATAGATAGATAGATAGATAGATAGATAGATAGATAGATAGATAGATAGATAGATAGATAGATAGATAGATAGATAGATAGATAGATAGATAGATAGATAGATAGATAGATAGATAGATAGATAGATAGATAGATAGATAGATAGATAGATAGATAGATAGATAGATAGATAGATAGATAGATAGATAGATAGATAGATAGATAGATAGATAGATAGATAGATAGATAGATAGATAGATAGATAGATAGATAGATAGATAGATAGATAGATAGATAGATAGATAGATAGATAGATAGATAGATAGATAGATAGATAGATAGATAGATAGATAGATAGATAGATAGATAGATAGATAGATAGATAGATAGATAGATAGATAGATAGATAGATAGATAGATAGATAGATAGATAGATAGATAGATAGATAGATAGATAGATAGATAGATAGATAGATAGATAGATAGATAGATAGATAGATAGATAGATAGATAGATAGATAGATAGATAGATAGATAGATAGATAGATAGATAGATAGATAGATAGATAGATAGATAGATAGATAGATAGATAGATAGATAGATAGATAGATAGATAGATAGATAGATAGATAGATAGATAGATAGATAGATAGATAGATAGATAGATAGATAGATAGATAGATAGATAGATAGATAGATAGATAGATAGATAGATAGATAGATAGATAGATAGATAGATAGATAGATAGATAGATAGATAGATAGATAGATAGATAGATAGATAGATAGATAGATAGATAGATAGATAGATAGATAGATAGATAGATAGATAGATAGATAGATAGATAGATAGATAGATAGATAGATAGATAGATAGATAGATAGATAGATAGATAGATAGATAGATAGATAGATAGATAGATAAAAATGATCTTACGAGCGTATAACAGATTCCACCAGAAAAACAGCACAGTATTAAACCCAGCTCTCTTAAGTGATCAATTCCAGAGCATATTTCGATACAGCCTTGAAATGCGACAGAAAACTTGATCCGAAAGTCATGTCGCGAAATGTTTGACAAACACGCTGGCTGATATCTAAGCTCCGTTGCACATGTTTTGTTTATTCTGCCAGCCCAAAGCTCTGCAGCTCAGGGTTGCGCGAGTCCACACGCCGAGAAGCTTCCCCGCCCCAGCTACAACGCGGCAGGCCCGCAGGTCCCCGCAAAAATCTGCCACACTCGAAATTCCCACGCCAGCCGTGTGGCAGTTCAGTTTCTTAATCAGCGCAGGGTATCGCATTGCAAGTCTTAGCGGGACCCGCATCCCGGACACGCCCGACCCTCCAAGTCGTCAGTCAGTACGGGAGTTATGAAAAAAACGCACCCCATTAGAACAGAAAGAAATTCGATACAAATCTGCTAAATATTGTTGAAAGTCATCACAGCTAAGCTGTCTGGAACTGTCTTGAATTATAAAATGAAATTTAACAGCTTGCCGAGATGTTGCGCAAGATGAAAAACAACGCCGGTCTCCGAGTCTGTTAGTATTTTTTTTCTAGATACTGCGCAAGCAACTGCATATCACACCCGTAACTTTGCGAACAAACACAAACTTGTGCCGACTAAATCGACAAACTTGTGTACACTGCCTGATTAGGGAGAAAATCAAGGAAGAGGCAAAAACTATTTTGTGAGTGTCTGTCAAATTCTAAACTTTAATTTAATTCTTCGCTCAGTCCACTAAAAAATACCACTTACCTCATCGACTCTTTAATCGGTAATTGTGACAGTGAAAGTTCAAGTGAATGTGTCATTGAAAGTGTCAATGAATGTGTCAGTGAATATGTCGGTGAATGTGATTAAATATGTCGGTGAATGTGTCAATGAATGCTTCGGTGAATGTTTCAGTGAATATGTCGGTGAATGTGTGATTAAATATGTCGGTGAATGTGGTTCAATGTGTCAGTGAATATGTCGGTGAATGTGTGATTAAATATGTTGGTGAATGTGTGATTCAATGTGTCAGTGAATGTGTGATTCAATGTGTCAGTGAATGTGTCAGTGAATGTGTCAGTGAATGTGTCAGTGAATGCGTCAGTGATTGTTTCAGTGAATGTTCCTATGAGTGTGTCAGTGAATCGGATAGTGCTAGTTAATACGATTTGTTTGCCTAATGTTAGAATAGTTCAATCGGTTAAATAAAAAAATGTTAGCAAAAACGTCCAAAATTTTAATAAATGAATGGCATATTTTGGCGCTTCTATATAGGGGTCATAAATATGTCAGGTAGGCAAACTTCAATGCAGGCGAACATGGACCACAGACACTTGACTTGACTAGAACCAAACGTTTAGAGCGAATTCTAAAAATACGCGATTTTAGATTTAATTCCCCATAGACAGTGGCAACAAATGCTGAGGCGCTGAAAGAGACTGACATTCTCAGTCAGGCGTCATCAGACCAGTTCAGCGCAGTTTCAGCATTTGACCGCCAAGCCGAGCGCACACAGCAACACAACAGAGGGGCCATGTCAGCAACCAAAGGCTCCGACAGCCACAAGCCGTGGATCAGCTTCAACTTTGAGAACAGCGTCAGCGTGACGCACGAAGGCCTGCCGGGCAGCCCGAGCCGCTACAGGATCCGGCTGCGCATGGACCAGGGCTACAAGCTGGGCGACCTGCGCTGCGCCTGGCACGTGCCAGCCGACAAGCAGCAGCAGCGACTTCTCAAGCTCACGGCGTCGGCGAAAGACGCGAGCGGCAACAAATCCGTCAGGGCCAACAAGAGCTTCGAAGTTCTGATCGAGCCGATGTGCGCGGTGTCGCCGGGCGTGAACCCCTCGTTGACAACGCACCCGGACAAGGAGGAGTGCTGGATTGAGTTCCCGGTGGACAAGCTGCCTGACGACATGCCCCTGGCCAGGGCCTGACACAGAGCGCTCGCTCCGGTTTCACGTCCCCTTGGCGTCATTTTTATTGGTGCCCAAAATCCCCTCCCACTGAAAAACGGTGGGAGCCCTCCGATATTTTTGCGTTTCCTCACTCCAAAAAAAGCGGGGGTGGACAGAAATACACACAGTTCGCCATTTTTAGTTGCATCGCGGTGACTCGCCTGAGACGCACCCATTTTTATCAGTTCGGTACTTTGAAATTTCAAGCACGGTCTTTAATGTTGCTGTCCTATTTAACTGCATGCACTCTGTACTCTACTTTTAGTAATGCGTACAGTCTGTCGGGTACATAGATAGGCAGGGTACATATATGCATGTATTTCCTTACTATGTATTTGAAAAAATCACATTTACACTTCAAGAAATTTTGATCTCAAGCACACCCGTATTTACGAGCATCAAAAACAATAAAAAAAAGTTAAGTATCAAAAAACAGTTAAAAAAACAACAGGAAAAATTCTGGTCGGGGAGGGGCTCGAACCCTCGACCTTCGCGTTATCAGCACGACGCTCTAACCAACTGAGCTACACGACCTCGAGGTACAGCGGTGGACTGAGCTCAACTCGAATAGTGGCTCGTCAATCTTATCAGTTCGATAAATTTATGGCTTTTGTCATGCAGCTACGTGCACTCGCTATGGACAGTAGAAAATCGGCTGAAGAAACGCTGACTGAAAAATAAACTGAAGAGTGTCTTTACTACTACTACGACTACGACTACTACTACTACTACTACTACTACTACTACTACTACTACTACTAATACTACTACTACTACTACTACTACTGCAGCAATATAGCAGCAATAGCAGCAATGTACGATCAAATATTCAAAGGGAAGCACAAGAAGAAAGCAGTTCCTTTTCCATCTCTTTTGACTCCCCCATTACCACCATTAAAACCTTAGCTGAATTGAGACTGACTCATACATCCAACTCAAAAGAAGCCACCCATCAACTGATCAAACAGACATCGAATATATGAGACTAATTGCTTCCTACTTTGTGTTCGATTATATTTAGAAGCGAAACGATCTATATTGCTTGTTAACACCATTGAAATGGTATTGAAATATAACATCAGCTAAGAAAGTTTTTCATCTTGAAAAGAGACGAATTAGTCGAATCTTCTTCATACTTTGAGTCCCAGACGCATATCGATCGAACGTGCAACCAAGGCACGAAATACGAAATGTCAAGTACCCAGAGAAACAGTCATGAAAGGAGAGTGAAATGATCGCAGCTCTGATGCCCATGTGATTTTTAGAACCCGAGGGGACGTTTCGGGTTAGCGGACACAAAGAATCACATAGAATCTGGATAATGAATGCAATGGGCGCTGGGGCTTCACAACTTTAATCGTAGTTTGACCATAAGGCTTTATTTCAGCAGTGAAAACTGTTTTCTCTAAAATCATTCATTCTTAAAATTATCAAACCCCAAAGTCTGAGAGCAATATTGCATGCATAACGGTAGGCAGAAAGAAATATTGCCCAATCAATAAATCAATCCATTTATTGGTAGATAGATATCCGTGATAAATTACATTCAGCTACTGGACACAAATTATTCAACAATTAGAAACAAAGCATTGAAACATTTTATGGAGTCTTAAAGTATAGAAGTCTATATTTACGAGCTGATTCCCACTGATCTTATAATTTTGCTCTGTTGGAAATCTTATATGATGGTTTTTTCCGACACCAAAAGTACATTTTTAGCTCTAAGCGGTTGAAGCATTCTCCACAAGTCCTCAGGGCTTGGCGTTGGCGTCCGCGGTGATGACGCGCAGCAGCGGGTTGCCGTTCTGAGCCTGGCAGTTGCAGTGGCTGAACAAGCTGCCGCGGTCGTCGTGGCACTTAAAGTTGTCGCTGCTGGTGGTGCTGTGGCAGCGGTTCTCAAACCCAGCGCACTCTGACCAGTTCGAATAGTTGAGAAGTTTGTACGCAATCTATACTACTGTCAGTAGAATGTAGAGAAATGTAGAGCTATTAGAGAAAAAATCTCACCCTGCTTGATGGGCCTGAACACTTCGGTCTGCGAGGTTGGCCGCTTGCAGAGGAAGGTGGCGCACTCGGTGGTCCAGGTCTCGCCATCGTAGTACTCGTTGCCGTTGATGGGGTCGGTGCAGACCACCTCTGCGGTGTCATTGGGGTGCTTTTTTGTAGAGAGTATGATATCCCGATGTATGCAATCAGAAATAACTGAAAATGCCTAGAACACTTACTGCACGGAGAAATGGTGTGCGACACCAGCTTCTTGTTGCAGCGGCCCTGCGCGTCGAACTCGTACTTGATCTCCGTGACCTTCTGCAGGCTGTTGTAGCAGGCCGACACAAGGCGCTTCGGCGGCAGGTCGCACAGGCTCGGGTCAGGCGGGGTGATGCTCTCGCAGGTCTCCTCGGAGATCTTGGCTGCCCAGTCCATCAGCTTGTTGAAGTCGGTAGCGTAGAAGAGGTGGTCGGCGAGCGGCGGTGTGGCGATCGCCTTCAGCTCCTCCCTGGATTGAATAGAATTATCAAGTAAGCATTCAAAATTCCTTGACATAATAATGGGACGCCAAGCTGCTCACTTCTTCAGGTCCTTGCCGACGCCAATCACAACGATGGTGGTGCCTTCATTTTCCAGTTTGGCGGCCTCAGCAATGGCGTTGGCACCTCGGTTGCTCTCTCCGTCAGTCATGAGGATGGCGATCCGGGCAACTCCGGGACGCGACAGTTTGGCGAGCTCCGTGCGGGCCATGGTTATCGCGTCTCCAGTGTTGGTCCACTGGTTGGTGCGCCTCTGCAGGGCCAGGATGCGCTGTAGAAGCTGCGGCTTAGACCGAATGGAGCCCAGCGGGATGTCGTTCCACACGTTCGTGCCGAAGACGATAACGCCGACGCGGATGGCACCGGGGCCGACCTTCATGTTGCTGACCAATTGGTGGACGAAGTTCACCTGCAGACGCCAGTCTCGATCGTTGATTGAGCCGGAGCTGTCCAGGATGAACATGATCTCGGCCACGGGCTCCTTGCACTCCTCGATTGCGCCTGGAGAGTAATTGCTGTGAGTCATGAAAGCCAGCCGTTTCAAGAAGTAAGAGGAGTTTCAGTGATTGGACGGGCAGCATTTTAACCTCCGTGGCATGTGCCATTGTTGGTGCGGTTAACTTTCGCGACGAAGGTACTGGTGAAGCATTAAAGCGGCATCAAACATGCCGCGATTCCTGCATGATGTCCTGAAGTGATCTTTCAACTCGTAGTTGACAGCAGATATCATACTATTTAAAAGGTACTGCCCGCATACTATATTAACATAGGTACAATAGTCTCTAAGATCCTGAATGAACGCCTGAGTGGATGACAGCTTATTTGCACGGATTTGCAACGAGAATGAGCGAAAGGCATTTAAACCTACGAGCTAGATGGTTTTGGGCGCCACCGTAGACACAATTCGGAAGAGTCACTTGACCACTGAACAATACTCACTGCAGTCCATTTTTTGGACGGAGCGTCGGAGGACGCACTTCTGCAGCTTGATGTCGAAGTCCTCCCAGGTGGTGATCACGTTGCGGACGCCGTTCACGCAGTCTTCGATAGTCACATCGACGTCCTTGCACAGATGGGAGTTACCTGTAAGAAGAATTTTTAAGGAATTTTTGCTTTTAAAAATTATTTGAAAGAGGTCTTATAAGAAGCAACTCACCGCAGTACTTGTACTCGTAGGTGATGGCCTTCTCGCATCGTCTCAGCGCTTTGTTGTGCGTCTTCTTGACGTTGACAATTCGCTGAGTGCCGCTAAAGCACTGGCCGGGGAAGCTCTGCTCGCCGAGGTTCTCACAGCGGACATCGCAGATCTCCTTCACCAGGTTGTCCACCAGGACTTTCAGTCCATCAAAGTCGTGGATCATCGAGTAGTCATCGGAGCCAGCGATGGCCACAAGTTCCTCTCTGCGGGTTAACGGAGGAAGATTGAAAAATTGCTTGTAGAGTCAAGTATGATAGACGCAATAGATTGGCATTTTGTCTGTTTAAAGTACATGTATGCCTAGTTTCGCCTTTGCAAGATACCATACGATGATCCATGCACGGATTGCGTACCCTTACTACCATGCATCACTTAAATTGAACCAATTGGATAAACCCCACGTGGCGCAAGAGGTAAATTATATCGCCCCATCCGAGGAATCCCATCCACTCCCGGCCCTCTCACTTCAACCAGATGTCGCCGATGCCGATGGCGTGAATTCTAACGCCAGAGTCACGTAGCTCCTTGGACTCGGAGCGAACCAGCGCGATGGCCTCGGCACGGCTGCCCGGGTAGTTGGCTCGGCCGTCGGTCACAACCACAAGCAGCTTGGAGGCTCCCGGACGCGACTTGGTGAACACGGTGCGACGGGCCGTCTGCATAGCAGAGCCCGTAGCGGTGAAGCCTCGGTAGTAGGGGATCGCATCGATGCCGTTCTTGAAGCTCTGCAGGTCGTTGGCGTCTCCGAGGTCGATTTCCACCTGTGAGACGGAATCGGTCAAGTGGCATTCAGATTTTCGATGATCATTTGCATCAACGGCAAAATATTTTGGTAAAAAAGCTGAAATTATATTGCTTTTTGAGCCTGATTAAACCGTATCGAGATTTTCTTACCTTGACTTTCGTGGAGAAGCTGATGACAGCCGGACGAGTCTCGGCGTCTCCAATCGGCAGATGTTCGCCCATGGACTTGAGGAACTTCTTCAGGTTGGCGAAGTCCGTCCGAGTCAGCGAGGAGGACACGTCGACGGCGAACACAATCTCCAGCGGGCTGGGCTTGCAGGTCACGGAGCCCGCCGTCACCGGCTGCGTCGGACAGAGGAGGAGCAGCGCCGCCGAGGCCAGGAAAGCCAGGAGGGCCAGTCTGGTTGCCATGCTGCTTTTTCGAGTTGAAATCGAGAAAAAAAAGCAGAGAAGACTCAAGAGACCCTCAACAGAGCCGTGAGTGAGTTGATTTTATGCTCGTCTTAGCTCGTATCTGCACCTTTATCGCGGCAACGCCCCTGCCCAGGAGAATGTCAGAAGACTTATGGCAGTCTGTCTTATCAATAGAAAGCGTTTCCATAGCAACGCAACTGATTTAGTTTAGCGACAGGCGGCGCCTTTTAGACGGGGCTACGAGGTCAATGTAAGCATTGTAAAAGTTTTTCATTACAATTAAATATGAGGAAGGCACTAAAGCCAATCTTAAGGGACACATCTTCTACAACCAGGCCGAAAGGCAATGAAGCCAGTATCCCTGGAAACTTCTATTTACGGACGCACTAGTCCTCGTACATTCTGTACTGTAAAAATCGGGCAGTGTACGTACACATAGGGTGTGCTACGCTCATGAGTTTTCATTGCACAAGAAGCCCACAGAGTAAAAACTTATGCGTTTTAACTTTTGATTCATAAGGTCCTGCAAGTCACTGCACGGCACTGCAAGTCACCTCCAAGCTCAACTTCTCAAACATGTAAAAAATTTGTTGGACCAACTGGTTGTAAAGCAGAAATTCGGGTCCATAGTTATTACCCTTGATTGAAACGTAAATAATGCAGACGCCCATGAAAAAGGTGTGCTAAATTCTCGCCTACAGGCGTCATAAATGAATTACTGCAGCTCAAACAGATAAATTCTTTCGAAAACTTAACCAAAGATTGTTGAATTCAATTTTTTTGCTATTTTTTCTGCTGTCTTTATCAGCCATTGTAGCAATCAACACAGTTTGGGTGGGTTTGCTGTTTTTTAAGATAAGTATATTGCGACAGTGTTTAAGCTCTCAATTAACCGTGGAATGCGCCAAATGCAACAGATAGCGGCTCAAAACCTTTAAAAAGTTGGGCTCTCCATTTGTTGTCGTTTTATTTACTTAGCAGAATGCCAGAGAAAGCAGGTATTGTGAATGAACACACAGGGAGCAGAGAGCTTGTACTGCTTTCATACACACTTGATACAAGACTGGCCTAGTCCTAGCTTTCCATTCAATATTACTGGACCTGGCCACTCGCTAAGGTCCCAGTATCTCTTCCCCCAGGCGCTGTGGGGTGGGTGTGAATTTTCGTGCCCGCTAAATACGGTGATTGGCTATCATTCAGGGTGGCTGTCGGCTCAACTGTAGGCTGGCGTTGACTTCTTCGGGTTCCCTTGGGCCGCCCCACTCAATTAGCACTGCTTTTTATTAGTTAGGAAGAACAGTACAAGCAGTACTATAGTTAAACTGTCGTATTACAAAATCGAAAAGAATTTTGATGAGCTACAAAGTAAAATAGCAAATCAAATAAAAAACCAAAGATTTTTTAATTTGTTTGAATTGTCTTCGAAGTTTGCAGAAAGATACAATACACAGTAAGTGTTCAATAAGCCCAGAGGTACTGCAAGCGATGGCAGAGGTTCTCGGGCCTGAATACATCGATAGTTGGGGGTGCCTCACTTCAGGCACAATGTAGTAGCCGAAACCAAAGACGATTTGGCAAACTGTCCGTCAAGCAGTAAATGTCACGGTGTTTCCGGTGATCGAGTGCTTCATGGCGAGTTGGGATGCTGGTTTGAATATGAAGCAGCGGGTCCGAAATCCCATAGAGGACATAGCATAAGATAGGACAGCAGACTTCCCGCTGAGTCCAGATCTCAAAAGCAAAACTATGCAGAAAGCAGAAAAGCGAATTCTGAACTTTGAAAAGTGACGTCAACTTCAAGTAGATGATGATGAACTCCAGCCGAAGATATGGCCAGCCTAATGGCAGTATAAAATCCTCCAGAGCCGACGCACGCAGAAGCACCAAAAGTGCTGCATGGCCACACAAGTTTCAATAGAGACTCATGGCTTTAGTTTAAACGTGTAGGGTCCAGCTCGACCTGTGATTGAGTTCGACACCCAAGCATCGGGTTGGGTTCTCCATGGTGTTGTGTTGTAGACTCTTGCATTGCAGGTGCGCCCGTCCCGTGTCCCCCGTCTCCCAGTGCGACTGTTGAGCCACCCTAATCGCTGCGTGCTTGTGATAAGTTCCTTACTTCACGTTCAGGAATTTACCACTTCCAACAACTGCTGGGTGCCCCAGTAATTCGCGCGAGTTCAACAAAAATTTATATCTTACCTTCTTTAATCCGAAGGTTCCTCCTTTGTTCGTCTGACGAGTCCGGAGATAGTCCCTCCTTGCCGCGGTCTTCGTTGAGGTTTCCCTGTCGACAGTGATTGGAGCTTGCCGCTCGTTGTTTTGACTTGCCTTGCCGAAATCTGTGTCGGTCAAGTAGAAGAGAATCAATTTATTGTGGTAGAGAAGCACTCTTGACAGATAATAATAAAACAAAACTCAATATTATTTGCGACGCGTTTCGGCTAAAACTAGCCATCTTCAGGCACTATCGAACAAAATTTTTATTTCAACCAATTAAATACTGCGTAGACGACAAAATCAGGCATTGAAAATATATCAAAGGACTAAAAAAAAATCAATGTACATTATAACAAAGTTCAACAAATTGAAGTGGAAAAACAAGACAGAGAAAAGGAGAGAGAGAAAGAGAGAGAGAGAGAGAGAGAAAGAGAATGAGGCGTAAACGCCCCAAGAGCGCTCAAACTTAGAACACCAACAGCTGCCCGCTCGCACCTCCTCCCGATAGTTGGACATTGAGATTGGGTTTGTGAAATTTAATGTGCAAAGCTTCCAGAATGCTAAGTTTGTGCTCGTTTTTGCAGTTGTCTATGACCTTGAAATGGGAGGTTATGTCTGGCTCATCACAACAACCATGGCATTGCAACAAATGTTCATGAATCGGAGAGTTTCGCTGTCTATGTTCCTTGGCTCTCGTGAGTAGGTGTCGCTTGGTTTTACCAATATAGGTAATGCTCTGATCAACAGAGCAACGAAAACGATAGATGACACCTGCCTTGAGAGCACATGGAACACGAGACTTTAAACTCCCAACAAATTGGCTGACTTTATGTGTACGAAACACAACATGAATCTTAGTCTTAAAGAATTTTTGCCAAGTTTTGCGAATTTGCCTCTTAAACAAAATCGAGGAGTTGCCCAAAAAAGGAAGAGTCATAATTGGTTCTCCTGGTTCTCTATCTGGCCGCTTAGGTTTAAGCTTATTTTCAATTTTTTCATTTAAGAAATTACCAATAACCTTCATGATGCAGTTGATGGGGTATCCATTGGCAGTGAGAATATTAGTAATGTTAGTAAACTCTTTGTGTAGCAACGACCAAGAGCTGCAAACAGTGTAGGCACGATGAAGCAGACAACGGATGACTCCCGTCTTCCATTCCCTGGGGCACATCGCCTGGAAATTCAGCATCAAGTTAGTGAAAGTGGGCTTGCGATACACTTCAGTCATAATAGCGTGGTCCTTCAAATGACTGAAGTGTATCGCAAGCCCACTTTCACTAACTTGATGCTGAATTTCCAGGCGATGTGCCCCAGGGAATGGAAGACGGGAGTCATCCGTTGTCTGCTTCATCGTGCCTACACTGTTTGCAGCTCTTGGTCGTTGCTACACAAAGAGTTTACTAACATTACTAATATTCTCACTGCCAATGGATACCCC
Source organism: Macrostomum cliftonense (assembly GCA_950096795.1). Lineage (NCBI taxonomy): Eukaryota > Metazoa > Platyhelminthes > Macrostomidae > Macrostomum > Macrostomum cliftonense. The sequence goes on from CATNEM010000326.1 coordinate 133,186, forward strand.
ATCAACTGCATCATGAAGGTTATTGGTAATTTCTTAAATGAAAAAATTGAAAATAAGCTTAAACCTAAGCGGCCAGATAGAGAACCAGGAGAACCAATTATGACTCTTCCTTTTTTGGGCAACTCCTCGATTTTGTTTAAGAGGCAAATTCGCAAAACTTGGCAAAAATTCTTTAAGACTAAGATTCATGTTGTGTTTCGTACACATAAAGTCAGCCAATTTGTTGGGAGTTTAAAGTCTCGTGTTCCATGTGCTCTCAAGGCAGGTGTCATCTATCGTTTTCGTTGCTCTGTTGATCAGAGCATTACCTATATTGGTAAAACCAAGCGACACCTACTCACGAGAGCCAAGGAACATAGACAGCGAAACTCTCCGATTCATGAACATTTGTTGCAATGCCATGGTTGTTGTGATGAGCCAGACATAACCTCCCATTTCAAGGTCATAGACAACTGCAAAAACGAGCACAAACTTAGCATTCTGGAAGCTTTGCACATTAAATTTCACAAACCCAATCTCAATGTCCAACTATCGGGAGGAGGTGCGAGCGGGCAGCTGTTGGTGTTCTAAGTTTGAGCGCTCTTGGGGCGTTTACGCCTCATTCTCTTTCTCTCTCTCTCTCTCTCTCTCTTTCTCTCTCTCCTTTTCTCTGTCTTGTTTTTCCACTTCAATTTGTTGAACTTTGTTATAATGTACATTGATTTTTTTTTAGTCCTTTGATATATTTTCAATGCCTGATTTTGTCGTCTACGCAGTATTTAATTGGTTGAAATAAAAATTTTGTTCGATAGTGCCTGAAGATGGCTAGTTTTAGCCGAAACGCGTCGCAAATAATATTGAATCAATTTATTCTCTGTGTTTCACTTGCAGGCGCGACGGACCAATAGAATTAAAGAATCTAGATTCGAGTGTGTCGCTGATTTCCGGTCGCCCAATAATCCCTTGTGGAGTGCGTTCCTTCTTACCAGCCCTGGTTGGAGTGACCACGAGTCTGGCGCTCACCGATTGTAGCCGAATCAAATGTAACGAGATGATCGTATGTGATCACGGTCTAATCGTAGCTTGACGAGTACTTGGAGAGGACTAACTTAATTCAATAGAGACGTCTAATTAATTAAGATTAATTATGATTACTTAATAAAATAAGGAACGCTTACCACAAGACCCGCACCTTGAGTCCGTCCGATTCCGTCCTCTCGATCTTCTTCTCTATTCAGAGAGAGTTCTTCTCTGGCCGGGAGAGAGTCTGATTTTGAATCACTCAGGAGCTCTTGTATTTATAGAGAATCGGACCCTCTCGGGTTCGATGAGTGCGTTCGTTGTAAATGTGCCAGAATTGTGTCAAAAGTTTGGGTCAACGCTTGACAACTTTGAGAGGATAGACTATTTTAAAACTAAACTAGTTAGAGCGCAAAAAGATTGATTATCGCATCTGTGACCTATTGATTGAGCGTGGGTAACATGATTGGTTTGTTTGTGGTTTGATTTTGACATTAACATTGATTGGCTACTATTAATAGTAGTCACATGATTTTTGATTGATACGCGTATTCTAAAAATACTACTAAGCAGGTAAGTAGAGTAGTGAGCGCATGAATAGTTAAAATAAAAGTTTATCGTAACTCTGCACTTACACTTGCTAGATTACGTAATCACCCCTTCATTATAAAATAGATTTGTTTACTTGATTTTTTAAATGCATCAATGTGTTTACCACTTTGTTTAACAGACGCGCATTGGTTGCGGCCCAACTTGACTTGCAGGAGCACTCTTTTGTTTCCAGGTTGGCTGGTTTGTCTGGCGGGTTTGAGTGGTTTTGGTGGAGGCTTTAAGCCGGCCTTTTACCCTTGTGTGCCGCGGCCTTTTCGGGCGCTGGATCGCGGTGGTTAGTGGAATTGCGCGCGCTGTCGCTGTCTTTTTCTCTCGCCCGTGAAAATACTAAAGCACCAGCCAGCCGTCAAGACTGGCTATACGATCGATCAACTATTGAGGGCTTGAATAATAAGTTGCAACTAAGACCAGTAAGTGCGTTGCTTTGCCCTTTGTTTCAATCGGTTGCCAGGAGGATTCGGAGGTGTGTGTGTGTGTGTCCCGACGCCGACCCAGATAGGCTCACCTGTACAGTACCTGTACTTGTACGCCAGCCTGAGCGTCCCGACGGCCTTGTTGAAGGCGGCCTGCGCCACTGAGTCGTGACGCGGGCAATCCGACTGCGTGGGTGCGTCCTGACACCACGGAGCAGGGGATGGTGAGCCCTCGCGCCCGTGTGCAGGCCAGTAAGATACCGTGTACACATTTGAATACTAAAATTTGTAGAACCCACCGTACTTTCTCGGTAGGGTGTGCCATTGACTGACAGAGGTCCCAGTTTCGCGTGCTTTTGGACACAATCGCTACGCAGCAATCGCTATAGTTTCGATTCACAGAAACTAATGCCGCAGCTGCCAGCCCAGTAAAATTCCTTAAATTTCATAGGCCTCTCTGAAACAAAGCCAGGTTAGGGAACGAAAAACGTGGAAACAGTATTGACTAGTGAGTAAAGTACTCGTGGGAAACTAACGCCATTAGGGCAGGTAAAGAAAATTGTTTTTTGTTCTCTATAAATCAGGTAAGTCAAGATTTATTTTATAGATTACGTACGTTGATTACAATTTTTAATTCCTACGAGCTAAATATTTTTAGGGATACTTAATGTCTGTTCCAAAGCTAATATCTACGCTAAGGATAGATTAGATTGACGCTGATTCATCAGTCCTCATGGCTTGGCGTTGGCGTCCGCGGTGATGACGCGCAGCAGCGGGTTGCCGTTCTGAGCCTGGCAGTTGCAGTGGCTGAACAAGCTGCCGCGGTCGTCGTGGCATTTGAAGTTGTCGCTGCTGGTGGTGCTGTGGCAGCGGTTCTCAAACCCGGCGCACTCTGACCAGTTCGAATAGTTGAGAAGTTTGTACGCAATCTATACTACTGTCAGTAGAATGTAGAGAAATGTAGAGCTATTAGAGAAAAAATCTCACCCTGCTTGATGGGCCTGAACACTTCGGTCTGCGAGGTTGGCCGCTTGCAGAGGAAGGTGGCGCACTCGGTCGTCCAGGTCTCGCCATCGTAGTACTCGTTGCCGTTGATGGGGTCGGTGCAGACCACCTCTGCGGTGTCATTGGGGCAAGTGATTCTTAGAAAGTGAATCGTTTTCTAGCGTTTTGTCGTGGCGCTCTCAATTTGATTGACGGTTCTAATTTTGCATTTAACTGGCTGCACGAGGGATTTCGTTTCTTTGCCATTCGAACTTGCGCTACCACCAGTGTAATTGGCTTTAGGTAATTACTTAGCCTCTGTCCCCCTTGCCAATCATAATAAAAACAGATTTTAGTGGCAAGAGTAAAGTGAGCGAATGAGAAAACGGCCAGTGCACGTTCTCATGCACACAGGCTGTACAGTCTGCTAGTGGGCGAGAACTCATGGGGAGGTGCGCATAGATAAGCCAATCAGCCCGCGGGTCTCTTTAGTGTGCCGGCCGCCTGGTCGCACCCGCCAGCCCCAAAAGGTGTTCTAGTGCGTGTGCACGCCAGGCCGCCACACAATAATAATAATCTGCAGGAGGGCTGTAGACAACTCTTGCAACCCGCGCATTCACACTAAAGGCTCGTTCACACTGCCATCAAATGAGTTTAATTTTGCGTACATTTCACGTGTTTATCAAATGAATGTTCAGAGAACTCGGTGTACATTCGTGTGATTTGGTGGCAGTGTGAGCGAGCCTTAAATGCGCAGGCATAGACAAACACAGTGGACAACGGATTTCCAATTTAGCACCCAGTCACGCAACCACATGAGCTGTACAGGCGCTTATCCAGGCATGTACATTCCGTGGAGGGTGCCTTGGGGGGTTGCGTGAGTAGCAGAGCCGACCTGATTTGTGCAAAAGGCCCCTAATTAATGTGACCCTCCGCATGAAAATAAACGTGCTAGATGCCAAAACGCAGGGGTTGAACCAGCGGCATTCAAGGCAGTTGCGCTTAACCACCTAGCCACTCGCCCCCCTTGCCTGTCATGCTTTCTACTCCCCCTATTTTCCTAGATAAGATATGCAGCATCCTTTCCCCAGCCAATAACCAAGCTCTTACAGCTTACTGACAAGTGATAATTTATCCACGCGACTTACTGCACGGAGAAATGGTGTGCGACACCATCTTCTTGTTGCAGCGGCCCTGCGCGTCGAACTCGTACTTGATCTCCGTGACCTTCTGCAGGCTGTTGTAGCAGGCCGACACAAGGCGCTTCGGCGGCAGGTCGCACAGGCTCGGGTCAGGCGGGGTGATGCTCTCGCAGGTCTCCTCGGAGATCTTGGCTGCCCAGTCCATCAGCTTGTTGAAGTCGGTAGCGTAGAAGAGGTGGTCGGCGAGCGGCGGTGTGGCGATCGCCTTCAGCTCCTCCCTGGATTGAATAGAATTATCAAGTAAGCATTCAAAATTCCTTGACATAATAATGGGACGCCAAGCTGCTCACTTCTTCAGGTCCTTGCCGACGCCAATCACAACGATGGTGGTGCCTTCGCTCTCCAGCTTGGCAGCCTCAACGATGGCGTTGGCGCCTTTGTTGCTCTCTCCGTCAGTCATGAGGATGGCCATGCGGGTAACTCCGGGACGCGACAGTCTGGCCAGCTCCGTGCGGGCCAAGGTAATTGCGTCCCCAGTGTTGGTCCACTCGTTGATGCGCCTCTGCAGAGCCAGGATGCGCTGCAGCAGCTGCGGCTTCGAGCTGATCGAGCCCAGCGGGATGCTGTTGAAGACAGTTGTACCAAAAATGATAACGCCGACGCGGATGGCGCCGGGGCCGACCTTCATGTTGCTGACCATTTTGTGGACGAAGTTCACCTGCAGACGCCAGTCTCGATCGTTGATTGAGCCGGAGCTGTCCAGGAGGAACATGATCTCGGCCACGGGCTCCTTGCACTCCTCAATTGCATCTGCAATAACGACAATTAGGGAAGAACTGAGGCTCAAACTTTGATCAGACTGTACCCAAATGCTAATCAAGGTCTGTTGTAAGATTGCAAAATGGGTGTAGAGGTGATTAGTGTGATGGCATGCAAACCCGCGAACTGGCACTCACTGCAGTCCATTTCCTGCACAGAGCGTCGGAGGACGCACTTCTGCAGCTTGATGTCGAAGTCCTCCCAGGTGGTGACCACGTTGCGGACGCCGTTCACGCAGTTCTCGATGGTCACATCAACGTCCTTGCACAGATGGGACTCACCTGAAAGTTTATGGCACAAATGGATTTTTTTATTTCTAGTACGCCAATGGTTCTGACGGGCAGCAACTCACCGCAGTACTTGTAGTCATACGTGATGGCTTTCTCGCACCGGTTCAGCGCTTTGTTGTGCGTCCTTTTGACATTCACAATTCGCTGAGTGCCGCTGAAGCACTGGCCCGGGAAGCTCTCGTCGCCAAGGTCGTCGCAACGGACGCTGCAGATCTCCTTCACGAGGCTGTCCACCAGGGCATTTAGTCCAGTGAAGTCGTTGATCATTGAGTAGTCATCTGAGCCAGCGATGATGCTCAGTTCGTCCCTAGGGGTTGGTGATGTGTGGAGGCATTGGCTAATATTAAAAATTCTGCGGACTCAGCCTCTGCCTATTCACACAATTCGTTCAGACAGTCTCGCCACGGTGTCATTTTTTAGCATTCAGTAACAATCGCCAAGTCTGCCCTGCTGTCTCTCACTTCAGCCACAGGTCGCCGATGCCGATGGCGTGAATTCTAACGCCAGAGTCACGCAGCTCCTTGGACTCGGACCGAACCAGCGCGATGGCTTCGGCGCGGCTGCCCGGGTAGTTGGCTCGGCCGTCGGTCACAACCACAAGCAGCTTGGAGGCTCCCGGACGCGACTTGGTGAACACGGTGCGACGGGCCGTCTGCATGGCGGCGCCCGTGGCGGTGAAGCCTCGGTAGTAGGGGATCGCATCGATGCCGTTCTTGAAGCTCTGCAGGTCGTTGGCGTCGCCGAGGTCGACTTCCACCTGAAGAGGGTTGGTGCGGTTAGCGCTAGCACTGTGTATGCGGCTGTGTATTTTACTTTGAAATTGAACCCTCTTTGAAATTTATTTGCTATGTCAAACATGTTTCTATTTTTTTGGACCCATAATTGAGGCACTACGCAGTACGGTATATTCTTTTAATAAAAACATTCTGCAGATTTTTCCTTACACTATACTGCATATAAAATATAGTTGATAAGCCTAAGACCTAACTATAGGCAGTGCAAAGGGATGAAGTAAATATTTCATGTTTCAGGAAACCGCAGTCCCCCTACTGGGATTTCTCACCTTGACATTGGTGGAGAAGCTAATGACAGCCGGTCGAGTCTCGGCGTCTCCAATCGGCAGGTGCTCGGCCATGGTCTGCAGGAACTTCTTCAGGTTGGCGAAGTCCGTCCGAGTCAGCGAGGAGGACACGTCGACGGCGAACACAATCTCCAGCGGGCTGGGCTTGCAGGTCACGGAGCCCGCCGTCACCGGCTGCGTCGGACAGACGAGGAGCAGCGCCGCCGAGGCCAGGAAAGCCAGGAGGGCCAGTCTGGTTGCCATGCTGCTTTTTCGAGTTGAAATTGAGAATGAGAGAAGACTCAAGATTCCCTCAACAGAGCCGTGAGTGAGTTGATTTTATGCTCGTCTCAGCTCGTATCTGCACCTTTATCGCGGCAACGCCCCTGCCCACGAGAATGTCAGAAGCAGTCTGTCTTATCGATAAAAAGCGTTTCCATAGCAACTGATTGGGCTAAGCGGCAAGCGCCTCAGCAGGCGAGTAATCAGCGGCCATCAAAACTTTCAGATAGCTCCCAGACAGTCTGTGCTTTGTTTTCAATTTAAATTCTGGCCTTTAAAAAATTTGCAGTGGAAAATCTGGTGATAAAGTATAGACCTGCCGCTTATCTATTCGCAGGTCGCTGCTGCTCATGATGCCCGAGCCGTAAATGCGTCATGGCAACATTTTCTCAAAAATTAAACTTTTTTTATCGGCGATTTAGACAGTTCTATTGCCATTTTTTTAAAAAGATAAGCAAGGGTCAGACTTGCAGCAACAAGTGTCGCAGGTGACTCGGCCCGTGCTGTTGCGGCGCGGCGTGGACTGTGAGAACTTTCAGACTCATGCGGTGCAAATGGCTCCGTCATTGATACTCAATGGAATGGGCTTTAGCTCAAGCATCCATTTAACCATTGTTTAGTTGCTTCACATATCAATATGATACGAACGACAGGACACTGGCAAAATGACGTCGGCACGCATGCCAAGAGCTTGTCGCATAAAAAATATGCACACCGAGAAATGAGGATGTTCGGCATCATTTAGAAAACTAAAAACAACCAAATTAGGAGAATTTTTGCCCAAGTCTATGGTAGAAACCAACGAGCGCTTCTTCACGAATAATAAAACAACTAAACACTAGAGAAAGAATTTCTCTATTCATCAGAAATCCGAATGAAATTCCTTTCATTGAGGTCAGAAGAAGTGAAAAGACAGAAGCCAGACGCCAAGCGCGCGCTGAGAGGCAATGCGACCTGCATCCAGCCGGGGACGGACTGTCGAGGCCACCGCATCATCCGCAATGACGGCTAGCCAGCAGCCGCAGCAGCGGCTCAGACCGGCAGCCATGCGGCGGGCGGATAGCCCCGCGCCCGGCATCATTTTCGGCCGGCTTAACCTGGCCCAGACTGTCCGGCCGCAGACCTTCAAGCAACAGCAGCGCCGCCCCGCAGTCGTCAAGGCTGCGGCTACGGCGAGGACAGCGAGGCGGCAGGTGGTGGCGGCCGCCCCGAGCGGCGACATTGTCGGCGGATGCCCATTCAAAGAGCGACAGGCTTCGCAGCCTTTGCCGGCGCTGCCGCCACCGCAACCACCGCCAACGCCGCCATCACAGCCAGAGAAACCGCAGCCGCCACGGCCGCAAGGTCCGCCAGCCACGGCCTGCATTGTGCGCCTGGACACGCCGCTGACATCCGTTAGCCAGGCTTCGGAACTCGCCCGCCTGTGTCGGCGCCAACCGAATCGAAGCCGAGCGCTGCTGCGCCGCTGGCCCCGTCTGCCGGTCTGCCGGGCGGTCAGCCCGCCGGAGATTCGCTGCTGCCAGGGCGGCGAGGCCGCCGGCGCGGACTGCGCCACGGGGGCCACCCTGAGCAGCCGGGACAGCTCTGGCAGCGGTCCGTTCCGCCTGTTCCGCAGCTTCCTCAAGCGGGTCAGCCGGCGCTCCAGGTCAAGGGGCCGCTGCGCCGGCGAAGACAGACAGAGCCGCGATCGAAGCCTGCCGCCGAGGCCGACGTCGAGGCCGGCTCTGCCGTCGGAAACTCCGACTCCGCCGCCGACGCCGCCGCTGCCCACTCCGGCAGACTCCGAGTCTGCAACGGGTGGAAACTCATGCTCAAATGATTCGTCATTCGACGAAGGTGAGGATGGAGCAGCGGAAGAGCAGCAGTGCGACCAGGAGCAGCAGCAGCAGCAGCAGCAGAATGTTCAAGCAAGTCAGCAACAACAGCAGTCGGAGTCGGAGGTGGTTGTCGCCACCTTCTGCGGCTGGACGCGTCAGTCGGCGCCATCAAAGCCGAACCGGTTGGCCTTCCTGGCCAGTTTGCTCGACTCGCAGGACGCAGCGTCCGTGGCTTCATCAGTTTTATCTGCTGCGGTGCAGACTTCTTCTAGCCCGCTTCCGACGCCTCGACCGCTTCAGCAATTACCGCGGTCTCCCCCGCCGCCATCGTCACCGCCGGCGCCTCGACAGCTGCCCAACCCGCAGAGAGCAGCGCCGTCAGCCGCTTTGTTGCAGCCAAAGCGTTTCAGAGCTGCGCAGCGTCCGAGATTCACCGCCGCTGCGCCCTGCCCGCCCGCCAGGCCCCCTCCGCCACCTCCGCCACCGGCCCGTCCGGTTCGGCTGCTGGGGATGCGCGTTGCGCAACAGCGGTTGAAGCCGCAAACAGCAGCTACGGCGTCCTCGGCCGCTACGTCGGCGTCGACGACTGGAGCGTCGATATCGACGGCACCGCAGCGTCGTTGGGCTCGGCTGACGGAGCCGGCGATTGGGACGCCGGGGCGGAGCTTTCAGCAGAAGCCGGTCTCCAAGGCGGAGGCCAAGCGGCGGAAACGGATGGCCGAGTTGGTGCAGTTCGAGGAGGCGGTCAGGAATATGTTTGTTGAAGATCCCGACGATCCGCTCGCGCCAGAGTCGGGTCCTGAGCGGCTGCTCGGCGATGGCGATGATTCTGACACGGCGCTTGAAATCGATCCGCTGCCCGACGACCTGGCACTGGACGGCAGAGATGACGGCGACTCGATTGTGTCGTTTCCAGCATTCGCCGAGCTCCCCGCGCCGGCGCTGGCAACGAAGAAGCCGATCCCAGTTGCTCCGGCTCCTCATCAGCCGCGTCCTCATCTGCCTACTCAAGTCTCATCTCCCGCACGACCTTCGCTAGGGTCTCTGGCCAAGTCGTCAGATGCGGTGCCCATGTTGGCGGCGGTGTCGGTCAGCCAAACCGACGCCGACTCCAGCTCCGACAGCGCCTCGTCCGCCTACATTGAAAGCGGCGAACAGAGAAGCGGCATCAGCAGCAGGAGCAGCCGCAGCACCAGAAGCAGCAGAAGCAACAGTGATGGTGAAGGGGAGAGCAGTAGGCGCAGCTACCACAGAGACGCCAGTTCCGCGACGAGCGGCGCGTCCAACAGAGAAGCGGACCACCAGCAGCCCATCCGGCTGACCATCTGCTGGGACGTTTCCATAGCCAGATCATCGGATGAGGAGGAGGACCGGGGAAGCCGCACTGCATGCAGCAGCTCCTCGGACGAAGAAGAATTGGACGATTCAGCAGAAGACGAGACTTCGCAAGCAACCCAGACGCATCCCCCGTCAACGGCAAGTCCGCCGTCAGTTCAGCCGCCGGCGCCCGCTGCTCCACCGCAAACATCGCCACCAGCGTCAGCGCCTCCGTCTGAATTTGACGCGGCTGCCGACGCGGCCGCCGAAGTCCTGGCCCGGATGTGCCGTCTGCAGGCGCCAACCGGCATGGAGGCTGCTCTGCGAGCGGAGATGCGCTCGCTGGCCCGCGTCATGGGCTGCCGCCTGTCGCCGTCGCCTTCAACGATGACAACAACGGACGACGCTTCTTCAACGCTGAGCCTGAGCAGCGACGGCGGCGACACGGACGAGAAGCGACAGCAGTCGGAAAGCAGCGACTGGAGCGCCGGCGAGCTGTCCGACGAGCCCTGCTGTCCGTGGCACCTGCGCCAGATGATGGAGCTGTTCCGGCACACCGAGGACGAACGGCGCGGCATCTGCTCGCATCACCGGAGCCTTCGCCAGCTACTCGACAGGCGACCCGCGCTAGAAAGCATCGCGGAGCTGCCAGACGAGGAGGCGGCTGCTGCTGCTGCGGCTGAAGCGACCAGCTCGGACGAGACGTCTGAGGACGAACGGGACAGCAGCGCCACTCACTCGCAGACCGACGCTCGCAGCGGGCCTTGGACGGCCGATTCAGCGGCGTCGCAGCAGCGGCTGGCGGACCGGCTAGGCGAAGAGATTCGCCAGCTGCAGCTGCGACTGCTGCCAACTTCAGCAGCAACTTCCCTGTCTGGATTTTCATCCTCGAGTTCCAGCAGCTCGTCCGGATCATCCCGGCGCATCTTCGAACTCCTGGACAGCGGCAGCAGCGGCAGCGGCAGTTTTGGCCTGTCCTCTGACGACGCAGCCAGCAGCGGCAGCGATCGAACTTCGGACCTTCTTACTGGCCGGAGATTGGCTAAAGGACACTGAGCTGAGGAGGCTCTGAGCACCGAAGTTCTTACTTCTTAGCGGGAGATAATCAAACACAAATTGACTAGCAACGATCAGAATTAAAAAATGATAGCTTCAGGTCCTATATATAGCTAACCAATGCGATTTCAATAATTGCTTCGATGCTTAAGCCATTCAAGCCAGAAACTATCCAAGTATTAAGCGTTGCCTTGCTGTGCGAAATGTCTCGAATAATTTAAGGCAGATAAACTGCTATTTTGTATCCTCAAAATGCTGTAACTGACTAACAGTGTGGAAAGTGTGAAAAATACATGTTGGCTCAGTTCTACCGTTATAAAAAAGTTTTTCTATATTTAGTGATAAAGCGCAAAAGAATATCGCAGCACAAAAGTTTTGTTTATCTCGTAAAATTAAGAAAAAGAGAAACAGAAGTAGCAAAAACAGAAAAATATGTTTCTCCAGCAAATAAAAATTAATCAGCGGTTCCAAAAGTCTTTGTCGTTTACGAACATGGCATCGCAGTATCTAAAACGGTAAGAGGGGAGTGAGCCTTAACTGCTAATTCAAACATCTGAAATAGTGATTGTAAGACAAACGAACACAGACATGAAGAAAGACAGACAGACAGACAGACACAGACAGACAGACAGACAGACAGACAGACAGAAAGAGAGACAGACAGACAGACAGACAGACAGAGAGACACCCATACACAGACAGACAGACAGACAGAAAGAGAGACAGACAGACAGACAGACAGACAGAGAGACACCCATACACAGACAGACAGAAAGAGAGACAGACAGAAATACAGACAGACAGACACACACACAGACACACACACACACACGGACACACACAGAGACACACACGGAAACACACGGACACAGACACACACGCACAGACACACACACAGAAAGACACACACACACACACACACACACACACAAAGACTCACCGGGTCATCTCGGAGCGCAGCCTGGGAAAGCTGGTCGCGGGCCGGTCCGAGGCGGCAGGCGGCGCCGGGTTGCTACCCGCCTGGTCCCAGGCGCGCTGCCAGCCGGTGTGGACGGGCCGGCCGCGGGACGGCAGCAGCTGGCGCAGGGTGGACCACTCCTCGCAGCGCGTGCTTGGATGCGACAGAGGCCGCAGCGGGCCGCCGTCGGCAGCCTGCGCGTAACGACAGGGCGGAGGCGGCGGGTCGAGCTGCCAGCCGAGCAGCCACTCGGGCTGCGGCCTGGCCGGGGAGCGCAGCACCAGCAGCTTGTGCCGGCTGGCCGGCCGCACTGGCCGAAGCTCGGTCGGATTGACGGCCTGCCGCAGCCAGACGACCTGGCCGGGGTCCGCCGGCCACAGGACGGTGCGGAACTGCTCCGGGTCCGGCTTCTCGCAGTCCAGCTGGACCGGGCTCCTGCGCTCCGTGGCTGAATGACGAGCGGACGATGAAATTTCGGGTGAACTTTGTGGCAATACGGACGCCAGAGGCTGAAGGTTGCTGAATGCTAATTAAAACTCTGGCATTTCAATCGAACTCACGCATCAGGTGCTCGCGAAATTTGGCCTTGAACTCTTCGTCCCGTTCGTCTGCCAGAAAGTTGAATCTGACCGCCCCGACAAAGCCAGTGGAGACAGCGGCCATGGTCTTTCGCTAATCCTCAGTCTTCAAGGGCAACGATGCGAAGCCGACTCAAGTCTTAGACTAGAAGGGTGAAACAGCCAAAAGGCCCTAAAAGTGTAGCCTCAGTCTCATTCACTCTCTCCATCGCTATTTTTCGTCTCTGTTGAGCCGTGCGGGTCAGCCAATAATGGCGTCTCCAACAGCCGCTGCTACAGATGACCGCAGTTGTCAGCCCACCCAATGTACGGCCTTGGGGCTCTCCTCTTCTCCTGCCCCATCATTGTAACTCAGCCTTTCTATTAAGCAGCACTCGCCTCATCGACCAGTGAAAAGTTCAACAATGCAGGTTGGCTGTGGCAACTGGCCCCGTTGCAGTGCAGTGCAACTCTGCCAGCCAGACAAGATGACTGTCCGCTTCGTTATATATTAAATTGGGAACTATTGCATTAACTATTAATTAGCATTGGTCTGGTCTGTAACAGCGACGGTTTCGCACAGGCCAAGTCAACCAATGATTCAAACACGATGGCGCCAAAGCACCATCGAAAATAACAAAACTTTTTTTGGTAAAATTCAAAGCAGTTTCTAATCAATGAGGATAGCGGGCAGTGCCACCGGCTTCACAAAGAGTTATTGGCAGTGAGGACTGTATAATTTATATGTACACGCACGGGCTGACTCAAGAAGCAGTTTAAGCTAAAAATGCATCGGAAGCCAGCGGAAACGCGTCAAATTATTAACTAACAAGCAAGCATGATCCTCCCGGCTTGGGGGAAAAATGTCAATTCAAAAAAATGCCGAAACAAATCCACGCCAAGCAGGAATCAGCTACAACTAGTCGCGTGGCTACGCGGTAGCTAACAGCATTATCAGTGAAGCACTTTCCGTCGCAACGATCCAGTTGCCAACGAATCTTTGGGCTCTATTCGAACTTTGTCCTCTTCATCGGCGGTCCCTCGCTGTGCCGCCGATCGCCGAAACCGCCGCCCCGGCCGCCGCCTCGACCGCCGCGGTCAAAGCCGCCGCGACCGCCGCCACGGCCGCCGCCGCGATCAAATCCGCCGCCGCGGCCGCCGCCGCCTCGACCACGGTCGAATCCGCCGCCGCCGCGGCCGCCACCGCGTCCTCCACGATCAAAACCGCCACCGCGGCCGCCGCCCCGGCCTCTGTCGAAGCCGCCGCGACCTCCGCGGTCTCCGCCGCCTCGTCCAGCACCGCGGCCGCCGCCCCTGGGAGCGCCGCGCGGCTGCGGCAGAAACCTGGCCAAGGGCAGCAGCTTCATGGAGTCGATGAACACTTTGGTGTCTTTAGAGAGTGACTGGCATTTCACGCCGGGCGCCATTTTCACGGAGAAATAGGCGTCCTTGATCGGGCCGAAGATCTCGTCAACTTTGCCAATCTGCTCCTTGTTCTCCAGGAAGATCGGGGCGTTGAAGTAGGGGATCTTCTCGTGCGTCAGCTTGCACACCATGTCCTCAACGCAGGGCTGCATGCAGTAGCCGACCTCGTCCACGCTGGCCGGCGGGCCCTGGTCCTCATACCGGCCGCCGCCGCCGCCTCCGCCGCCGCGGCCGCCCCTAAAGCCGCCGCCGCCGCGACCTCCGCGACCGCCACCACCGCCGCCGCCCCGACCACCTCGAAAGCCTCCGCGACCGCCGCCGCCACCGCCACCTCTGAATCCCATGGCTGTGGATTAGAATATTAAGCAAATTTTCTTTGAAAATTTTCAAAAAACAAATGATCTGATAAGGATTACTGACAAAAAGGGATAAAAGGGGAACTTAGTAAAATCTGATTGATCTGAGGAGGATTTAGTCCCATCTGAGTGATCTGAGGGGGATTTAGTCACATCTGAGTGATCTGAGGGGGACTTAGTCACACCTGAGTGATCTGAGGGGGACTTAGTCACACCTGAGTGATCTGAGGGGGACTTAGTCACACCTGAGTGATCTGAGGGGGACTTAGTCACACCTGAGTGATCTGAGGGGGACTTAGTCCCATCTGAGTGATCTGAGGGGGACTTAGTCACACCTGAGTGATCTGAGGGGGACTTAGTCCCATCTGAGTGATCTGAGGGGGATTTAGTCACATCTGAGTGATCTGAGGGGGACTAAGTCACACCTGAGTGATCTGAGGGGGAATTTTTGTCACATCTGAGTGATCTGAGGGGGAGTTAGCCACACCTGAGTGATCTGAGGGGGAGTTAGCCACACCTGAGTGATCTGAGGGGGAGTTAGTCCCATTTGAATGATTTAAGAAAGAGCTTTTGACATCTGAGGGATTTACGAAGTACCTCAAAAGAACGTTAGAACGTTTTCGATTTCAGCTGCAGGTTTTAAAGGGAATAAATTAGCGGTTTTTTAATCTAAACTTGAATTGAAAAAAGTAAGACTAAAAATCAGAGCAGTGAGCTCAAAGTTTCTTTTTTCAATAAATTTTTTTCATCAACAAATTGTCGCAGCGGACAGCAACAAGCGGCCCCGCCGTAAAGTTATTAATTCGCAATAATTGCCAATGCCATTCAGTTGGCGTTCTGTACAGGCGGAGCAAAAATGCCAATGGGAATTTGCCGCATTGAGTGGGAAAACAGGCGAACAAAAAACTCCTACGTCAGTTGTCAGGCGACAAAAAAAGAACAGCTTGTTGGCATGCGGTCGCACGATTCAATAGTTTCTGGTTGCGGGGAAAAATGCTGGAAAACAAGCGGAACAGCCCCATCCTGGATGACCTTCCTTACAGACCCAATAATAAGGTGAATTCACAAGACCAACTAACCTGCAGTTACCCAGTCGCACGGGACGCAACCAAGACTGGCATGACGTCACACACGCAAACACTAGAATCATAAAACAAAAAAATGGTTAAAAAGCTGTTAATTAAACTAGTCAATTTTATAACGGCTAGAGTCGGCGCGACAGCCAGGCTCCTTCATCCGATGGATTCGCTGGACTGCCTCGCTTTCTTTTTCTTCTTTTTCTTGTCGGACTGGGGTGCGGCTTGCGCCTCATCGGCCTCTTCTGCAACAACCGCGGCAGCGACCGCCTCCTCCTGGTGCTTCTTTTTCTTGGCTTTCTTTGCTGAAGCAGTTTGGTGGGCTTCTTCAGGTTCCTGTTTCACCACAATCTGCAAGGCCGCGGAGAATCAAGGAGGGCTGGTTAGTTGTAGATGAGATTATTTAGTCATAATAAATACATAAAGATACCTTTCTAACCGTACAAATAAAAATTCTAATTTTAGAGACACATTATTTTAAACATACCATACCGATAATGCAATATTTTCCCAAAAAATTCAATCCTCAAAATAACTTTATAAATAAATCCTGGAAAAATTCGATTCCAATATGAAGCATCCCTTTCTGATCACCAAAATCCCATTTTAGTCCGAAAAATCCCAATCTGATTATAAAAAACTCATTCTAATCCTAAAAACCCTTTCTGATCCAAATAATTTGGGATAGTATTTCAATATCCCAGCTACTCACCGCCTGTTCCTCTTCGTGCTGCTGCTTTTTCTTCTTCTTTGGCGGCGACCCGCCGGCCGCCTCGGCGTCGCCATCGCCGCTGCCGACAACAGCGGCCGGGCGCTTCTCGGCGCGCTGACCAGCGGCGGCCAGGTCGGCGTCGCGCTTGCCGGTGTAGCCTTGGCCGGACGGGCCGAAGTCCGGCACGAATTTGTCCTGCTGGGCGCGGGCCCGGCCGAGGCCGCTGATGCCGGCGCCGCGGCCGCCGGATTCCAGGCTCTTCAGCCGGCGCTCCAGGTAGGCCCGGCTGGCCAGGCCCATGTCCGGCCCGACGCCTTCGCCTTCGCCTAGCGCGTCGACGCGAATAGCCAGGGCGGTCTTGGCGGCCAGCATGCGGGAGATCTTGCCCTTGACCTTGGCGTTGGCCTGGCCAACTAGCGAGGCGTGGTACAGCAGGCCGTACTTCGGCGTCTGGTGCTTGGTCTTGAGGGCGCGGAACAGGGCCTTCTCGGCGCCCAGGATCTGCACAGTGGAGGACGGGTGCTTGGCCAGGGACAGCAGGGTGCCGGCGTGCGAGATCAGCCGGGCGCCGACCAGCTCGCCGACTAGCGCCGTCAGATTGGGCGCCACGGCGGTCATCCGGCTGCGAATGTAGTCGTACAGCTGGGTGCGGTACTCGCTCATCTCCGACACCTGGTCGCACATCGAGTGCACGGCGGCCAAGTCGGACTCCGTCATCTCCGTGCCCAGCGACACCAGGGCGGCGTTGCGGACGTCTTCGATTATCTGTGAATGGGGGTGAAGGTAATAAATTATGAAAAATGAAGGGTTGAATAGCACTGTGTAAATCGCGGGTGAATAGCGGTGTGAATAGGTGGAAGGGGTGAATGGCACTGCTTGAATGTGGTGAATGGTGCTGTGTGAATGGGGTGAATGGTGCTGTGTGAATGGGGTGAATAGCGCTGTGTGAATGGGGTGAATGTGCTGTGTGAATGGAGGTGAATGAAGTGTGAATTGGTTGAAAAGCCAAATAATTTTATTCATACGGAGTTAATTAGGGTAAGAAAAACACTTTGTGAATAAGTGTGAATCACACTGTGTGAACTTTTAGTGTCAATAGATGCTTTTGGCATTCTATGAACTATGAAGGGTGAACGGGCGAATGGCCTAGTAAAAATGCGGAAAAGATTCAGTACGGAATGGAAGTCCGTAGCACGATGAAAACAGGGCAAGAAACACACGGAAACAACTAATCTAAACACAAAACTAACCTCCTCAGGCAGACACTCAGTCAGGTCAGTGCTGACAGCATTCTCCCGTAGTCCCATAGCTTTGACAGCTTTGACATAGGCCTGGCCGTCCTGCACAATCTTCGCCAGCTCCGGAAAGTGCCAGCCGTACATCTCCTTCACCCGCATCACGTAGTTGTTGGTCTCCTTGTCCAGGTCGTCCAGCAGGGAGATCGCTTGGACAATCATCGTGTCGATCTTGTCCGGGCTGAACTTCAGCTTGTATCTGGGAAGGCGGTGAAGGAACAGAATGGATTGCTAATCCGCAGCCCGTGGAACAGAATGGATTGCTAATCCGCAGCCCGTGGGTGAAGGAACAGAATGGATTGCTAATCTATAGCCCGTGGGTGAAGGAACAGAATAGATTGCTAATCCGCAGCCCGTGGGTGAAGGAACAGAATGGATTGCTAATCTATAGCCCGTGGGTGAAGGAACAGAATGGATTGCTAATCTATAGCCCGTGGGTGAAGGAACAGAATGGATTGCTAATCTATAGCCCGTGGGTGAAGGAACAGAATAGATTGCTAATCTGCAGCCCGTGGGTGAAGGAACAGAATGGATTGCTAATCTATAGCCCGTGGGTGAAGGAACAGAATGGATTGCTAATCTATAGCGTGGGTGAAGGAACAGAATGGATTGCTAATCTGCAGCCCGTGATTGAAGGAGCAGAATGGATTGCTAATCCGCAGCCCGTGGGTGAAGGAGCAGAATGGATTGCTAATCTGCAGCCCAAGGGAAGGAACCGAATGGATTGCTAATTTGCAGCCCGTGGGTGAAGGAACCGAATGGATTGCTAATCCGCAGCCCGTGGGTAAAGGAACAGAATGGATTGCTAATCTGCAGCCCGTGGAACAGAATGGATTGCTAATCTGCAGCCCGTGCGTGAAGGAGCCGCTACCTGCTGAGGCTGTGCGCCAGTCCCAGCTGCATGGCGGCCATTTCCCTAGGCGCCACCTGAGGCAGCAGGGCGTCCATCTGAGAGCGGATCGCCCGCACCAGCTCCATCACCGAGGAGCTGCACACGCAGCCGATACCGAGCTTGTCCTTGATGGCGCTGCCCAGGCGGGAGTCGGCGACGCCGAGCGCGCCGTCTAGGACTTCGGTGCTCTGGAGCTTGCGCAAAGCTTTGCGCAGCTTCTTGCTGATGCGGCCTTCAAGAAGGGAGGTGGTGGCTGCCAAGGCCTCGGTGATGTCGTCAAACTTGACAAACTTGCACAGTTGTACAGCGGAGGCCGCCGCCGAGGCGTCAGCAAAGTCGCCAAGGACATTCTGGCTCTCAACTAAGCGCTTTTCGTCCAGCACCTTGAAGATGGCGAAACCAGCCGAGCTCTCTAGAAGCACCAGCATCCTGTGGCTGTAAGTAAATTTATTTTATTTTATTTATTTTAAGAACTTTTTATCAATTATTTTATTTTATATTATTTTATGAGTACAACAAACTTTAAATCATATTTGCTAAAAGATTATCAATGAAGAGCATTGTATGGTTTAATAAAAAAATAATACTGTTACTGAAATAAATGACAAATACATGATTGACTTAAAGTAATATAATAAATATAGGCCTAGAATCTCTTTCATTTCTTAAGTAAATAAATTCAATGCACATGGTCAATTGGCAACTTATTATCTTTTGCTACTTGAGTGGATTATTAACACAACATGGCGTCACACAGCAGTCTTTAAAGTGCAAATGTCCAAAACAGCTGCAGGCAAAATCATTGTGGTAAGTTACTATGTTAAAGTTTTTTGGTAAAAATCAACATATGCAAAATAAGATTTTTCAATAATAATTTAGAAATATAAATACACATAAGTTTTTAGTTTTGTAAAAATGTAGTAAAAAGGGGCCAATTGTGTAATTTTTGTTCTTTTAGCTTAAATTGACAAGTCTCAGATTTACTTGCAATGCTATAAAGATAGGAAAGTTGCCAACATTTAGAAAATTTATCTATATAATTTTTTAATACCTGAATCTTTGATAAGAGCTAGTTGCTAAGGACATTAAAGTTGCAGTTACAAACAAGCATTACTAACTAATGCAGCACTAATATACTAAGCATGACAATAATGCAAGCAAATTATTCAAAATACTAAAGAAGTTTTTTATTAAAATAGTCCATTACCATTAGGAAGCATCAGAATAAAAGGAGTCAAAGGCTTATAAGACAAAAGCACATACTATTGTGAAATTATTTCTAAAGAGCAAATGGAAGCCACAAGGAATATTAGACAATGCATTCCAAGAGCCAATTCCTAACAGTATTGTTGTCTATTATGTATAGATTGGTAAGCCAATTGCTGTTAGCAGGGCTGGGGGGTTTGTTGTCCCCCTGCCTTGGTGCGTGCTCTGGTGGTGGGGCAGGGGTGCCGCAGCTTTGGTTGGATGTAGGTGGCTATGTGTGGCCCCTCTTTTTTAGCCTGTGCGCTGGGTTGTTCTTGCCTGCTCTTCTGCCATGCTTGAATTGAGCTTTTTCCTGTTTCTTTTTTAACCCCCACAATAATTTTTTAAAAATAAATATTACATTCATAGCTTACTACTAGGGCAGTAGGATAAGTTGTCATTTGCTGCACTTGCTTTCTTCTGCCTCTTTCCCTCTTTCTAGCCAAACTGCTAGCATATACTATGGAAGCCTGACCTGCATGCAGCATACAGATGCTAGTGCAGCTGCATTTAACCCTCCTGCCAGCCTAGGTAGAGGGTAGGACAGCAGCCACTACGCTAGTCTATAGGAGGATTATAGGCACTTGGACACTTAGATCATAACTAACAACTGGGCATGACTATCTATTGCACTGACTCCTAAAGCATGTTTAGACATCTTGAAGTTGAGGTTGGTATTGGTTGGTATGTTAGGTTTACCAAATTGGTAAAATATTTTCCATTTTCCAATATCAATGAAACTTTACTCATTTCTTTTTTAGTAAATTCTAAGTTTGTGATATTTAGAATTATCCCAAAGTTTTCTTAGAAAATACTAGTTTTAATTGTATTGAAAGTACCAAAATCTCTTATTGACATAGTATTGCCACTATTTATAGTTTTGCTATGAGTTAGATTATATAATAAATTCAACAATTTTAATAGCAAAATATAACTATTTTTGTTACTCAATAAAAGACAGATTATGAGCCTAACAAAACTAGAAGTACTTTACCAACCTAAACTCCCAAAGAAGTCTGCATATTCTATCACATTATATACTGTATGCAGGCATATACATAGGCTAACACCTAGTCATATACTTACATAAGTAGCAATTACAAGAATGATTCAGAAATTTTAAATTAGATATATAATAGAATTTCTAGCTGGGATTATTTTTTTATTATAGGGATGCTATAGCATCTTGACTTTGAGAATTGCATCCTGAAATTTAATGTAGGATGCTATTTTGCATCTTGATTTTTTAATTCTTCATAAAAAGATCTTCTTAATAAGACTTAAAAAATGCTTTAAGGCCAAAGGGCCATTGCCGCGTGCTATTTTTAGATGAGGGAATAAGTTGAAGCACCCATACATTTTTTTTCTCACGTTGAAATGATGATCAATCGTTAGATCTAAATGTTTTCCATTGATTGATTGTTTGTATGGGTGCTTCAACTTATTGGGTGCTTCAACTTTCAACTTATATGGCCCTTTGGGCCATAGCCTGCACTATTTTTAGATGAGGGAATAAGTTGAAGCACCCATACATTTTTTTCTCATGTTTTTCAACTTAAAATATTAATAACTCTTTAAATGCTTGAGCTATCGAGACATGCTATGTGTCAATCGACGGAAAACATTTAGATCTAACGATTGATCATCATTTCATCTCAATAGGACCTATATTGCATTTTTGAGAAGCCCAGAAAGGCAAAAATCCCAAAAGTACCTTTATGCCAACTTCATTCCAGGGTGCATTTTATCTGCTACAGCAAAAAGTTCAAACACAAAAGTTGCGCAACAAATTTATCTACAAGATGATATGTGACACATCATGGGGCATTCATTTTTTCACAGTGCTTTTTGCAAAAAACTATGCAAAATTTTGACCCCTGAAAAATTAATTTCTTAAATTTCAACATCAAATTTAAGTAAATCCTGCGCTCAGGAATTTGATTCAGATAGGAAATTGTGACATGAATTGATGACCAAAGTTTCATGTGTCCACGAGTTTGTATGCCAGCTCAAGGAAAATAATTGTAAAATCGAAAAAATCGAACTGTTTTCAAAAAGTTGCTCATTATAATTTTGAGCACATGATACGTTAAATTCCTACATTATGCATGATGCCCTTCGTACCCAACTATAAGAGTGTGAAACAATTTTTTCAGGAAATGAGGCATTGCTGAGTAACATGGATCCGAAATCAATAATTTAGTGATTTTGCTGATAGTACCTTTGATCACGAGACCTGCATAGTGAGCCCAGTGATATTTTGCTTAATCATCACTTGCATGTTACTATAGTTATGCTAAGCTATAAAAGCGTGCATTTTTGTGTCATTCTGACAACTCTTTGCATCATTAATATTGATAGAAAATCGATAATATAGAAAATACATGCCAAAACGACCTTTTTTGTGTGATTTTTTGGAATTCACAACTGGAAATTCATCCCAGACACACTCGACAAAAAAGCTGACACGATGGGCCACGTTCTGGTGCAAGAACAAGTTATTGGAACAAAATCTATAGCCAATATTGGGAAAAATTGATCAAAATTGCTTTGATAGAAGTTTAAGCAGAATTTTCAGCCTAAAGGGTCCATTGTGCAGTCAATATAGCTGAATCATGACTTAAATTAAAGCTTAGACCCTCCCCCATGCCATCCAAATATTAATAAATAGATTAGAAAAGGTTTTTGCATAAAAATCATCGTATTTCTATAAAAAATCACCCGAATCCGGCATTGATTTTAGTTCAGGCTGTCTGACCAGCTTCTAAACTATCTTCTATTCTAAGTTAACAGGAAGGAATTGATGACTCATGCGTGCCTAAACATAGACAAGTGCTAGTCTAGCCTGCCTTCCTAACTTTGCACAAGCCCCAAGCCCCTACTGCAAGCCCCAACTTTCAATATAAATGGGCTTCGTTCCACTTCACTCTTCGCTTTACTAATGTTCTCTCCCCATCGACTGTGTACATTTGTGCCTTGGCTCACTAAAGCACTCACACCGTCACAAGCACATTGCCAAACCCAATAGCAAACCAACCCCCCACCCTAAGGCCCAAGGCCATGCCAATGCCAATAAGTCTAAAGCTGTAAGTCAATGAAGGCAAGCTTCTATAAGGTTATAAGCTATTGGGCACTATTTACTTGTAATTATTGTTTTGTGAAGAGACAAGCATTTGCTTGCAAATAGTATTGAAAAATCATTTGCTTGATTTTTATGCCTGCTAGCAAAACAGATCGATAACTATCAGGAGTAAGGTATCCAGCATTTCAGCAATTCAGCCCCCTCAAGGAAAGTTGCAGTCGCACCCACACGACAGCCCGCTCAGTCCCCGACTCTCACTGACTCTGTTTCTGTTTCCCTCTTTACCGCTCTCCTCTAGCCTTCAGTCCTCTGACTGCCTTTAATGCCTTCCTCTCCTCACTCTTACTTTCCTACTATCCAGATTCCATCATCTCTCTGTTACTTCTGCTCACAATTTTGTCTCCTCCCTTTCTGTTTTCTCCCCTCCCTTTTCCTCTCCCCCATTTCCTATCTCCCTTTCCTAGCATATGATTAACCTATTTTTCTCCCTTCTCAATTTTCTATCTTAAGGCATAGTCCTGTCCTATCCACTGCCACTGCCATTTCTCCACCTTAACCTCTTCTACCCCATCATCTCCTTCTCAACTCTCTCAACCTCCCTACAATCTCCCT
The DNA here is from genome assembly GCA_950096795.1 of Macrostomum cliftonense. NCBI lineage: Eukaryota > Metazoa > Platyhelminthes > Macrostomidae > Macrostomum > Macrostomum cliftonense. The sequence continues at coordinate 156,187 of CATNEM010000326.1, forward strand.
TGCATCTACCCTCCTCAACTCTGTTCTTACCCTCTATCATCCCACTCGCTTGGCTGGCTTGGGTCTTCTACTCTCCCCTCTTCTCTTTCATACATGCGCAACACCCGGCTGACCCGGCCAAATCGGCCGGGTGACAGGCCTGCCAAGCAAGGGACGTCGCAAAATTGCTGATGCAAGTTGAAAAATTGCCGATGTAAGTCACAAAATTGGTGAAAAATGAGGGGGTAAGTCGCAAAATGGAGAAGAATTGGGAAGATTCAGGCAAGAATCGTTTGCAGGACCTTTTTTTTGGTCCTTTGAAATTTTTGGCCAACTAAGTTGCAAATTTTTCCACTGACGACCTATGTCGCACTTACACTGAACAACGTTGCACTTTTGGTCAGAAACAATGTCGCACTTACACTAAACAACGTCGCACTGGCCGGGTAGATCCAGGAGGTTGCGCATGTATGTTCTCTTTCCTCTTCCCTCTCCACATATCTTCTCTGCTCCTCTTCCCTCTTCAATATAATTGAAATGAATGTGAAATTATACTCAGAAACAAACTATGTCTTTAGTACACATTTTCTTAAGTTATTTTACTGCACTGAGCTGAGACGCACTGATGAATGAAGATGCCAGTATGAGGAGACTATGCGGGATGTGCATATTGTTTTGTCAATGCACGGATGTTGCTGTGAGGGTGCAGGATTGAAACAAGGACACCTTAATTAGAATGACGGGACACTTTGTTTCTTGGAAAGTTTTTTTCAGCCCAATTTTTGCAAAAAAAATACACTGCAGAGATAGGAAATTTGCAGATTTTTGACATAAAATTAAAGATTGCGCTCGATAGGAAGCAGATGCAAATCTCATCTTTTGATATTTGTTTGTTTGTTTGTTTTCTGCCTTCTTACTGTATCAAACTATGTGCATCTTAATTTGTGAAAAATTGATCTTCCAATTATTTTTATTGATATTGATTCACTTTTGTCAAAACCTACTAAGCGACAAATTGCCAATTCAGAAAGAATCGGACTGTTAACTATCTATATATGATTTTAGTTAATTAGACGCTCAATTCCTCTGTGCAATGGTCTATGGCCAAACCGTGCCTAGCGATACAGTTTCATTTATATGAGCAGAGATGCTCAACATTAAATATACCTTGAGCACGCCAATAAAAAAGGCTCAACTGGAGCACAAATGAATTGCTAGCTAGAGGCTAGTCTGAAATAACAATTGGCTTGATTCCTTCAATCTCCCAAAGTAACACTGGCGACGAGGATGGGACTGAAAGAGCCTACTGATCTAAAACAGCTTCAAGCATTTATTGGAATGGTTGATTTTTACGGTCGATGCGTTCCAAATCTGGCTACGTTGAAGGAGCCTCTGACCAATCTTACGAGGTCAGGCGTGCCCTGGGCATGGGGAAGGCAGGAACACTGCGCTTTCAATGCCATCAAGGACAAACTATACCATGCAGGACTACTCAAGCCGTTTGACCCAGCTGACACGGCTATACTTACTACTGACGCTTCACCAGTTGGACTAGGTGCTGTGCTGGAGCAGTCGTCAGGACCTGTTCTGTTTATCTCGAAGACACTAATGCGAGCGGAGCGCAACTACGCTCAAATCGAGAGGGAAGCTCTCGCAATTATCTGGGCTGTAAAACGTCTTCATAAGTATTTACTGGGACGCAAGTTTGTGCTCAGAACAGATCACCACCTGCTCAAGTTTCTGTTTGACCCTGGAAAGGCACTGTCCACAGTTGCCGCGGCTAGGCTACAACGGTGGGCGATTACTCTCATGGAATATGACTACATCATTGAATGCAAACGATCTGAAGAAATACCGGTTGCGGATGCCCTATCTTGATTGAACAACAGCGCCGCGGAGTACGAGCAGTTTGATGTCAGCTCTATACAGGACAGCCTGCTTGATATTCCGATCAACAAGGAGCAGCTCAGGTGCAAATCCATGATGGATAAAGAGTTGCGACAGCTTTTTCCACTTGTCAAGCACGGCTGGACAGCACGAGGGATTCAGAAACTGACCACATACGAACGATTTCGAGATGAATTAGTAATTGAACATGGCATTTTATACAGAGGCCTGCGACTTCTGATTCCGAAGGACGAGCGTCAGAGGGTGCTACAACTACTTCATGAGGGCCATGTCGGTGCAGACAAAATGAAGTCCATCGCCAGGCAGTGCATCTGGTGGCCAGGCATAGACTCAGATGTGACACTGCACGCAAAGCGATGCCCTGCCTGCCAGGCGAACAAGGACCATGGGTCAACAATTCAATGGACTTCATGGCCGGAGGAGAATGAAAAGTGGTCAAGAGTGCATGCTGATTATGCAGGACCATTCAAGGGAGACAAGTACTTACTTGTACTCGTCGATGCCTATAGCAAGTGGGCCGAAGTACACGTTGCACAGTCAACTACATCGGCAGAAACTATCCGGCAGTTTCGAAGAACATTCTCGCAAGAGGGAGTCCCAGCAACCTTAGTCACGGACAACGGACCACAATTCACTTCTGCAGAGATGGAAGGATGGCTGAAGGGAGTCGGCTGCAGACACGTGCTTACGCCTCCATACCACCCTCAATCAAACGGACTGGCCGAAAGATTTGTCAGAGACCTGAAGAACCATGTACGAGCATCCGGAATGGACGACGATCTTCAGACCAGTGTGGACCGTTTTCTGCTACAATACAGGAACTCGCGTCACTCAACGACAGGCAAGGCACCCGCGGAGCTGATGAGAGGACATCTATTACGTACGGCAACCCTGTCCTTGGCAAAGGAACCGGTGTGGGTGAAGACCTACAAGCACGAAATGGAGAAGTGGAAACCTGGCGAGGTCGTCGCGAGAGAAGGTAAGGCGATCGTGGGAGTGCAACTTGACGACGGCACATGCGGTCGATATCATTTGGAGCAGACCAAGCCAAGGATTCCATCGGAGAATTCTGCGACCGAATCACGTCAGACGAATGTTCCCAGAGATGCTGCCGATCCAATTGACGACAAAACGACTACGGAAGCAAGACAGCTAGGGACAGGTCATCCCAGCAAGCGCATGCGAAAAGCTCCAGACAGGCTTCATTATTCTACAATGGGAAGACCTGATGGCACTTGACTGATTGTGTGAATTCTCATACATGTACTGTGACAAGACTACAGGGGAGGAGTGTTAACTATCTATACATGATTTTAGTTAATTAGACGCTCAATTCCTCTGTGCAATGGTCTATGGCCAAACCGTGCCTAGCGATACAGTTTCATTTATACGAGCAGAGATGCTCAACATTAAATATACCTTAAGCACGCCAATAAAAAAGGCTCAACTGGAGCACAAATAAATTGCTAGCTAGAGGCTAGTCTGAAATAACAATTGGCTTGACTCCTTCAATCTCCCAAAGTAACACGGACATTGACATGTGACTGGACCAGCAAAATAATCAAAAATTTGATTGATTGAAACGTTATTTAAATAAATCAGTCTTTGTTAGAAAAGGATCAGAACCTGTATTGTTAATAATAGAAATATACTAACTCTTTGGTGCCCCCAAGGGGGTTCATTTTAAATCACTCATGTACTCAACAGAAATCTCCCTAAGCAGCTAGAAAATCTTTGAAGCAAAATTAGTCTCCTGAGAAGCATAAAATCCTTTTGTGTATTCAGAAAATCTTCTAAATTGAAAGAAAATCTCCTTGAGCGGTTAGACAATCGCCCTGAGCACTTAAAAAATCTCCCAACCAGCTGGAAAATCTTTTTTTAGCAGCTAGGAAATTTTTAGGTCAGTCGAAAAAATTCCCCTAGCCCTAAAGAAGAAAACCCCAAACAGACAGAAAATCCCCCAGCAGTTAGAAAATCCCATTTGAGAAGTAGGAAAGTCCCCAATCATACAGAAACTTTCCCCGAGCAGTTAGAAATCCCCTAAACAGACCAAAAAGTCCCCAAAGAAGAATAATATTTGGGTTACAAAATCGCCTGAGCAGGTAAAAAATCCCCCTGCAGGCAGAGAAATTCCCCAAGCAGACAGAGAATCCCACAAGCATTTAGAAATCTAACTGCCCGAAGAAAACATCCCTGAGCAGTCTAGAATCCCCAAGCAGACAGAAAATTTCCCCGAGCAGTCTGAAATCCTCAAAGCAGTTAGAAAATCCCTTTTGAGACTTCTAAAATCCACCAATCAAATAAAAACTTTCCGCGAGCAGTCTGAAATCCCCTCTGCAGACGAAAAAGTTCCCCAAGAAGTTAGAAAATCCCCTTCAGGCAGTTGGAAATCCCCAAGCTGACAGAAAATATCCCCGAGCAATAAGAAAGTCCTCTTCGGGCAGTTATAAATCCCCTAAGCTGACAGAAAATCTTCTTTAGCAGTTAAAAAAGAGTTCCAAGAAGATCCCCCTGAGCATTAAAAAATTCCCTTTGATCAGTTATAAATCCCAAAAATCTCCCTAAGCAGTTAAGAAAATCACCTTCAAGCAGTTAGAAAATCTCTCCAAGCAGTTATAAAGTTCCCTTCAGGCAATTAGAAATCCCTCATGCCGACAGAAAATTTCCTCGAGAAATCCCCAAGCAGTCAGAAAATATTTCAGAGCAGTTAGAAAATCTCCCCAACCAATTATAAAGCAGACAGAAAATCTTCCCGAGCAGTCAGTAATCCCCTAAGCAGACAGAAAATTTCTTTTGAGCAGTTAGAAATCCCCTAAACAGTTGGAAATTACCCTTCAGGCCATTAGAAATCCCCAATCAGATAGAAAATTTCCTCAAGCAGTCTAATATCCCCTAAGCATACAGAAAATCTCCCCAAGGATTTAAAAAATCCCATTTTGAGCAGTTAAAAATCCAACAAGCAGTTAGAAAGTCCCCTTTCGGCAGCTAGATATCCCCTAATCAGATAGAAAATTTACCTAAGCAGTGAAAAAATCTCCTTGAGCAGTTCAAAAAAGTTTCCAGGAACATTTAGAAAGCCCCTTGGAGTAGTCACATGCTTTTACTATTAAAAGATCAATTTTTGCAGATTAAGACATAATTTGATATTGAGTCAAAAGATTCATATTATACTTTTCAATTGTCCTTAATTTTGTTGAAGATCTACAAATTTCCTATTTCCATAGTGTATTTTTCGCAAAAATTGGACTCCAAAAACTTTCAAAGAAACAAAGTGTCCCTCCTTCTACTTAAGTCCTTGGATTAAAATTTAAACACTGATTGATTCCAGAACAGCACAAGATAAAGAAAATGTAAAATTTTCTCACAAGCAAATTCAAACATGCAATATAAAGCATGCATATAAAAAACAGAATACTTATAGACACGGCCGCCATGCAGGCTCCCATCGACATGGCCGCTGTGTCTCCAGTGTGGGAGCTTTCTATTTTAGGGATACGGCTGCCATGTCTATAAGCATAGTGACCACAGAGTATTTGTCAAATAATAGCGCAGGTTTAAAAAATTAGCGCAGTAACTAATTAGGATAATTAAGTGCACCAATTGCAAAAGTGCCTACATAAAACTTACAGCTTAAAATGAAGCGTGCATTCGTTTCTCAGACATGTGTAAAAAACGGCGCAGAACACGGCGCAAAGTCAACAAACAATAACTTGGAACAATATAAACTAATTGTTAACTAAATCGCAACAAACTAAAATATTAAAGTCCGTCGACTATATCATTTAGCACCAGCTGCTAAGGCTAACTAAATACTTATTGTGTTGTCCGCTTCTTCTTCCGACAGAATCAGCAGAAGAAGCAGCCGAATTTTTCAGCGGGTTAATAGTAAATAAAGTTAAGATATTAGCATATAAAAATCAAAACCCGACCAAAAAAACACATAATAATATCAATAAAAGTAGTTTCGAAGCACCAAGTTTCGTTCAGAAAGATTAGTTTCAGAGGTTTGTAACTTATTTCCTCGACTTCTTATTTCGATTTGCGGATCCAGGCTCTTTGCACTGCCTCTGGCGTTTGCGCAGCTGCTCATCTCTAGAATCAGCAGTGCGAAGCAGCTCTTGTGCTGTCTTCCGCAAGTCGTCAATAGCTCGCTGCTCTGCAGCAGCATTGGCCGCATCCAGCCTCTGCTTCTCCTGCTGGCTCTGCTGCTGCTCCAGCTGATGTTGTAGCCTGGTCATTTCCAGGCTTCGCTGCTTTGATCGGGCACGCTCTTCAGACTTAGCACGGGCATCAAACCCAAGCTGCAACACAGATCGGCTCATTTCAAAAGTGCTTGGACTGTCACCGAAGGCCTTCAGCCACGACTTTATCGACAATAGGCAGTCAAGCGTGAAGTCAGAGAGCTGATTCCTCTGCTTAGTAAGATTGTTAGCAATCCACTTTATAGCACGCTCACTGTCTGCATTACCGTGAGGGAGGCTACAAGCGGAACGGCCCAGACGAGAAAGCAGTGGAAACCTATCAGTCGGCAGGACAAGCGTGACAAGCATGACAAGCGACTGCATGCCATCAGCAGTTGAGTCCACCAACTCCTCCGTACCGATGTGCAAGAGAAGGACCTTTTGCTGCTCTACTGAAAACACCCGGCCAAGAACAACTAGCCACGAGCGGTCCCGTCGGGTGCCTTCATCTAGAAGAATCGAAAAAGGTGTATCTCGCAGTTTCTGCGTCATCAGATTTTTCGCGTTTGGGGCCAGTGCTTCGCAGATTAAATAGGCCGTTTTTGTTCTAGAGCAGGCATATTGCTCGGCAATTTTGCTGTCCGGAAAAGCAACAGGCACGACTGCGGCCAGTTCGTCCATGAATCGGAAGGAGACATCCTTCTTTGCCACCAAAGAGGAAAGTCGGAGACATGCTGACATCTGGCGATCAGCAACAGGGTCTCTCACTGAACCACCAGCACCAGCAGCCGAAAAGAATGATGTTATCGGCTTCTGCTGGCCGGTGTTGGAGCTGTGCAGATGGGTAGTAGCTGCCTTGTGCTTGGCTCCATCTGAGTGCTGTCGCAGGGCGCTAATGCCGTGCTGGGAGATTACGACTGCCTTCTGGCAGCAGAAGCAAAATGCATCATCTTGGTTACCCTGGCGGCACCACAGGCCGATCTCTAGCCCATTCCGATCCAACTCTTTCAGCCAGGATTCACAAAATTTTGTCTTTCGCTGGGTCATTTATGGATGATGGCTGAAATAAAAAAGCAGCATTAATTTGAGTAGCATGCAGTTACAAACCTACTGTTCAGATATTTTATTTGGTGCTAAGAGTCTATTATGTATGTGATTTAGTATTTAAGGCTAATTGGTACTGGATAAAGTTTAATTTTGAGACAACCACATATTTAATTGGCAGTTTGCAGTCGATAGTGGCAAAAATAAAACTGAAAGGCAATGTTAAGTTTCATAAATTTATTTTTAGCGCAGAATTCACGAAAAAGCATGCATTTTTAAAAATAGTAGCGCAGTTGAGCAGCAAAACAAAAATAGCGCAGAAAATTAAATTAGCGCAGGTGTGGTCACTATGTCTATAAGCTCCAATATTACAGACACGGCGGCCGCGTCTTTAAGTATGGTCCTATTAAACATTAGAAACATGGCCGCCGTGCCTATAAGCTTTTACATTATAGACACGGTGGCCGTGTCTATAAGTGTGGTCCTAGTCAACATTAGAAACACAGCCGTCATACCTATAAGCTTTCGAATTATAGACACGGCTGCCGTGTCTCTAAGTGTGGCATATAAAAAAAGGATAAAGAATGGTTCAAAGTAAAATATGTTTCCCTTAAGAAGTGCTATTTATTCATACAATTTTTAACCTACATCACCTTCACATCAGAACAAAACTAGTAAACAAGTAGTATGAAGACCTCATCTTCTAACACCCTTACTTTTCACTAAGACGAGTATGTCTTCATACTACTTGTATTTACTATTATATTGATCAGTAATTAGGCCTAAAACTTTGTAAGTTATGCCTGAAGTAACATATATACATAATTTAGTAATTTTTTGTTGCAAATAAATTTACCAATACATCTAATGTAAACAAAAAATTTTACAAGTAAATCTTGATTTGAGTATGATATGATGCTTATCCTTTTGAGCTAACACACTAAAAAGCATACTGCATGAGACTTAGGCTATCTGACCAAAAAAGGTATTATACTTACATACTATATCAGAATGCAAGCTATTAATCAATTCTACAACTATTCATAGGGGGACAAAGATATAATCTACAAGGAATGACCATAGTTATAAAGTACTAAAATGCAAAGTGTTGGCAAGTCTTACAACTCTAATAATCCAATTCCTAGGGACCTAGCCTAGCTAACCTAATTACTAGTTCATACACTGATACAGGCAAAAGGCTATTTTAGGAAAAAATAAGTAGGCCTACAGTACTGCCACTATCCTGGAAAGCTAGACCTAGAACATAATAAAATAAATGGGACACCCATAGGTTTTCTTGTTTTGACTAAATTCTCGTAAAAGTTTACAAAAACAAGTAGCCATTTAGACGACACGTGCATGGTTGAAAGAGAAAGAGAAATGTGTGATGAGTCAGAACGATTGTCGTTATTTGATTCGAAACAAACCCGCGAAATGGCCAAATAAGGTCGTATAAATATTTAAATGTGTATCAAACCTACTTTCTGAATAATGAAGTAAAGTCACTGACAGTCTTTGTAATAGAAGCAATTTCATGTGCTTCATGCCATTGGAATGTCGGCAAATTCAGAAATAGAGACAAAATCGTTAATTATATAATACAATTTCTATTGTATGTCATATTTTTTTTCAAATATATATAATTCAAGTAATCGTGTCATACAAATTACAAATTATATGACATAATATTAATATTTTACGACTTCTCCCGCCTCATGCTTTATATTGTAAGTTAAAAGATTCAAAATATTGTACATCCGCTCTGTTATTTTTCTCTCTTTTTAAGCCCTTGAACTAAATGTAATCCCTATTTACAACCCACTCTCTAAATAGTTTTTTGGAAGCCCAAATGAGTTCCAAGAAGTTTCTCAAACAGAAAAACAGCAAAAATACGTAAAGTAGAGGAAAAATAGAACAAATATAGACCAAAATGATCTGAAAAGTCTTCATTTGAGGTTAATTATTTGCGTTTTCGATACTTCGCCCAACAAATAATTTTTTTGAGTCGCATTGAATTATTTTATTTCCGCCAAAAAGCTCCATTATAATTTAATTTCTACAGGCATTATATACCTTTAGTTTTTATTGTCGAAGCAATTGCTCAAGTCAGCTAGCTAAAAGTGGAATCGATCCGCGATAGCCCAGGACCGGTTTCACCTTTCTTGCTCAGAGGCTCATCAGCTGCGACCCAATCGAACCAACTCCACCTCTAGCCAAGCTTAACAGACGTTCTACTTATACTGCGCCGCTGCTCTCACATGGCGACATTTCTTTGCCTGCCTTGCAAGCTTTTCGCGCTTCTTCTTATGCACCCTAAAATTGCTGTAGACTAACTCTCATAGCTCGCATTGAACAATATCCTTAGTCGACCGTAATTTGCCACCAGTTAGCCTTCCAGTCTGTTTGCCGAATGATGCAGCAGGCAGGCAGCGATTGATTGGTGATGCATGGCTGGCGTTTGAATACGAAAGGGACTGGGGCTCGAATCTGGCTCGGAGGCAGCCGGAGCCGACATCATGGAAAGTGCGGTGTGCGGTCAAGATCCGTTGGAGGCTTACGACGTAGACTGTAGAAGGGAAGGAGCACGTCTGCCAAGAACCAGCTAGTATCTGCGAGCAGCTTTGCCAGCAGCAGGTCTTTGACGTTTTTCATGCGAGCTAGTCGACAGGCCAGTTTCCTGCAGTTTGCTGACCAACTCTACCGGGTCCAGCATGTTGGAGATGTCCGAACCGCTTGTTCAGCCGCATATCATTAAGCATTCGGATTCAGAGCGCCGACATGATTCTGCCGCATGATTTCAAGGGCCTGGTGGAAGTGTAGATTCCAATCAAGGTGGCTCTAATGGCTGCATCGTCACACCCTTGAGCTGTCAAATACTGCCAACATGCAGATGCATAATTTAGTATTGAGAGTTCTTTCTAAACTATATGCTGGTCAGAAGTAAGCCAGATTGAATTTATGGCTGAATAGTATGCAGTCATTTTGGGTGCCATACGTGGATGCCTTTGCAAGCTCATTAATTTTTTCCGAATTATCAACGGGAAAATAAACCATCTGCCACGCTGAGCCACTCAAAGGCAGCGGAAGGTTTCTGCACATCCTCAAAATATAATCACTCGCAATGCTAGGGCCTAACAGCGTACTTTGTTGTTGTTGTTGTTGTAGGGCCTAAGTTGGACATTTTTTTCAACAAATAAATTTCTGCAGATTATATGGAATGAAAGCATCAATTTAGCATGAGAACTAAAATCGTTGTGGCAATTATTGGCAGGTGCTGCCATTTCAAATTTGAATTATTCGATTCATTAAAGACCTCAAGGGCGAAACCGAAAGTCAGCCCAAGAAATGTAGCAATTTCTAGTAAGAACGGGCTCAGAATTTTTTTCACCTGGGAATTTCAAAACTCAGAAACGGCGAAAAAAATTGAGTAACGCGAAAGAGATAATGAGCCAATTATTGAGTTTTTGCGTGTGTATATAAAGAGGGAAGTTAACACTTACTGCCGCAAATTTTTCTCGTCCAAAGTGAGCCCATCTTGTAAATGTCAATCAGCGCCCATCTCCTCGTCATCGCCCTGCTAATAGCAGCCAGTGACGGCCTGAATCATGGCGTCAGCTCCATCACCTGCATCAAGGCGTCTATCGCGATGCGATCTGCTGGAGCTCGACGCTCGCTGCTCGACTGCTTCTTAACCCTGGAGTCGCTGCATGGCCAGTCACCGCATCCCGCTGGTCTGTGGCTAGCTCAGTTCGAGGAGTCGACCGGACTTTGCCATCAGTTCGCCTTCCAGTCTGTGTGCCGGATGCTGCAGCAGGCAGGCAGCGGTTGCTGGGTGATGCACAGCTCGCGTTTGAACACTAAAGTGGCCGGGACTCGATTCTCGGCAGTCTGGGAGGCAGCCGGAGCCGTCATGGACAGCGCGGTGTGCGGCCAAGATCCGCTTGAGGCCTACGATGTTGACTGGACGAGGGAAGGAGCGCGTCTGCCGAGAATCAGCTCGTATCTTCGAGCCCGTGACGTCGGAAACTTTACAAACAAACGTTCGCTGACTTGGGTAATAAGAGCCAGCCGTCCTAACGGGGCTCGATGCTTCTTAGAGCTCACGGAATGCAACAAAAGTATTGGCGGGATCGGTGCTAATTTGTGGGAATTTTCAGAGCGGCCCGGAACAACACGCTTTCGGCACCTGCTCAGCCGCCTCTCGCCTACTATTTTGATTGAGAGCTTGAACGTGATTCTGCCCGACGATCCGAATAAGCTGGTTGATGTTGGAGTTTCCTACAATGGATCGAGCAATCAGATGAGGCTTTACTTCAATGGAAGATTTCTGACAGCCAGCGAGGTGTACACCAGTTACTCGGGCAGTCCAGATGTTAATCTCAAGCCTTGCCTGATGGTCGGGCGTCGTACAAGCAATCACGGCTGGCTTGCCGGCACGGTTCAAGCTGTGGCTCTTTCCCAGGAGTATCTCAAGGAAGAAGAGATTCGCAGTTTGTTCCTGAATTGAAGACTCAAAGAGCGTCTTGTTGGTTGGCAGTGCACTTAAAATTTAACTTTACAATGGACGGGTTTTCTCGCTTTTCAAAAACGAAGGAGCCTATTTAAAGAGCTGTTTTACAGTTTATACAAAAGTTTTACAGTTAGAATCTACTGCTAAAAAAACTTTACCGTGTACTCTGTAGCATGAAAAACATATTCTGTCATAAAAGCTATAAAATTATGCTTTATTCATGGTCATTTTAGTAAAAAACGTTTGTAGAGGACAAGACTCTAAGGATTCAGAGTGACGCAAATTTCCACGTCAACGCTTTTATCAGCCGCAAGTGTATTTTCAAACTCCATGCCACTGTGTTTGCTCTCGAAATGAATAAAGGCTCCGAGTCTAACAAACTCTGATTTTACGATCAAAATAGTTTTCAATGTATTTCCTAAAGTGGACTTTGAATTGCATGATTGCTTACTACTCGTAGTTGTTTCAAATTTCGTTTTTGGGCAGTTTTTCTTATCGTAGGTGAATGTAACGGCGATTAGATTAGGACCACGTGCTACAACCTTTACTCTTAACAGTAGAGACAAATTCGGCTTATTAATCAACAGAAAAATCGATTTCACCTAGCTTTAGCGGGAAAAGCTGAAAGTCTAAAATTCTACCACGGCGTGTGTAAAATGCAGAAGCCTATCGAAACTGGTTCAATAGGAGTAGATCGGAGCCTACTGAAGTATCCTGAAGTATTTGGTGCTCTGGACCGAGGTACGAGCCTAGGTACCGTCAGAAGAAACTCTATAAATCACTTTTTAAATTTATGTTCTCCATTTTAATAGGATGCTCGTTGACGAAAGTTCTGTACGTGAAGGATCTTCCCGACCAGCCCGATAAGGCGTCGCTTGAGATGGCGACATTCTCCAACACCGATTTCGAACTGGTGCTCGATTGGCTCGTCGCCAAGGCAACTGAGGAGGGCGCTATCGATTCTGCTGGACGAAAATTTCGCGTCACTGGCGTCGGAGGCGAGAAGTTTAGAAAAGATATCGAGAAAAAACTCTCCATGGAGTAAGTGGATCTTGTTGGTAGCGCTCTTTATAAACACTCTGCAAAAACTCGCTTAGGTATCCATAGTGGCTACTTGTTTGGTGATTAAATATTTTTTTAAATTTCAATTAGCTTTAAAATCACAACGACAGGACCGAATTCGTGGACGAGATCATGAGCCACCAGGCCGGAGCCCACTTCCTGTTGAAAAACTTTGAGGACGACGTCTTCTGTTACGAAGACGTATCAGCAACAGCAGCAGACTCAAAGCACTCTAACGACTTGCCACAATGGGTGATTGACATTCAGAAAAGCAAAAACCAGTTGTTTGCTCAAACTGACGGCCACCGTCTGCCCGCAATATTCTGCTTCTGCGGATCTGGCACCGTCTTCAACAAGGTGAGTGTCAATTATGCGTCGCTTAGCTTGTACGCTCGTAGAGACCACATCTAGGAGAAAATAGTAAAATGGAATGATCAAAGTCAAAAGTTTGGCTTTGCACGCTAAGCCGGAAGTTCGCCTTTTTGAACCACTTTCTAAAGAAATAATTTGCATTATAGTACCTAAAGGGAATAACTAAGCCCCAATAAACTTTTAAAGAGGACTTTTAGAGAGATTTGGATGCATGAGGCAGCAATATTCTCCCAAAAATTCATCAATAGGTTAACGAGGACGGGACGGCAGATGTGCTCGGTGTCCAGTGGTTCGGTGGTAAGAGCTTCCTCGGCCTGTCGCAACTGCTCCTTGGCACAAACAGTTACGACGAGATAATGCAACTGGCGGCTCGAGGCGACCGGCGGAATGTCGACACGCAGGCGAAGGATATGATAGAGCAGGATGCGAGCTCCGAATACCGGATGATCCCTGGCGATCTTCCCATGTTTCCGTTCGGGAAGGCCTCGGAGGGCATCAGTAAGTTAAACCTAAGCACCCACTTCATCACCTCAGTCTGAGCAGCTGAACTTGAACACCTTGCAGTTCAAGCCGGCAAATTCAGCCGCGAAGACGTCGCCGCGGCTGCAGTCGGCTCCGTAGTCAGCGGCCTGCTGTCTCAGATGGCCAGCTGCTGCTCAACGCACGGCATTCGCCGAGCCTACCTAGGCGGAAATTTTTTCCGGGCCAAGGTGGCCAGGGACATCCTGATTGAGTGTACAAAAGTGTCCCCGAGCTGCGTGAGTAGCTCGTTTAATAATGTTTTTATGCCTTAAGCATCCAATTTCTGCTCAAAAAGCTATCCAGATTTTCTCACCATGCACCGTGTAGGCTACCCACTCATTTTGTAAACTAGTTTGCATGAAAATTTCTGTGAAGAAATCACTGTGAAAGTTATTAAAGAAAGTGCAGCACTAAAAAAATATAGTAAAAATTATACTGTGATTGCATAAAATATGATAGCGAATGTGCCATGGGAATTGTCAAACTATGTTAAGTTCATCAGTTCATCAAAAAACTCGAGCCTGTAAATATCCCGAGAAAGAATTATAACTTGGCACGCGTTTGATTTGGTAGACCAAATGACAAATACGTACTTGTGAAGTGTCGTGCTTATGAAGTGTCGTACTTGTGAAGTGTCGTGCTTATGAAGTGTCGTACTTGTGAAGTGTCGTGCTTATGAAGTGTCGTGCTTATGAAGTGTCGTGCTTATGAAGTGTCGTGCTTATGAAGTGTAGTGCTTATGAAGTGTCGTGCTTATGAAGTGTCGTGCTTATGAAGTGTAGTGCTTATGAAGTGTCGTACTTGTGAAGTGTCGTACTTGTGAAGTGTCGTGCTTATGAAGTGTAGTGCTTATGAAGTGTCGTGCTTGTGAAGTGTCGTGCTTATGAAGTGTCGTGCTTATGAAGTGTCGTGCTTGTGAAGTGTCGTGCTTATGAAGTGTCGTGCTTATGAAGTGTCGTGCTTATGAAGTGTCGTGCTTATGAAGTGTCGTGCTTATGAAGTGTAGTGCTTATGAAGTGTCGTGCTTATGAAGTGTCGTGCTTATGAAGTGTAGTGCTTATGAAGTGTCGTACTTGTGAAGTGTCGTACTTGTGAAGTGTCGTGCTTATGAAGTGTAGTGCTTATGAAGTGTCGTGCTTGTGAAGTGTCGTGCTTATGAAGTGTCGTGCTTATGAAGTGTCGTGCTTATGAAGTGTAGTGCTTATGAAGTGTCGTGCTTATGAAGTGTCGTGCTTATGAATTGTCGTGCTTATGAAGTGTCGTGCTTGTGAAGTGTCGTGCTTATGAAGTGTCGTGCTTGTGAAGTGTCGTGCTTGTGAAGTGTCGTGCTTATGAAGTGTCGTGCTTATGAAGTGTCGTGCTTATGAAGTGTCGTGCTTATGAAGTGTCGTGCTTGTGAAGTGTCGTGCTTGTGAAGTGTCGTGCTTATGAAGTGTCGTGCTTATGAAGTGTCGTGCTTATGAAGTGTCGTGCTTGTGAAGTGTCGTGCTTGTGAAGTTTCGTGCTTATGAAGTGTCGTGCTTATGAAGTGTCGTGCTTATGAAGTGTCGTGCTTATGAAGTGTCGTGCTTGTGAAGTGTCGTGCTTATGAAGTGTCGTGCTTATGAAGTGTCGTGCTTATGAAGTGTCGTGCTTATGAAGTGTCGTGCTTATGAAGTGTCGTGCTTATGAAGTGTCGTGCTTATGAAGTGTCGTGCTTATGAAGTGTCGTGCTTATGAAGTGTCGTGCTTATGAAGTGTCGTACTTGTGAAGTGTCGTGCTTATGAAGTGTAGTGCTTATGAAGTGTCGTGCTTATGAAGTGTCGTGCTTATGAAGTGTCGTGCTTATGAAGTGTCGTGCTTATGAAGTGTCGTGCTTATGAAGTGTCGTGCTTGTGAAGTGTCGTGCTTATGAAGTGTCGTGCTTATGAAGTGTCGTGCTTATGAAGTGTCGTGCTTGTGAAGTGTCGTGCTTATGAAGTGTCGTGCTTGTGAAGTGTAGTGCTTATGAAGTGTCGTGCTTATGAAGTGTCGTGCTTATGAAGTGTCGTGCTCATGAAGTGTCGTACTTGTGAAGTGTCGTGCTTATGAAGTGTAGTGCTTATGAAGTGTCGTGCTTATGAAGTGTCGTGCTTATGAAGTGTAGTGCTTATGAAGTGTCGTGCTTATGAAGTGTCGTGCTTATGAAGTGTCGTGCTTATGAAGTGTCGTGCTTGTGAAGTGTCGTGCTTATGAAGTGTCGTGCTTATGAAGTGTCGTGCTTATGAAGTGTCGTGCTTATGAAGTGTCGTGCTTGTGAAGTGTCGTGCTTGTGAAGTGTCGTGCTTATGAAGTGTCGTGCTTATGAAGTGTCGTGCTTATGAAGTGTCGTGCTTATGAAGTGTCGTGCTTGTGAAGTGTCGTGCTTATGAAGTGTCGTGCTTATGAAGTGTCGTGCTTGTGAAGTGTCGTGCTTATGAAGTGTCGTGCTTATGAAGTGTCGTGCTTATGAAGTGTCGTGCTTATGAAGTGTCGTGCTTATGAAGTGTCGTGCTTATGAAGTGTCGTGCTAGTGAAGTGTCGTGCTTATGAAAGTGACTGCTAAATGTATTTGTCGACGTTGTGAAGTGTTGTGCCTGTAAAGTGTCGTGCTTGTGAAAGTAGGAAGTGTCGACGTTGTGAAGTGTGTTTATGATAGCGCCCCAAGCAGACACACATTGCCTATCTTTAGTACTGATAGAAACGCCATAAGGAGATCCAGTCTTTGATTATGAAATATTTAAAGTTAGTTTAAAAAATCGAAAAATGTGACAATACTACTACTCCAGACGTTCAACCCAACTTCAAAAGTAGTAATAAGCGATATTTTTCTTGATTACAGCGATCGCTGCGCTTCCAGTTCATCTCTAGCGGCCACACCGGCTGCATCGGCGCCCTCCTAGCCTCTGCGGCCGACGCTGCAGCGATGCGGGCCAAGCTGAGCGCCGCTGTGAGCGGCAAGAAATGAGCGGCCCTGTACGACGGCCAGTGTCCTCTGCAAACGAGCGCCACGTGGCTTTCGAGATTTGACGAATGCAGCCGAGGAAGTGAAAATGATTTTATGCATTAGGAAATCACACTGAATGGTCTGGCCATCAGACAGCCTTAAATGAAAACAATATCCGACGAAATGAGTGTTGGCTTACGTATTAATTCTTTATTCATTTTTAAAGCTGATCTGAACTCAGGAATACGTTTTAGCCTATTGGTTAGAGCGTCTGACTTATGACCGGAAGGTCTTTGGTTCGTGTCCGAGCACCAATTTCCCTTGAGGCAAGGCATTGCTTCAGTCCACCAAAATTCAGGCAGAGTGCTGCAGCCCCTTCAGCCCGTCAGGACTGAGCAGCTGCGGCAAAAACGGATAGTAAAACTCTGGGAGACTTTCGAAAAGGAAATTCTGGTCCCTCCCTCTTCATTGTCAAACAAATGGGAGTAAAGTTTTGTTGCAGATTGCGAGTGTAACTCTAGCTGCATACTGTAAATATGAAAGCGGACTGCCGCATCATGCATTAGTGAACCAGATATTTTCAACCAGGATTGGATGTCTTCTGCTTTTTCATCTAGCCATTCCGTAATCATAATGACGAAATGACGAAACATCCGTTTTGCTGCATTAATAATTTACATCCAAAATCAAATAAATGCAATCCACTTTGCACTTCCTATGCGAACTACCCATCCGACCAATTCGCTAGTAGCAAATTTGCAAGTCTTAACTATATTCGGCATGGAATATTTGGAACGAACTACTTAAGTTTTCAGGCCCTGCAAGCGGCGATGAAAGAATTGTGCTCAGCTGTATTTCACTATAAGCCGGTAAATAGTAAAATTTGAGAAGAAACCATCAGGTAAGCAAATTGACACGTTTTCTTAGGATTCACTTATTTGCGCTCCCTGCAACTGCACCAGTATAATAGCCCGCATTGATCCCCTGAACTCTCCCGAGAGGATATCCCTATGCCACTGAGTTATCCATGGTTCTTGTTTGTTCAAGTATCAAGCATCAAACGTCTGCGAAATCCGGTCTGGCCTGATGAATTGAACTTCCTGACATCCAGTTTTTTGCCGCCAGGTTTGCCAAGTCGATCGAGTCAATAGCCTTGAAAATTCTTTGTGTCATTTGAATGATTTTCTAGACTCAACTAGAAGGATTTAATACCATTGCCACGTAACTGCGCATTATTTCCACGTCAATGGGTAATCCAAATCTTTCGTTTTTTCTTGTTTTTTGTTGCTTTTTTTAATTTTATGCAATCCGGCAACAACTGAATGCCGCTGCAGAACCAATGCAAGTCGCTCACGCAAGGCTCTTTGTGTACGAGCTGCAGGTCTGTTTGTCTTTGTCTGTTTTCGCTTTGATCGTGAAGGAAATCTTTCGTTTGTCATATTTTTTGCATTCCTTGGCTGAGAATTAGTTGCTATAGAAACAGGTTTGGTGCCTCTGAATCCCATCCGGTTCATAGAATTAAAAAAATGGCGAAAACAAGCTTGTGAGCGGAAAAGAAAATTTTGGGTCTTTGACGTCTATTTTTAGTGGTTGAATTCGATTGTCAGAAAGGTTTGAGTTTTCGAGTCTTAAGGGTGAGTTTTACAGTAAGGTTAATTACGACAAAGTAGTACATGCAATAATGTTTTGTGCTAACAGAAAATACCAAAAAACTATCGCATTGATTTTCAATAAAAATAGGTAACTTAAGAACCTATTCATTGATAGACTCTAATTTTCGCAAATTTTGGTCACCTACGAGCGTACAAGGGCGCTTAGAAAGCATAACAGACGAAAAGAAAACAATTCATTATTTTTTTAATGTGTCATAGGGAAATTAGCTCTCAGAATGTATGGCGAACAATATTATGGAGAACAGACGAATTAAAAAAAAATTGATGCAAAAAGAAAAAATATCACTTTTAAGAGTAATCTAAAAAAAGCTTCGATGATTAATTTTTTGCACTTTAGTACTCTTTGGGCTCAATTCAGGCCAGTAGCGTTGCTAAAAAATAAAAATCGCTTAGCCGACGCTGGGTACCCTTAGCAACCACGTCAGATTTTATCATACTGCCCTTTGCTCGTCGAGGTGAAGTGAAGAGAAAGTGACTAACAAAAAATTATGAGAAATCTGAGCTTTTAGCAGTTCTCTCAAATTTATCATAAACTACATTTTCGAAGTTAAAATGCGTGCGCCTGACTGACGCACGATAAGAGACACGCGAGGCAAAAATTATTTAAGCATATTTGATTACAAATAGCTATGGTATGTTAACCTCTAATCCGTTTGAAGAATCAAAATTATAAAAAATTTTGAATTTTTTAAATCTTCAATTTAAAGAAAATTAGACCATCTCTATCAACCCTATATCAGAGGCATCTCAATGACTGCGTACGAGCGTACGAACATACGATAGCTCATAAAGTACACGGCTTGACAGTGGTAGAAGGATTGGTAATGTAGAACTGGATGTTGTTATCCGCGTCAGGCCTCGCATACACTGCGTACAGCTTCGGAGCGAACAGAATCGACAGCAGCAGCGCGTGCGTCAGACTCGACGAGAACGCCAGCAGCAGCATCGTCGTCGTCAGAGAGCTAGCCGTGAGAGCGGACGGAACGAACGCCGACCACAGGAACAGACCGGACACTCCGCACGCCAAGATGCACTTCGTGTCGTGAAAGTTGTCAGGCAGAGAGCGCGTCTTGATCGACAAGCCGCACGTGACGGTCAGGATCAGCAAGTTGCAGCACAGCGGAGCCCAGAACGCCGTGCCCGCCATCGCGCAGTTCTTCTCCACCACTGGTCGAACAGAGGGATCCGTCACGATCTGCTTCAGCTCCGAGCTCAGAGGTACGAACAAGGTCACTCCGGCTAGTAGAATACACTAAAATTCGTTAGGATCAGGGCAACCAATGCTCTAGCCCTAATATTTGCACTCTATATTTTAACGCTGGCTTACCATTCCGACTATGAGAGCTCCCAGCATGATCAGAATGGGCTTCTGTCTAGCGAGCCATGGAACCGGACGACCCATCGTCGATGCAGAGAAGATCAGGTGGACCCGAAGTGTCTTCACCAGTTGACTGGCGTAGCAAGCGGTCAGGCTGAGTTGGAACGACCAGTTCAGAGCGTTGCACATCACACTGGAGCTGTCCACACCAAACAGACTGAGACACACAACACCCAACACGTTTCCGATCATGCACGTAACCGACAGGTGTATTGACGAGGCCTTGATGAGCTGGTGTTGTCGACGCTTAACGAACAGAACGAGCACTACTAACAAGAAGATAGTGAGCACAGCCATACACGTGAGCAGTACAGGAAACTGCAGCCCGTCTCTCCACACGTACACTGGGATCGACTCACAACTCAGTCTGTCTTCGCTCGGCCACTCGAACTCGGAACACGTTACACACGACCTACCGTCGACCGACACAATCTCCTGCTTGAAGCACGGCTTGCACGTGAAACAGCAGGCGTCGGTGTCAAGCCTGATCTCTCCAGCACTGCACGGTGCACTGCAGAAGGACATGGGTACCTCTTGCTCCACAACATGCGTATCCGATGTGGAGTTATTCCACCATCGAATTGGTGTGCGATCGGTCAGAACGAGACCGGAGGTCTCCGTCCACGAGCCGACCTTCACTAACTGACCGTTCGGCTGCTCCTGACGAATCTCGTATGCAGGCGATCCGTCACCGTTCGCGTCGAAGCTGACGTTTCCGGTTCGCATGAGCGGGAAGCTCGAGTTAGCAAGTAGCTTCATCACCTTCGGACCAGTCACGCACGCACTCACAGCCGTGAGGTTAGGCCAAGCGGTCGCGCAGTCGACAAGAGCCACCTTTTCGATGCAGGACACCAGAATGTCGATGGAGTCTAGCATTCTTGCAACTGGAGGTATCATGGAATCAACAGTGAGTCTCGATCTGGAGCCGACCTGACAGCTTCCATAACTGCAGCAGGCGGCGGCCGTCTCCGTCGAGCAGTTGAATAGCAGGCGAAGTAGATCGTTGCCAAATGGGTAGTTTAGAGCCTCGCTTCCGTTTAGTGAATGATAAAACTGGATCAAATCAGGTGTCGCAAACTTAGTAAACGAGATGAAAAGAGCCCCTCGAGTGTATCTTTTGTAAGCAGCGGAGTTGGCATCGGTTGTCACAATAACTCCATTTCTATTTAGTATGGCTTGCAATACGAACTCAGGAATTCTACTAAATGTGTCGTAAATTAAAAACACTCTAAGGTGAGGGTACTGGCTCATTAAAGCCTGAACGTCGTTTTCTGTGAGAAACATATTGACGGCTAACGAAAACGCTACACAGACTGTCTGACCGACTTCGCTTCTCTTCTGAAGCAGAAGACGCGTGTTCTGCAACAAACCTCGTCCGTAGACGTCGTCTCTGTGCACGATCGCTACCATAGTCCAGTTGAATTGCTGAACGAGGTCCACTACTACCCTGGCCTGATAGCTGTCAGGAGCTACCTGACGGAACACATTGGGGTACAGACTCTTGTCCGACAGAGCGTCGCTGCTACACTCGCTGCCTACCTGCGGCATGGAGTAGAGAGACAGCTGACTGGACACCAGCTGGGTCTCGCTGCTTCGCCAGCCAGACACGACGCCGTGAACGAAGTAGAACTGCTCATCGAGACTGAGCACCATCTGGTTGCAGAATCCGTCTGCAGTATTTATAGATGCCAAGTGGGTCCAAACCGGTCTTATACGCTTTAAAATTTCTACTAAACGACGTTCTAAGTAGCACGGGTCCAGGTGTACCAGGCCAAGCCTGAGACCGCGTTTGCTCCATTTGGCGTTGATCAGTCTGGCTGCATAGTGCGGCGCCAGGTTGCGCAAATAGATGGCCTCGGATACCGCAGTGCCAGGTCTGTCGCAATAGAACTGTGTGCTTTGCAGTACAAGCAGGTTAATGATGCCCTTAGGTACGCAGACTTGTTGTTCAGGATAGTATGGTATGTGTTGGGCAACTGTAGCTGCCAGCAAAATTGTAGTTAAGACAACTTTTTCAGAAAAGGCAGCCATTGTTCGCCCCAGTTTCTACGTGAGCAAATTTTGCAGGCCTTGGCCTTAAGTATATTGTTGATAAGCCACGCCCCAACTGCTCGCAACCAATGGAGCGTGAAGTTTTAATCACTGAAATCGATTGGACGAATCCGGTCTCAGTTGTCTGAAGAGATCGATTTTCTCGATGCAAAAGTCTCAGCCTCACGAGAAGAAAATTGAGAGAAAAATCTAGTTCGATTATCACTCATTTTCTCATCTTATTGATTCGACCAGCGGCAGAAATGTGTTTTGAATAATATTGCGAGTTTTAATCATAAAGGCGTTTTTTTTCATTGCGAAGTTCATCGCTTGGAGCGGATTAATTTTTGCATTCATTCAAATAAGCAATGGCGCTTGTTTGATTGGCTCTATATTACCTCTTTTCGTTCTTAGGGGCGAGAATTTCGTGTTTTTGGGTTGAGTGTTTGCCTCCTTTCCTTATTTAAAAATTTTCGATCTACTCGTAATTACCATTCAAAATTTAGGGGTAAACCTTCATTTCAGTCTCCTGGTTGATGCAAACTTTTGGTGGAGTTGCCCGCCGCCTCAAGTCCTTGCCAGTTTCATGGCATAAATTCCGAACCCATGTGAATATACATAAATTATTTCAAAATTTATAGCTCTTTAAGTTTTGAGAAAATGCATTCCGTCTTCTTTGCTTATTATTGCATGCATGTTGACTTGCGTCCAAGGCACCAACTCCCACTTCCAGATATCAAATCTGAGCAACTGCTTGCCTTAGGCCTGGTATAGTTGGTTGCCGTGGTCTGTTCTCTTCGACGGCATTTTATGCTGTTGATTCGACTAGTTGCTTGTTCTTCACAAAGGCGACAGTCTGCCGATCGGTCGCTGAACTCGAGTAGTCGGTTTTTTGCCTAGAGGTTATTTCTATTACTGAACCCTTAATTGGATTTGTCTTATGGGTGAATCTTTCAATTCAAGTTTAGGTCTTTCATCTGTGCTTCTCTACTCGTCTGGGTAGAGGATAACGATATGTGCGCGACTTCTTCCCTACTCATTTAGGTAGGGGAACGCACCTATGAAGTTGATCTGTAACGACTTCCTCGATCGGCACTTGAATTATCGATACTCACTGAACCTGTCGACGAGCTGGACGTCCTTGGCCAATAACAAACCCAGGAATTCCTCCGGTCCCAGAGTAGTGGAGTTCCTGTTGTAGGTTCTCTATAGTATGAGGTTCTAAAGATTCACAGAGGCTTCTTTGAACTAAGGATTTGCCTCTAAAATATGCTTGCATTTGTATTAATTTTGGGCATTAAGATTGTGTTAAGCAATATGTAATTTTGCTTCAAGCGATTCGCCAGTTTTGCATTGTCATATTACATTGAGTAGAGAAAGTTGCGCGATGAGTTACTTTTGCTTTTTTCATCATTGCTACGTCACTTAGTAGCGTGATACAGTATTTTTAGAGTTTGATACCGTGCTTGCCACATACTGCATACGCTCGTATGTTGCATTCATTTTCATATTGCAAATTTAGGTTTTCGCATTTCTACTTACAGTAGTGTTAATTGGCAATATTTTACTGTACTTAACAAGCATACCCTTACCTTTCATACCTTTCCAGCCTTAAGGAGACATGTTTCCTAAGCCTAATGCCATCCGGAAGTACTGGGAATGGGGAGGCTCTTTCAGTTACCATCCGTAGAAGTTCACATTTAGTTCCCTTTAGTTCTCATCGAGAACCTCGTTCCAAATTGCGTCAGCAGATGGTTGATAGTTCCGAAAGGTTTCCTCCAATTCAATTGACAGCGCCATTTTGTTGCCACTCGAATTTCGCTTAGCGGTATTCCTATCAATCATTAACACAAGTCTCCCTTTACCTTCAGGAAATTACAAAGAGGATTCGCACAGAGCACAGAAAGAGATATATGGCTTGACTTGAAAATTTTAGGTTTAGTTATCCGTTAAAACTAGTCCGTTCGTCGAGAACATCAAATAATTTTGCTGGACGAATAAACTCTTTAATGGAATAGGCTGGCTTTCCACTTGGGGTCAGATTTCATATCTCATAATTCTGACATTTACGCTAATTTTGGCTTCAAATCATTCAAATCGGAGACTGTTTCAATTTTTAAGTGCCTTTGAGACAGAAGATGTTACAACGAAGTTTGCTCAACGGTGTAGATAAAAATTGCGATTAAAAATTAATTACTGAATCGACTCTGGAGCCAGGTAAACAAATCCATTAGGCAGTTTTGGTAAAAGCTTTATAATTGATTCTTGGGTTGAAAAAACGGTACAGTTTTTGTGAATTCTACTTATTTCAATTCAATGGATAGCAAATGGTAAAATTCCAAAATTGATGTCCATTAAGATCTCGCTTAGAAAGAAACATTCCAAATGAAAATTCGCGCGCGCGAGTGAGTAGGCGACTGAAACTGTATTCAATTCTCAATCGATTTCAGATGCAGTCCCGGCATCAGTCAGAATATAAAACTGAAAACTCATTACTCAGATGTGCCTTCGGCTTCCTCGCAAATATATTATGGCGGCTTGCTGAGCTACTATTTGCTTTCCGTGGGCACTTAGTCCGCGCCCAGAAACACTAAAGCTCTTTCCTAGGCACGAGAAGGGATTAATTCCCGGACATTTTCCTGATGAAACATTCCAGCAAGTTCAGTGGTCAGCGACAACACAAGGCATGCTTAGCAAATTCAGAAGCTTCCCATCATTGGGCAAGACGAGAAAGCGTGTAGAAATTGATTGGTTTCTATGCAACACTGAATACAAAAAATTTGGTCAGGGCTTAAACGGGACGATCGAATTTTTTTATCGCTACAGAATCTGTCAGTTAGCGATCTAGACTTCATTAAAGATACATAGTTGCGACGAAAAATCCCATCTGTCATGGCAGCTTTAAAAATTCGCTGGACTATTTTGCACCTCTTGGTGCTGAGCAGGGTCGCAATTCAATCGCTTTCTCAGCAACTGCATCCTCAGCAGCTCACCTGCTGGCCAGGCCAGGTGTTCAGCCTGCCTGTAGTTTAAAGCTCCCGATACCAGTGCAAAGTAGCCGGATACGCCCTCTCTGAAGTCGAGTTTCTTCGCTCGTTGACGCCTTTCTATGCAGCTAAGCTAGTCAACAACCGTCTGAAAGGCACTCTGCCCCTGCCAGCATCGTCTCTGCCGATGGGCCTGGTGTTTCTGGACACCTGCCTTGACCAGCAGTCCACGGTGGGCCTAGCAAAGCGGTTGCGACCAGTTTGGCAGTTCCAGTCCGGTCTAGCTGCGACAAAGCTTTGCGATCTGACACCTCAACCTCTAGGTGAGAATTTCTATCCAGTACATGCGCTGGCAGCTGGCTGGTACAGCAGCACCACCCAGCTGGTATCCACGCTGGTATCCGCACATGAAATTCCACAGCTTGCAACTGAGGCCAGCAGCGATGCTCTGTCAGATAAGACACAATTCCCTAACGTGTACAGGCTCGTAACACCTGACAGTTACCAAGCAAAGGCTGCTGTTGACATAATAGTGCGCCTTAACTGGACCTACGTAGCCATACTGTACCGAGACGATGTATACGGACGGGGTTTATTACAGAGCACAAGACTACTATTACAGTCAGCTCGGCTTTCTGGAAATAATGCCAGCATCTGCATCGCCTTCATGGCAGCCATCAACGCATTCACGCAAGTGAATGAAGTTAGTAATATGATACGAAAACGACCACATCTCAAGGCCTTCATAATCTACGAACTGTTTGAGCATTTGCCTGAAACCATTCTCGCTGAAATCTTCAACCATGGAGGACTCATTGTGACTTCAGACACAAATACTGTACCGTACAAGCACTTCACTCGCGGTGCTCTCTACATATCTTTTCCTTCCTACAATACACCAGACCTGATCGACTTCTACCACTCTCTCAATGGCAGCAACTTACTCAACTATCCTTTTGGAGACCATCTGCTCCGCCTGCTATTCAACTGCTCGACGGAGACGGCCGCTGCCTGCTGCAGTGATGGAAGCTGTCAGGTCGGCTCCAGATCGAGACTCACTGTTGATTCCATGATACCTCCAGTAGCCAGAATGCTGGACGCGATCGACATTATGGTGTCCTGCATCGAGAAGGTGGCTCTCGTCGACTGCGCGACCGCTTGGCCTAACCTCACGGCCGTGAGCGCGTGCGTGACTGGTCCGAAGGTGACCCTAAGTGCCAAAAATCGGATAAAACATGCATGATCCATGTAACATGGATAAAACCAAAAACTTAAATTTTGTTCAAAAGTAAAAATATGCGTGAAAATCAACTGTTTTCGATAGTGCTAACAGAGCTGATAGGGAATTTTTTTATTTTTACCGAGTGACTTAAAAGATACAGCAGCGACTAAAAAACATCGTAAAAACATGCATGATTCTGCTGGGAAACGTTAAATCATGCATGACCTAAAAAACATGGATAAATCATGCATAAATATTATAATATGCATCTACCGCAACCCAAACTGATTTTCGATGTAGGTCGGGTGTCAAATTGACAGATTATAAGCAGTTGGATTAAATATTCTTGCTAAAAAGCAAAGAAAGTTATTAGGAGCCCAATCAAATATTTTTTCGAAGAATTGCTTGTTTAAATGGATCTGTAGCAATCGAATTGAAGAATCTGCAGCAACATTTTAAACGCTGTGGAAGCATCTACAAAGTTACATATTTCCACTTGAGGGTTACATCATTCATTCTTGTCTTGGTGGAATCAAATTTGGTGGAATCAAAGTTATAAATTATGAGCTTTGGTCCATTTAATATATGCTGAAGCTGCTTTCATTTGAAAATGTTTACCTTATTTTAATTTCCATATTGCACCCCTGTACCTGCCAATTCCATTATTTCCAATTAAATAATTATACTTGTTGCGATAAAATTCTAGAGGAGTAGGCCTTGGCCTAGACAGTCTGAATTTATAAGCCTAGGTCTATGTTTAGCCATGATACAACTATACAGGTCTAATCAATTTTTTGTCTACAATTTGGCAGTTTTTATAGTTAAAAAGTCTAAGGCATATATTTTGAATTCTGAAACTAGTGCTAGTAGCTTAAAGTTGTAAAAATAGGTAAATACCTTTTAATAATGCTAAAAATATTTAGAATATTTTATTAGAATAATAAAATATATATTGCTAGCTAGTACATAAATGATATATTGTTAGAATGTTAGGCCTATTGTTGGATGTTTTCATGTCATTATAAAGTTCTATCTATAGACTATGGCTACACAGGATAGCTACTAGCATTATATTTCATTTTTTCATGAAGCTTTTTATTTACCAATTTTATAAAGTTGAAACTAAACTAAGGCTTATTGGAAGTTGGTACTTGACAATTTAGTGCCATGGGCTTGTTAGAGTTAGTAAAATGATTTGTAAATATATAAGAAACTAGAATTAGCTGTATCTAAACATGCTTCACTTACTTATTAAAATGAAATTAAGAAAGAAATTGTCAGTAAAATACATTATAAACTAACTGAACATTTCAGAATAATCCTAAATCTCTTTGGCATTTTTTAATTGAATATTGAAGCTTTATGCCTTAAACTTTTTGTCTCATTTGTACACCAATACCCACTTCTTTTCAGGCTTGCTCTCCAAGCTATGGCTAATATCACACAAAGTTTGCCTCATCTGCTGGCGAAATCTTGCCCCAGGACCTACTCAAGAATGTTGCAAGTCACTCAAGAACTTAGCAGATTCTCTGGTGCACAGAGCTGCTTCCTTGGTTCATTGATGGCTGACCTTCCACTGGAGAGCTGATCAATCAGTTTGGAGACCAGGCTTGTCGCTCAGCAGCACCAAGTCCTCAGCTGCCTGCTTTACTCTCTGTATGTAACTTATGTTATTTTGTCGTCCAACTGCTATAAATTTGTAACCTGTATAATATATCTAGCTCGTACATGTATATGCAACCTTGCCTCGTTCTAATCCTACTTTTTAATATCACTAATACAAGCTAATCTCACTACACTCTCAAATTGAAGTTTCTTACATCCGCAATCATTTCTTACAACTCGTTAAGAATAAGTTGTAACAAGTCGTTCAGTCGGGTAGCTCCCTGGTGCCCTGGGCCCTCTATAAGTACAAGGTTCGGTTGGGGTCGCTGTCTTGCTGACTTTGCTCAGTGAGTGCTCAGTGTTAAGTCTTGTATTTTTTACTGTGCGTTTTCTATTTATACTTCCAATGCATTTTGATACGTATTCTGCTGGCTTTGTTGCTTGTTATTTTTTATTTCTGTTGGTATTAAAATGCTGCTCATACTATTTGTAAAGTGTACTATTGCCTGTTCTTGGTAAATGCGATTCCTCTGTGTAAAAAGCCGTTCGATTGATAAAATAAAAATGAATGCAGCTAAATGCTAGTACAAAAATAGCTCTACTTTCTAATCCGCTAACCGTTAATCCCAAAACAGTTTCAAGCATTGACAAGCTTGCGTCAGTTGGTTCTTTAAACGCACAGTATTTGATATTGTGGAATTCAATAATGCATGCATGCTTAAAGCCGCAAGTAGGGTTGGGAAAGCTACATTTAACTACGAGCTACTTGAAGTAAAACATGGATAATTCATGCATGTCATAAACGCATGCATGTTTCATGCATAGATAATCCATGATTTATGCATGATATGCATGGATGATATATGCATGATCCATGCCTGATTTATGCATGATGCATGCATGAAATATGCATGATCCATGCATGATCCATGCATGACCCATCAATGAATCATGCATGTATTTAGCCACGGATCATGCATGATTTATCCGATTTTTGGCGCTTAGGGGATGAAGCTGCTTGCTAACTCGAGCTTCCCGCTCATGCGAACCGGAAACGTCAGCTTCGACGCAAACGGTGACGGATCGCCTGCATACGAGATTCGTCAGGAGCAGCCGAACGGTCAGTTAGTGAAGGTCGGCTCGTGGACGGAGACCTCCGGTCTCGTGCTGAGCGATCGCATACCAATTCGATGGTGGAATAACTCCACATCGGATACGCATGTTGTGGAGCAAGAGGTACCCATGTCCTTCTGCAGTGCACCGTGTAGTGCTGGAGAGATCAGGCTTGACACCGACGCTTGCTGTTTCACGTGCAAGCCGTGCTTCAAGCAGGAGATAGTGTCGGTCGACGGTAGGTCGTGTGTGACGTGTTCCGAGTTCGAGTGGCCGAGCGAAGACAGACTAAGTTGTGAGTCGATCCCAGTGTACGTGTGGAGAGACGGACTGCAGTTTCCTGTACTGCTCACGTGTATGGCTGTGCTCACTATCTTCTTGCTAGTGGTTCTCGTTCTGTTCGTTAAGCGTCGACAACACCAGCTCATCAAGGCCTCGTCAATACACCTGTCGGTTACGTGCATGATCGGAAACGTGTTGGGTGTTGTGTGTCTCGGTCTGTTTGGTGTGGACAGCTCCAGTGTGATGTGCAACGCTCTGAACTGGTCGTTCCAACTCAGCCTGACCGCTTGCTACGCCAGTCAACTGGTGAAGACACTTCGGGTCCACCTGATCTTCTCTGCATCGACGATGGGTCGTCCGGTTCCATGGCTCGCTAGACAGAAGCCCATTCTGATAATGCTGGGAGCTCTCATAGTCGGAATGGTAAGCCAGCGTTAAAATATAGAGTGCAAATATTAGGGCTAGAGCATTGGTTGCCCTGATCCTAACGAATTTTAGTGTATTCTACTAGCCGGAGTGACCTTGTTCGTACCTCTGAGCTCGGAGCTGAAGCAGATCGTGACGGATCCCTCCGTTCGACCAGTGGTGGAGAAGAACTGCGCGATGGCGGGCACGGCGTTCTGGGCTCCGCTGTGCTGCAACTTGCTGATCCTGACCGTCACGTGCGGCTTGTCGATCAAGACGCGCTCTCTGCCTGACAACTTTCACGACACGAAGTGCATCTTGGCGTGCGGAGTGTCCGGTCTGTTCCTGTGGTCGGCGTTCGTTCCGTCCGCTCTCATGGCCAGCTCTCTGACGACGACGATGCTGCTGCTGGCGTTCTCGTCGAGTCTGACGCACGCGCTGCTGCTGTCGATTCTGTTCGCTCCGAAGCTGTACGCGGTGTATGCGAGGCCTGACGCGGATAACAACATCCAGTTCTACAGTGCCAATCCTGCAACAATGTCTACGTATCCGATAATGAATTAGGCGTAAACTCTATTTCCACTTGTCGGCTCTCATAGTCGGAATGGTAAGCCAGCGTTGAATTAGGTTTAAACTCTATTTCTACTTGTTCCACTGCACGTTTTAATTGTGGCCAATAATATGCCACTTAGGTGTGAAAGTTTTAGTTGCATCTTTGATTTTAATGAAGATAAAAACAATATTTCGAGGAATTTTCGACGCGGCTTATTTTAATGAAAAAAAACAGAAAAAAAGAATTTATTTGTTTTTTTTGCTTTGCTTTCTTGAAGTACCTAAGCAGATATGAAAAAATTATGAAATGGGTTTTGTCTAATATGTTAAGTAAAAAATTCAAGCTTTCTAGATTTTTAAGCAACGCTCGTACTTTCAATGAAAGGTCCGTTCACTTAGAAGGAAAAGTAGAAAATGTTTCTTTTGCGCTCTAATGTAACATGTTGACTCCCACTATTAAAGGTTCTATCAGAATTTAATAGCATGAAATAGAGCATAGTCAATAGTCAATGCTTTTTGTTATGTTAAAAGCAGCCAACAATCACCAGCGAATCTGAATCGCAATTTTCCTCATCTGGACAATATGCTTGATTTCCCACGCCACCGCTGTCAGCTGATGTAACCCGGATCTTAGTTTCATTTAACGAAGATTTCAGCTGTTGTGATGGCGCATCCATTACTGCTTGATGCGGTGGTCGCGGCGGCAGCGGCGGCGGCAGCGGCGGCGGCAGCGGCGGTGGCAGTGGCGGCGTCTCCTTCTGGCCTGCATTACCAGCCGATGGTCGATCGCATTTTCGAAAGAAGCGCCGAGCACGGGTTGGCAGCGGCATTGGCGGTGGCTCAGCGAGCTCTTCATAGGCCGCCACGCCGAGTCCGCTGCTTTGGGTGACCTCGATCGGTGCCTCGTACTCGGAGTAGATCCCAGTCTTTGCTGTCTCACTCGAAGCTGTCGCGGACTTCGAGGATGAAGCTGCAGCTATCCGGCGATAGTATACTGCGACTGCGACGATGGCCAGAGCGGAAAGAAACGTCAGGCTTGTGACAATTGACGTTGCGACTATTAGCCCCGTGTGTGGCGATTGCTGAGGAGGCTGCAGTAACTGCAACGTAGGTGTCGAAGTTGCTTGATGATGAAGCTCAGGACAAGGATCGGCTTTAGCCAGCAGCTTCTCTTCTAGACTGGCGCATGCGGCTCCGGAAATACCAGCTGGAAGAACATACTTTGGTGGGGAACAGATGCAGACAAAACTGTTTGCCACAAGGCTGAGCTGTCGAATTTCAGGCAAAAGTTCGCGACCAAGACTGGGCGGTGCCTGCTGTACGCAGTTGCCGTCCAAAATGAGGCGTCGCAAAGATCGCAACGGCCAAACTGCAGGCCAGACGAGTGAACCAGTGAGTCCTCTAACACCATTGCTTTCACGGCAGTTGAGCACAGGTGGATCCGAGGCTAGCTTCAATTCCATCAAGTTTGGTAGTCGGCGCAGGACCAGTCCCCACGCCCCGCGAGTCTCAGACTCGCCATCTATCACCAAAGTCCTAGCGAGAGTCGGTGCCGAGATTTCCAATCGTTTCAGGCTACCGCCAAGTCTATCGAATGCCATCGCCTCGATTCGGTAGAGCTGCGTCTGAGTCAGTCGCAGCGTCTCTAATTTACTGAGCTTGTGAAAGTCGCTGGCTCTGATTACAGACAGGCCGCCCCTGGAGACATCCAACTCTTGCAGCATCGCCAACTCTGCTAGCTGAGCAGGCAGCGAGTCCAGCTGTCTCAGTC
This sequence comes from Macrostomum cliftonense, assembly GCA_950096795.1. Classification (NCBI taxonomy): domain Eukaryota; kingdom Metazoa; phylum Platyhelminthes; family Macrostomidae; genus Macrostomum; species Macrostomum cliftonense. The sequence goes on from CATNEM010000326.1 coordinate 187,729, forward strand.
CGATCATTCGCAGACTTTTCAGGCCGCGCAAACTATCCAGACCTTCGCAAGTGGAGTCGGACAATCCGGTGCCGCTAAGGTCCAGCTTTTCGAGGCTCTCGGCAGCACCGACCAGGCTGCCCGATTCTAAGCGTGCTAGCAGGGAGTTTCCCGAGAGGTCGAGCCGGTGCAGTCCGCTTGCATTGGCGAAGTCTCCGGGCATTAAGCTTCGGATTCTGTTGTTGGCCAGCAACAGAGCATGCGGCCGGAGCTCTCGGTGCAGCAGTGGTGGCAGTGCCAGATTGCAGCCTGTACAATCGATCACTCGAGTGATGAAAGACTCGTTAAGCCGGCAGCAGTGGCTGCCATTTCGAAGGTTTTCAAGTGTAAGATAGACAGCGGCTTCGGGCTGCCTCTGTTCGTTCTGCTGCAGCTTCGGCGGCGGCGGCAGTTGCGAAGCAGCAACGCCTATTAAAATCGCGACGATGACAAAATTATTTTGCTGGAAAAATAGAGGCATGCTTAAAGAAATATCTGTTTTCTCTTCAAACTTTCGGCTATGAGGCCAAAGTTTTAGGAGCCTGGTTCCTAATAGTTAGAGGACCCTTATAAGATAGTATCAAATTGCACCTGGTGCGAGTGGTCCCTCAAAACAACGGAGAAAAACATGATCTGTTCACTGCGCGTCCGGTCGAATCCAACTAGCATCTGATGCAAATTAGCTTTGAGAAATCGGCGCTGTACTGCTTGGCGAAGGTCAAAGAAGCTTTTGATGTCTTGCCACGTAGTTGTTTACGAATTCGGAATTCTGGCTAGTTGCTAAGTGCTGAAACCTGCTAGTTTATTGCGCCATGGTAACAATTTAGCTAAACCAAAAAGTTTATAAAAAAATCAAGAAACATAGTTCAAAAGCATATTTTTGAGAGCTTTTGAAAGCTGACCAAGGCTGAGTCACCTCATGTTAGTAGGCACACGAAAAAACAAGTAGGGGTCGAGCCCTAACCGCGAGCTATTTATTATTTATTATAACTATTTATTATAAATATATATATAAATATAAATAAAAATATTATAAATATAAATATTTATTATAACAAGCCTAAGAACGTACATTGAATATTCATTTAACATTAAATATTGAGCATTAAACATTGAAGCGATCTGATTGGCCGAGGAATAAAACAGGAACAAACGTGCAGCTTGCAACTTAAGTGAATAAACGAAAATGGAAGATAACTCAGAGAGCAAAACAAATCAAAATAAAAGTACAAACCCAACCGTTTCAAAAATGTAAATTGATTTAATTAAAAGGATAAAAAGCCAGGAACTTTCGCCAGATGAGATAAAATATTTCAATAAGTAGTTAAGGCCTCGTTTCTGCCACCTTATTGTATTTATTTTGGTCCAAAGTATTTAATATGTCAGACTGCAATTGGCCGACGCCATCACCTAGAAGAGTAAGAATTGTTTTTGGGTGAGAATATCAAAGGTTCAATCACAGATTGGGAAGCTGTTGCGGCTGTGGCTGCAGTTGATACTGCTGAAGATGTGGCGGTTGAGGCGTTGGATGAAACTGCTGGAACTGCTGGAACTGATGCGGCAGAGGTGTTTGCTGAACGGCGGAAATCTCAACCACACGCGACTGCTGGCTGGTCTGGGCCTGAAATGAGTGCAAATGCGATGCAATGTTTGATGAGGCAGATGGTTCGAATTGAGATAAACAGATCCACTGCCTGTCCATAGGGAGAAAATTTCTACGAGTACAAAGTAGTCTACTTGGTAGGAAATACCGAAGTAACTACTTAACACGTATTTTTGGCCCCTTTTTGGAGGTGAGGTGGGTGTCAGGTCTCACCCAATGAGATTTGAGGTGAGATCTCACCCGGAGATCTCGCCCCAAAGATTCGAACCCCGACCCAATCTCCCCCTGAGATCGTCCCCAATCCTCACCCAATCCTCACCCAGTGATCTCACCCCCAAAGATTCGAACCAAGAACCTCTATCCCACATTGAGATTTCCCCAATCCCACCCTTGATCTCAACTCGGTAATTCTCGTTTTGCGTCCAAATATTACTTCTTTTTATTAGTAGTACCTGTATGTAGGATTACCTCACTTAATTTGTCAACGCGGCAAAGATTCGAACCCCGGGACCGCGGACAAAAGGCCGATCCGCTGCCATTCAGCCACAAAAAATTGCAAATAACAAAAAATTCGGGCATTAGGTGCTTTTAGACCGCTGTTGCAACGCAGCAGCTGTTAAAAGGACTCTGTGTGCAATTTTTTGTTATTTGCAATTTTTTGTTATTCAAGGATTCTGGTCCAAATAGACCTGTATGTATGAGCATCTCTACTGCTATTTAGTAGTTGCTCACGCACATTATGTCTATAATTATAAAATAGTGTTCTTATTTCTTGCTTTTATTATGCATTTGATATGCTTTGTTGGCTGTGTAATGGGACTTTCACGTCCATTTTATTTCATATCTGCTCTTGTTTGTCGTGTTTGTGCTGTCTTCGTGTACATTAATATTAAAATTGCCTTTCAATGTGCCTACCCTGTGATTTTCCCCTGGCCATCCATCTTCGGGGTCTCTCGTGGAAGTGGATGTACAACCATTGCTTTCCCTCCTAAATGTGTTGGTCTCTCTTTCTAACACTAGCTTCGAAACAAATACCAACACTACCCCCATACTATAGACTGTAAGTGGACTGGTGATGGTCATGTTCTCACTTCGCTATAAGTAATTGTTGCTTAGAAAATGATTTTTCTGTCGATATGTATAGTTAAATCCTGTTTTTATTATTGACCTGTCGTGGTTACCATGGCTTGCATGTGGCAGCTATAAAATTGAGCCCCATAATTGCAAGTGAATTGAAAGGATTAGCAGGGATTAAGAAATTGTATTCAATTGCTTAAGACAGTTTCATCTACTGCTAAAAAATATTGGAAATTTTAATTGATATTCACTGGCTTTTTCCTACATTTTTATTAACTTCGTCGTCAAAAAATAAAACCTTTTGTAATTTGGCCAACGAAAATGGAATATTTTTCCCATTTAAAATACATGGAATTAACATTTTCGTGCATCAAAATGGATAACTTTATTATTTTCGCCGATCGAAATTCAGTGCGACAGTAACTTGGTGTTTGAAGTTTAAACGTGGCCGTTTTTCATTTGCAAAAATAAATTACAATAGTGTCTTTTGTCCTGTAAACCAACCCCACGCCACACACACACACACACACACACACACACACACACACACACACACACATGCTGGGAGAGGTTTTCGCGGTAAGAGATTTTTTTCATTTTCTTGGTGGGCCTCGAGACCCTTCGTAAATGGTAATTGGCAAACCGTTGCCCCATTCAAGTGACTAGCTCCCTCATTGTCTAGGAAGCCTGTCGGAAAAATATGAATGACAATAATTAAACATTTGCCTACTCCATTATGCATAATTCGTTCTGCCTGTCCTCAACAATCCTACTTTTCGTAAAGATCTAATTTCGTAACTTCTAACATAAACCATCTCTTCTACCGGATTCGATATCAATTTTGCATCCTCGCTGCTTGTCTGGAATTTTCAACAGTAAATGATTCAGTTTTGCTTCTGTGATATCCATTTCGGTGTATTCGTCTATCAATTCTTTAATGACTTTGCTTCGGAATGCTGTCTGTTCGAAGTAGGGTAGAGTGTTGTGTTTTTTGTTTTTACTAGTTTTTCGTGAAAGCCATCCTATTATTCTTTGAAATTAGTGTTTATTAATCGCTTTCAGGAATAAAATTTGCCCCAATAAAATGTAATTCATATGCAATATCGTTAGAATATTGTATTTTCATGTGCCAATCAAGAGAAAATATTATTCTACACGTCTCTATACATTTTAGTCTGTAAAATAACAAATATGGTGTCTTGGTTGAAATAAGGCTAAAATATTGTATCTTGACTAATGGTTTATTTTTTCCAAATGTAACTTTCAAATTAAGACATAAAACTGACAGTTAGCCTCGAAACGGAGATGAAAAAAATGTGAATAGTTGTTATTCTTTTCGTCTGGTGTGAAATCTAGGTACCTTGTGATTAGTGTCTATGAAGAGAAAGTTGTAATGCCGATGCATATTAAAGGTCGGTAAACAAAGTTTTTCAGTGAAATAGGAAGAAATTTGTTCGAATAGTCTTAAAATGTAAGCATTAAATTTGTTCTTTCCTTGAAATGTTACGAAGAGTCTGGTGTCAGTGGTTTGCGAAAACAACTGCTAATTACGAGTATGCCTTGCCTTCTTCTTGCCTTCACAAAAGCTATACAATAATTATCCTCCTGAATTAGGAGCTCCCTGTTTGTTCTCGAGAAAACAGAGCCTACACGCATACTTGAGGGTTTGGTAACCCGCCTGCAGTGAATGGGTTGGTCGAGTCTGTTGTTTAGTTATTGAAGAAAAGCATTGGGTAGATGAATCACTTCATTGTCTGTGCGAAGCGGGGTGGGGTAGAAGGGGGTAAAGAAAGCTCGTACAACAAATGCAGAAGAGAAATCGGGTGAGATACGAAAAGATCTGGGTGTCTCTATGTCAAGCAAGCATTTTCGTTCCCCGTTCTGAGAGTTAAGTCGGCCATAATGGTTAAATTCTTTATTTTGTGTACAATACTGCACATCAAACTGTGTACACTTGAACAATTGACATTTCCTGTTTGAGGGTATGGTTTTACCAATAATCGAATATACAATGATTTTCCGTTTTTTCGGTCAAATTTTGCGTTTTACTGATGCATTTAAACTGGACATCCTCAATCCGCGGCCAGCCTTCCCTTGGACACCAGCAGGCACATAACCCGCCAATGCGGCCAGCCTTCCCTTGGACACCAGCAGGCACATAACCCGCCAATGCGGCCAGCCTTCCCTTGGACACCAGCAGGCACATAACCCGCCAATGCGGCCAGCCTTCCCTTGGACACCAGCAGGCACATAACCCGCCAATGCGGACAGCCTTCCCTTGGACACCAGCAGGCACATAACCCGCCAATGCGGCCAGCCAGTCTCACCTGCGCGGCCGGTTGGCGATTGCGGCAGCAGCAGAAATAGATGACAATGCTCATCGCTATGATGAAGATGCCCAGGCCGCCAAAGATCAGAATGTAGAACAGCGGCTTCCACTTCTTGGTGCAGCCGAGACTGACGCCCGTCCAGCCGATACTGCCGCCGCACTCCTCGTAGTAAAAGGCGCTGCCGACCTCCCTCACTGAAAGTGTGGCGCCGATTGACCCGGAGCCGATGTTAAGACCGACGGCGGCCGCCAGTCTGTCATCACTGGTTGGCAGCAGCAGCAGAAGCAATAGAAGCAACGGAAAGAACATCGCAATTCTCTTTAAGATTTTTTCGGTATGTTTTTCTTGCTGACTCAGCTAGGGTTACTTAGAGCTCCGGCTGTCCGACGAAAATTTGCGGAATAAAATAGTTCTCATTCGGCTGTGAGAGATTGCAACGGCCAATCATAATTTCGTGGCACACCCATGGCATATTCTGGCACAGTTAAAATTGTTTCATAAATTTTTATTCTGCGTTTAATTTCGCGTCCTTTCGACAATTATATCATAACTTGCCGAAACTGGTATTCCATATGCTGTTGGCACGCTTAAGGGGTTATTATTTCTATTTTGGAGAGGAGCAAATAGGATAACTTGGACAGGATCAGGGTGTCACGTGGATGCTCGAAAATCGGAAAATCGGTTGTTTCCTGATCAAGGATGTTCTTTGTGAGGCAGGCTAAAATGACAGCATCCTGGAAAAGAGGCGAAACCTGCCGCACCTCCTGCTGTACATCTGCTGGATAACTAAGTAGTGCCCCTTTGCCGCACCTCCTGCTGTACATCTGCTGGATAACTAAGTAGTGCCCCTTTGCCGCACCTCCTGCTGTACATCTGCTGGATAACTAAGTAGTGCCCCTTTGCCGCACCTCCTGCTGTACATCTGCTGGATAACTAAGTAGTGCCCCTTTGCTTTTCCTGCGATTTCAGCGCATTTTAGGGGGGGCAAATTTAGGTTTATTAGGGTGATGTTTAGTGCTTTCTGACTGAATTTTTACGTCCTAAAAGGCGGCTGAGTTGTTTCAGCCTGTCTTTCTTTAGTGCAGAAGACCGTAAGAGGAGGCTTTGCTTTATGTCCGTGGAATAGGCTGCGCTGGCCCCTACACGTGAGCCAGCGTTACGTCCAGTGCGCGTGAGTCAGCCGCTCTACCCATTCATAATGACAAAAAATTTCTTGGAAATTGCTTGAAGTATTGGTTAAAGTATTCACTCCAACATTGAGTCCATTCCCAAGTGTAATTTTTAGTACGTACGAGTCGTATGTACGCTCGTACTAGTCAAACAGTATTTGTACCCAAAACGTTAGCATACTTAAACTTTACTTTACTGTAAACTTACTCAACGATTTGTCGTTATCCCAATCTTTAGATTGAAAAATTGGGAGTACGTAAAAAAGCAATTACTTTTGGCGCCAAAAGCAATTAAGGCAGTAAGGCATGGGACTTACTATTCTGAATTTATATTGGAGCTTCAGCTTTGAATGAGGCCCTGAGGAATGAAGTCCTTAAGTAGATTTGTCTCCCTCCCAAAAGCGGCGTAACTATTACGTCTGAACGAGTAGTCTGTGCTTTGACTGATACTGAAGTTACGCAGAATATGAACTTAAAAATCAGCATCACATTATGTAGCTTCGTTTATTGATTCAGTGTTTCTTCGATAAAATTATTTTTCATTCATCATTCGCTTAACTCACGCGCGAATTCATTCAGATACTGTCATGTGGCTGCACACCAGCCCTCTTCCAATGCACTGTGGATGAATCGCACTAAACATCCATTACTCCTTAGCATAAATACTTTTGACGCGACGTTAAGAACTCTTGCTTTTCAAGTTAGTGTTAGAACGATCAGTTTATTCTCAATTTCGATAAGGCATTGGTCCGAACATAATATATAGCGAATGAACAGAAGTGACAAATATTGGGGTGGTGGGTTGACCATGCATAAAGTAGAAGGTAGAAGGTGAAAGGCTTAAAATCAATACAGAGTTCATATACGCTATCTGCACGCTAGCATAGAAGGGTAGGGGGTGAAAGGCTTAAAATCAATAGACAATTTATGTACGCTATAAGCACGCTACACGCAAATCAAAGTCAATGTCAATGTCAAGAGCCAACCAATCAGAAAGTCAGCGCCGCCTCATCTCCCCCCTTCGAATCGAGCCGGTGGCCCACGGTTGGCGCGCACCGGGTAGCGGCGCTCGGGCTGTTCGATTGGCTCATCGGGGTCGCCTGACAAGTGCTGGCTGAGATCGTCAGGCTGGTGCGGGCAGAGCTGCTCAGTCGGTTCGTGCTCGGTCGGACCGCTCGGCTGATTCCCGACAGGCTGATGCTGAGCCGGCTCCCTGGGCTGCTGCTCAACGTCCGGGCCGAGCTGATCTGCATGCGCCAGGGTGATCCGGCCGTTTTGCCGAGCGATCAGCGCAGTGTTGCTGCCCTTCTGCGCCACGAACTCGGCCCTCTCCTGGGCTTGCTTGCCGCCGGGATTGTACCAGACACTCGCTCCGATCGGTGTGTGCATGGTGATTGGGTTGCGCAGCTGCCGCCCCATCAGCTGCGCTGGGCTCTGCAGGCGTCCGGCGTGCGGCACGCAGCGGTAGTTCAGGAGCAGCCTGGACAGGAAGGCCTCGTAGGGCTCGGCCGGGTCCCACGCTGCCGACGCCCTCTTGATGGACTGCACCATCCGCTCCGCCAGGCCGTTGGATTGCGGATGTCTCGGGGGCGCCTTCAGGGCGCGGCAGCCGATTCTCTCCAGCCAGGCGAGCAGGTTGGCGTCGTGGAACTCCGCGGCGTTGTCGCTGACCAGCACGTGGGGCACACCATTCCTCGCGAAGACTGCCTGCAGCACCCGCTTGACGGTGGCCGCGTCTCGGTTCGGCACCCGCACAGCCTCCGGCCAGCCGGACATGGCGTCAACCAGGATGAGCAGCAGTCCGACATTCGGCAGGGTGGCGTGGTCCATGTGCACCCTGTGCCAGGGCTCGTCCTCCTCAGGCCACCGGTGGACAGTCGCTGCGCCGCTTGGACGGAGCCTCGAGCAGGTCGGGCAGTTGCGGATGAACATCTCGACGTCGTTGCAGTAGCCGGGCCACCAGGCGGAGTTCTGCAGGCGGGCGCGGGTCGAGCCGGATCCTTGATGCGTGTCGTTGTGCACCAGCCGGAGAACTTTTTGCCGGAGCACGGCTGGGATGACTGCACGGTCGCCGTAGCAAAGAACTCCGTCCTCTATCGTCATCGCGCTCCGGATTGCCTTGAAGGGTCTCTCGGCCGGTGAGCAGTTTGACCACCTGTTGCTGGCCACGCGCTTCGCAACATCCGACAGCAGCCGCTCCCTCCGGGTCTCTGCCTTGAGCTCCTGCCATGGAATCACAGCTTCTGCAGTCCAGTGAATGACATTTTCGGGCAGCTCGCTCTGGTCCTGGGAGCTGTCGCCATCGAAATCCAGCCGTGACAGAGCGTCGACCTGCGGGATCAACTCACCCTTCGTGTAGATGACGTCGTAGTCGAAAGCCATCAGCTTTATGGCCCACCGGAGCAGCCGGGCGTTCGCGACCTTTGGCAGCTGGCGTCTGGAGCCGAAGATGAACTCCAGAGGGCGGTGGTCAGTTCTCAGCGTGAAGCGCGATCCCAGCAAGAACTGCTTGGCTCGCTCCATAGCCCAGACGATTGCGAGAGCCTCCCTCTCGATGTTGGAGTAGCGCGCCTCAGTGCTGCTCAGCCGCCGGCTGAAGTACATTATTGGGTGGCCGTCCTGGGACAGAATCGCTGCGATGGCTTTTTCGCTGGCGTCTGTGGTGAGCGTCGTCTCCTTGCGCTTGTCGTAGGGCTTGATGACCGGTCTGCGGCTGAGAATGTCCTTGATCCTAGAGAATGCCGCCTCCTGAGCCGGGCCCCAGATGAACTCGGCGGCTCGGCCTCGCAGCTGGTTGAGCGGCTCGATGATGTCCGAGTAGCCTCTAATGAACCTCCCGAAAAAATTCGAGAGCCCCAGGAACGACTCGAGCTGCCTTCTGTCCTTTGGGGACTTCACCGAGCGGATCTTCTCCACCAGGTCCGGGTCCGGGGTGATGCCGCGGGCGCTGATTCTGTAACCGAGGAATGAGACTTCAGTCGCGCTCAGGTTGGACTTGTCCAGGTTGATCGTCATTCCCGCCGACCGCAGAGACTGGATCACGCGTTGCACCTTGCTGTTGAGCTCGGACTCAGACTTGGCCCCCAGCAGGATGTCGTCCTGGTAGACTATCTTGTTGTTGAAATCTTCTAGGATCGTCTCCATGGCCTTCTGAAAGATGGATGATGCCGACTTGAGGCCTGGCACCAATCGCTTGTACCTGAACAGGCCCAGCGGCGTGGCGATCGTGGTCAGCTCGCGGCTGTCCTCGTCCAGTTCGATCTGCAGGTAGGCGTCCGAGAGGTCAAGCTTAGCAAAATGCGTCATACCTGCGACCTCTGAGAAGATGGTCTCCATCTCCGGCATCGGGTAGGTGTCGTTGCATATTTGGTGGTTCACACCGGCCTTGAAGTCGGCGCACACCCGGACCTTCCCGTTTGGCTTCAGGACGTTGACGATTGGAGACGCCCACTGACTGCCTCCTGCTGGCACCGGCTCGATGATGCCTTCGGACTGCATTCGCTGCAGCTCACGCACCAATAGGTCCTTGAGATGCAGCGGCACAGATCGGGCAGCGCAGTAGAACGGCTTGGCACCTTCCACAAGTCGGATCTTGGCCTGGAATCCTTTGAGGCAGCCTAGCTGCTGGACTTGGTTGATGGTGACCGCGTCCTCCTGCAGCTTGATGTTGTCCATTCCGAGCAGCCCGTGCTTCTTCTCAGCTGCGGTGACCACCAGGTCAACGGTCACGAACCTCGAGTCGGTCTCGAGAGACGCGGTGAACTCACCGAGGCAGGCGATGCTGGAACCGTCGAACTGCCGCAGGATCCTCCGGCACTTGCGTAGGGCCGGACGGTTGAGTTGTCGCCAGAAGTTCTGTGGGATGAGGCTGACCTCCGCCCCGGTGTCAATCTGCATCAGCAAGCCACAGCCGTTGATCCTGATTGTCTTGAACAGGCCTGACTTGGCTGCGTTGGGGCCGACAGCGTAGACCTCAGCTTCATCGGGCTCCGCTGTTTCCAGATTGACCGCTCGGGACCTGCAGACAGTTGCAAAGTGGTTCTTCTTCTGGCATTTTGAGCATCTCTTGCCATATGCCGGGCAGCTGCCCCTAGGGTGGACTGTGCCGCAGAAACCGCATTTTGTAGTCGGTGATGGCTTTGATGAAGATGACGCGCTTCTCTGTTGACCGGCGAACGCGATGTCTGCGGCCACGGGAGCGTTGTAGTCCCGGATCTGCTCCAGGTGCTGAAGGCTCTGCACGATGTCATCCAACGCCATGTCACCCTCTTGCAGCCGCTCGAGGATTCGCTTCTTGTGCTCAGGTGAGACCAGGCCGTCGATCAGGCGCATGACGATCAGGTCGTCTTCCTTCGGTTGCATGGTACCCAGCTTGTCGAACTCGCACTGCGATGCCGCAGACCTCAGTCTCCGGAAGTAGGCCATGACGCTCTCTCCGGCTTCCTGTCTCAGGTTGAGAAACCGGGTGCGCTCTGCGATGACGAGGCGCTTCTTCGGCCGAATCGTTTTCTCAATAAGGGCTTGGATTTCGGCGAAATTCATTGCGTCCAGCTTCTTCGGCGATGCCATCAGCGACAGGGTGCGGATCGCCTTCAAGCCCGCCCTCGATAGAAACAGGTCCGTTTTGTCGCGAACTCCGTCCTTGTCTTCGAGTTTTTTTATTCGCGCTGTTGCTGAAAGCTGCTGCAACCAGGCTTCTGCCATTTCAGCGTCGTCCAAGTTGAGCTCAGAGCTCTGTCTCTCTGCTTGCGACGCCATTGACGCGACGTTAAGAACTCTTGCTTTTCAAGTTAGTGTTAGAACGATCAGTTTATTCTCAATTTCGATAAGGCATTGGTCCGAACATAATATATAGCGAATGAACAGAAGTGACAAATATTGGGGTGGTGGGTTGACCATGCATAAAGTAGAAGGTAGAAGGTGAAAGGCTTAAAATCAATACAGAGTTCATATACGCTATCTGCACGCTAGCATAGAAGGGTAGGGGGTGAAAGGCTTAAAATCAATAGACAATTTATGTACGCTATAAGCACGCTACACGCAAATCAAAGTCAATGTCAATGTCAAGAGCCAACCAATCAGAAAGTCAGCGCCGCCTCAACTTTCAGTAGTAAATGCAACATCAGAAAGTAAGCAGCCTTGGGAGTCAGAGTCTAGGCCCACTGGCGTTGCTTAGGACGCAGTTCAAGTAGCACTTGACTAGTTGAATTACGTACGTTTGTATTGTTGTTCCGCTGCACTCTTTCGTTCTTTCACCGTCACATCGTGTACCCATCACCACCTGCTCTGCCTCTCACGTCGGTTTGTCAGCCACCTTGGCTCTGACTAGTGGCTAAGCCCCAACCAGCCCATGCGATCAGTTGGTTCTACTCCTCGTCCGCACAACCTCTCGACTGGTCAACTGCGTGTTTTGAGGCCCGAGTTTTGCCTGCGCCTCTCTCGAGCAGTCCAGGACCCGAATCTTACATATCAGCTTACTTCTCCAAAAGGCAATTTGGAGCCACAAATTGATACACCCTGTGTCTGGCCTCGCCTCCAAAGCCTTGCAGGGCGAGCAACAGAACACCATGGACAGGTTGGGGAGAGTGGTTCTGTGCGTGGATCACCTGGCTAACCAGTTGGCAGTCTCCACCGGAGACTGAAGGGCCTTGCAGCTGGCCCTCTCGAATAGAGCCTCGGTTCCTAGGCTCTCATCGCCACCTTCGGAGGTCACACACACCAGCCAAAAGTGCGCTGAGTCCTGATCCTGTCTCAATCACTGCCTGTCACTGCTGAGTCTTCGGACAATCAGGCAGGCAGCGCTTTGGACTACTTGGGGTAGACAGGTGGATGCGCAGCGGTAGATCGGCTTCGCTCTGAAGATGCAGCTACCAGAAAGGACTCTGAACACATACACTCTCTCAGCTTTGATTTAGAAGTACACAAATGAATCGACACAGCAGCATCAGACAACATCAATACAGTTGCTGAATCTCTCTTACAGTTGGTTCCAATTATTGTTGTGTCTACTTGCCTATGCTGGGAGCCATACATCCAGCAACTTTAGGCTACGCTCGTATTTGAATTGCTTCAAAAGTCGTGCACCACTCACTTACTGTTGTACCCCTTTCTTCTGTCGCAATTTATATTCACACCCCCTTTAACGACCCCGCCGAGCCGCTAGATTTCCTCCTTAATTGCAGGATTAAGACCATTAATTAATTTTTCTCAACTCTAAGCAGCCCAATACAGCCGTCTAAGATCCTTAGACATTAAAGACCAGAAATAGCTTCTGTGAAATTCCATTAGGGCTAATGATGACGTCCTACACTCAAACGAAATTAGTTTCATTGTTTATGGAATTTAACTTCGGCCATTCCTTTTTAATGTATTAAAACGCTTTTTATTACGAATTTTTCAATGCTTTATGCTGCGAGGTTACTCGGAATTCTTATTTCATTTTGGGCGCCTCACGAAACAAAGCGGACGATTTCTTTTGTTCTTATTTGTGTGTTCAGGTCTTCTATTCTTTTTCAAAGCGTAAAAGCGTGATAGATTCCTTTCATGCAGCTTTTTGTACATGCAGATTGCAACGGCGGAGAGAAGCGTTTCTTAGTAAAGCGATTGCTTTCGAGCAAGCGTAAATTTTCAAAACTAATTGACTCCATTTGAGCCGTCTCGATGTATCAAAGCACTAGACATCCGCAAGGGCTGACCCACAGGCACTGCTGGGGCAAACGAGTATTTTTAAGGCTGCAAATAAATATTTAGCAAAAACCTATACAGAACAACAACAACAAACAACAAATCACGCTGTCAGATTAGAAACAAGTAGAAAATTTACTTTTAAATTTAGTCTTTGATCGCCTCATGCTAAGTAGCTATAGGTCACGTTTTCAAGGGATGATGACCAAATTTTATTCATATACGATGCTGAAATCCTAGGCGTTTCTTGATTGGCCAATATTTTAAATGGTTACTCATTAAAATATATCCATTAATATATAGTTTAGCATTGCCTAATAGGATCGCAACTCAAACCCGTGGAATTGAATCCATCAAATCGCTGCAACCAATCGAAACTGGTGGATCTGTCTCGTCTAGCTATAGATGCTATCGAACCTTCCTTACAACCAGCAAAAATGATGGCCCAATTGCCAAAAACTATTGCCACTTGTCTCATTACAGTGTCTCCAGTCTTTGGTGGATAACCCAGCCCAACCCAGCGTGTTGGAAGAGGCTGGCAGTCAACAAACATGGTTGGATACTGAAGCTGAAGCTTTAGCTATCAATAAATATTGATTCCAACTGGGTCCAATTTCAGTTTTACTCATCTCGCAGTCGCAGAATTCATTTCGGTACGTGCATTTAGCAATGTCGCAGGATCAAAGAAAAAATGATGAAGCTAAAATTGTACAAGAACAAGGGGGAGCAGCCCATTTGCCTGCGGGCAGTTTGCTGGCCGACGTTTGCTGGTTTACCTATTTCACTGCAGTTTGCACTCGGTACAGTTCGAGTTTTGCACATGTATGTGTGAATGTGTATTTTTTATGTATATAGATTTATTTTCAGCATTTACGTTCAGTTCATACCTAAAACTGCACTTAAGTAAAACGCTCGTATAGTAATAACTGTAAGCCGCTAGACTGCTAGAGTAACGTTCTTTTGAAGAAATATGAAAATTAGGCATGCATGACGAAACCCATGTAAAATCGAATGAGTCTAAAACTTGATAATGAGAGCAACCATAAAAATCTAAAAGAAGAAGTATCACCACTCAGCACGCCATCATTCCACCCTCTTTCGTATGATATTTATCATTTTGTACTAAACCAGACGGAAAAATAACTCATTGTAGAATATTTTATTGTCTATGGACCACTTTGAGTGAATTTTTCGAGTTTTTATCACAAATGGCGTTTCACTAGAGGCAGGTAGAAACTTCATCTCACAGTATGATGTTCCTACTTCAGTACTTTCTTGCTCCTTTGATCTATCAAGGCTTTGATTGCCAAAAATTACTCTTCAATCAATTTTTGTCTCTTACATGATTAGTTGATGAACTTCAACGTCCTGTATGATAAATACGGACGATACGTAGCTACTGTAAAAGGATATGAAAGCTCGTGATTTCGTAAAAAGCATGAAATATTGATAAAAGATCACCCAACCGAATAGGAAAATCACACTGAAAGATTAACTTTCTACCTTCTCCCAGCTAAACGCCCAGCGAAGTGTGAAAAACGTTAAAAAGTTCCTGTCTCAGTAGTGTACGAGCTATTTTTTGAAAAATTTAGCAACATAATTTCTATAAAAATGACGTGTCCAGTCCTTCTTACTCCTAGTGGTCCTTGAGTAAATCATGTATATCACTGACAGCAAATAATGAAAATAATTATAAGTTGTCGGAAAAAACCCGGACAGAAGGCAAAACTCGTTGACTCGAACCATTGACATAGCTCTATCAGCAGTTCAACCCTCTGAAAGGCTGAATGGCAGGCAGATATCCTTTTCCCAATAGAATAAAACAAAAACATATATTTAAATCCTTTTAGCTGTGCTGATCAATTTGCCATTTTTATTTCATAAAATTGTGAATTTTGGTGTTTAACCGCAATAAAAGGGTTGAACTTCGGTAAATAAAGATAATAACGCGCTTGACTACGGTAATTAAATTTAATAAAATCAATTTTTACTGATAGAAAAAGCATATTTTTAAAACGGTAGAAATTCGAGCTAAATGGTGACACAACGCACATGTTCTTGGCTACTTATATCAGCATCGGGATTTTACTTTTTGTTAACTTAAAAAATAGAGTGACAGGACGCACATCCTTAGAATATTTTGGCGCTAATTCAAACGCGCAGCATCGGAGCGTCATAGTTAGGCGGGTTCACAACCACCTGGCTGGTCTGCGCCATCATCTGCGGGTGCGGTTTGAAGGTTTGAGCTCGGTGAAGGCTAAATTTAATGACATCGGGTGTGGCTAGGCAGGGTAGGGCTGTGGCTAGGTGGGGTCGGGCTGTGGCTAGGTGGGGTCGGGATGTGGCTAGGCAGGGTAGGGCTGTGGCTAGGTGGGGTCGGGCTGTGGCTAGGTGGGGTCGGGATGTGGCTAGGCAGGGTAGGGCTGTGGCTAGGCAGGGTAGGGCTGTGGCTAGGTGGGGTCGGGCTGTGGCTAGGTGGGGTCGGGATGTGGCTAGGCAGGGTAGGGCTGTGGCTAGGCAGGGTAGGGCTGTGGCTAGGTGGGGTCGGGCTGTGGCTAGGTGGGGTCGGGATGTGGCTAGGCAGGGTAGGGCTGTGGCTAGGCAGGGTAGGGCTGTGGCTAGGTGGGGTCGGGCTGTGGCTAGGTGGGGTCGGGATGTGGCTAGGCAGGGTAGGGCTGTGGCTAGGCAGGGTAGGGCTGTGGCTAGGTGGGGTCGGGCTGTGGCTAGGTGGGGTCGGGATGTGGCTAGGCAAGGTAGGGCTGTGGCTAGGCAGGGTAGGGCTGTGGCTAGGTGGGGTCGGGATGTGGCTAGGTGGGGTAGGGCTGTGGCTAGGCAGAGCAAGCTATGAAGAAGCCACTCACCGGGCGATAGATTGGGCGGTTCTTCCTGCAGGGAGCGCAGCAGCAGCAGCAGCAGCAGCTCAGCAGGAACAGAGCCAGTAGGCTGCCAGCGGCCAGGCTGACGTAGAAGAGCGGCTTCCAGACTCTGCTACAGCCGGAATCAAAGCCGGAAACGGAGACGCCGGCGCTGCACGCTTCGTAGAAGAACGGGTTGCCGTCGTCATGCCTCGCTTCGATGCTGGCGCCGTCCTGGCCCAGGTTGACGTTGAGGCCGCTGCCGCCGCTGGAGCCGCCAGAGAAAGTCTTGCCAACCTTGTCCAAAGTCTTGTCGACACTCTTGCCGATATCGTCAAAGAGGCCGGTGTCGCAGTTGACGCCGGCGGACAGCAGCGTCAGAGCCAGTAGGGCGCAGGCGTGGTAGTGCATGCTTGAATTTGCTCGATTTAAAGCTTGAGAAACTTGGAAATAGAAAAAAACAAAATGCCTGTTCCTGCAGTGGAAAGCAAATTATTTAAATGCAGTTGAGCTGCGCCCTGGAAAGAGCTGGATGGCTCTATTTGCTTGGAAACCCGCCGCCCTAAACCCCCACGACAATGCCTAACTGTACTCTAGCCTCCTCGGTTTAAGGGCATTACAATAGCCCTTAAAAATGAGACGTACAAAATGAGACAGAAATTTCTAGCTCATAGGCAGCAAAATACTTGGATGTTCGTCTTGGAAAGACTATGCTACCAGGGTATAGCGATTGGCGATAGCATAGATCCAGCTTGCATAAATGCTAACATTTGCTATGCCTAATAATAATAATAATATAATATAGAACTGATTTAAATTTACTAAAAATGAGGCAGTAAAGTACACATAGAAAAAGCACGAGATTGCAACCCAACTGTTCGACACAGACAAAGCGCGATTCAATTTTGTATCCTATAAAAACTATATAAGGAGGCAAATAGCTAATAGTAATACACTAAAACTCTCGGTGAGAATAATTAATGTTGCAATACTTTTTCCCTAAGCTAGGCGCTAGCTAGTGGGCACCTAACGTGCATTACTTTAATATATAAAAAATATAAACTGTTATAAACTGTTTATATAAAAATATAAACGGATATAAAAAACTGTTTAGTCATTAGTCACTTTATGCTTACTTACGCTCAGAAGGTTTAGCAGTAGCTTAAGATGTAGCAGTCGACCTAGCACTCAAAGAAGGAAAAATTACTATGCTCTTGGAATCTTGGGCTATAACTGTCTATTGCATGTTGATGAATGCGGCACGGCTTTTTGAAACTATAATCAGGCGAGGGCTGAGGCCGTGGCTGTAAGAGGTGTGAAGTAGAGTCAGCCCCGACTCGTTTGTACAATGCCTGCCTTCCTATTCCAGCCCTTCCTCCTGAGGCAGGGTAGGGTTTGATGAATGTACATAGGCGAATGTACGTTTAGTTCCCCTCTGCGGAAAGACGGTATAACAAAAAATTTCCAAGAAATTGTTAAATAAAATAGTTAAAATTTACATTATAAAGTCTATCCGGACCGCCAGACAGGCCTCTCAAATTAATGTGCTGTGTGTACGTACGAGCGTATTTTTAGTGTATATCGATTCCTTAAAAATTCCCGTCTGCCTTTGCCTGAGCCCTCGCGTCGGATTCGCTATTTATTCACTCAACCTTTTAAATGCATTTGCACTGCAATCATATCAAATGAGTTACTTGCGTGTAAATTACACGTGTTTTTAGCTTAAAATTAAGATAAAACTTGATTTTGTTTTAAATGCATTGGCTGTATTGGCTTTTAGAAGGCCCGCAGGTCGAAAGAAAAAACCCTGTTAACTATAATTTGCTTGCTTTCGGCAAATGATTAATCAGTCAAAGCTACTCAGGTTCCTCAATACGGTAATAATTGCGTAGCAGGGGCAACAAAATTCTCTCTCCATTGCAATAAATAATGCGCTGGCGATAGTTATGCGCTATTACTTCTTTTTAGCACGCAACGTATCAACAATTTTTTGTACCCAGTCCAGACTAATAGGTTCAATTGTTCCCATTTATTCGTTCGGAGTTTTCTACTTTTGAGCAATAATCTCAGTAAAATAACAATTTTATTAGATCTTTAGAATATGAATTGTCTGCAATCCGATGCATTATAGTATATTTTATTACTTATAATTGGCTACTTGGCTTATCTAAGAAAACAAAAGCCCTATAAAATAAGACTATTTAAATTATTGTTCACTAGAAGTGTTTGAGGAGTCAATTCCTGGAGAGTGAGAATGTAGCGAGCGTATAAATAAATAGCATTTAATTTCTAAAGCATAAATTGCGCATTCCCTAACTTAAAACGAAAAAATACCGACCTAGTCTACTTATTAGAGTAGTACTGAAAGCGCGAGGAAGCAGTCGCCGCCATTTCATCATTTTTCATATGCAGAAAGAACGATATAATGTAGCGATGCGGTCCGCGCGGCAGCTGCAGTGGGGACATGAACTCCCCAGACACAATTTGAGTGGGCGAGTCGCCCTCCTTATCGGGTAGGTAAACCTCGCAGCTCAGCGGCAGGCTGCCGAATTTACTGTGCGGCTCCACTAGTAGTTGCCTCTCATTCAGGTGCAGCCGCAGAGCCTTGCGGGGATTCTCTTGGCCACTGTTTGACGCATTGGCAGCCAGCAGTGAGAAGGAGAATGTCCCTGCAAATTCAAATTGAAACGGTAGCATTGGTACAGTTTGTCCACTGGCCTCTCATTTCTGTTATTGAGTGAGTCATTTCCCTTGTTTCCCTCGCAACCATGATGCTCGGCCCTCGTTTAGTTAAATTTTCGCCTCTAGGTCCCTCAATTTACGTTCTTTCGTGTCTCGTGCACTCTCACTTCTTATCATTTCTTTCTATGTTAGTTAATACTCCTTTCAGTTCACCATTCAGAGGCAGATCCTGCATCTCCCTGCCGAGACGCCGCTTAAGCGACTCAGATCGCTGGCGCACCACCACTTGCATTGGCAGGCTGCTCTGATTGACGGCCATGACGCGGTCGGGGTGCACTCGCAGAGTGAGCAGTCGGTGCCGCCTGGCTTCGCCAGTGTTGCTCTGGCAGATGAAAGACGCTAGGCGGGTCTGTGGGCCTCTGGTTGTTACTAAAAACCTGCAGTTATTTGAAAATGATTTGAATTTTAGAGATTAGTCATCTGATGTACCATTCTGTGGTTCTGATTCAATCGTGACTTACTTGAAATACTTTCCCTGGGAGCGCTCAAAGTGCACCGTCTTTTGCAGAAATCCGCAGAAAACTTGCCGCTCAGCCAGCTGAGGCTCCGACCGTACTGTGTAGGGCTTCATCTTCCAGATAATAATCTCCATTCGCTGCTTCACGAACTTTAACACTGGTTTCACCTCGACAAAGTCCGGAGCTATTTTGATCTGCATGAACTGTTTATCATCGGTCTCGTCGTCTCCAGTGTCCATGGAATACATCCGGTACACGTTGATCTCCGGCTGCAGAGCCAGTTGAAGCTGGTCTTCAGTCACCAGACGGAGCCCGCGGCCCAGGCCTGAACCGTCCAGCCGGATCTGCTGCTCATCTGTGTTGGTGATTTGCAGATGATCGTCAAGGATAACAACCTCAACTGCACAACTGAATGCCGGCACTCCCGGCGATAAGCCGTCGGCGTTCGCATCCGAGTCGTTGCCGAAGTACTTTTCCGCGACTAGCATGTACACCACGGTGCCTAGCAGGAACAGGAAGATGCCCACCGAGGCGGCAAACACAGCTATTGTCAGCGCGGACATTTACCTGGCGGCCGTGGGCCTGCAGCAGCAACTGCTGGCATGGGGGTGATCGCAGTTTCTTCCTGACTTCTTTATTCGCAAAGATTTTAGGAAATAAAAGGCAGAAACAGAAAAACCAAACGAATATAGAAGCATAATTAACCAAAACATGGCACACAAATGTATTAAGAAATCATGAAAGCAGCCAGTGAGTCTATGGCAAAAAATTCTTATAATATATTTTATTCGCTAATTTCAAGCATAATAATGCGTACACTAGCGCATTCATAATTTCACCAATCGCTGTTTACAAATGCAGAGCAGACAGACCAATGTCCAAAGCCATTAAAGATCATTATGTGAATAATGTAAGCAAGGATGCATTTTTTACTCCTCCGGAATGTACTGTTACTTATATCTTCAACTATCATTTTTTCGATTGACTTTATAACATCATTTATAACTACACAAGGCGTCCCGACTTCCACACCTGAGTATGAAACTGCAGCACGAAAGAATCGCGGTGTTTCCACCGACAAAGGGCCTCCTCTTCGTCTGTCATCCTGTTGAGGTCGCGGCACGGTCCGGCGGTGACATTGTCGGCAACCCAAGAAAACGGGTTGAACTCATGGGCTGGGGCGAGGCAGATCCCGCTGGCCGGGTCGGCAGCGGCTGTCCTCAGCGCCCGGGTCAGCGCCACGGGGCCGCAGATCTCCTCGGGAATGCCACCGCCCTCACCATCTTCTTCGGCAAGTTCCGCGACTTCGACGTTCGCCTTGACGTCTCGCAGCAATCGGAGCCAAAGCGGATGCCCCGGCTCGGCAGAATAGAGAAAAGAGTTCTCGTAGTAGCCAAAGGTGTCTCCCGGCCCGCGCAAAGTCCGCATTTGGCCGACCAGCACACGGCAGTCGGCAAGTCGGTGCTCGAAGTTTCTCTGACAGACGTTGTCCAGGTCCGTGTAAATTCCACCGAACTCGTGCATGTAGATGTACCTGGAGCATAAGCCTCGATTAATTCGTATGACTTTAGCACAAGTTAATTTTACGAAACGAGATCTTCTAAAAAACTGAAACATTACATTGCCAAAGTACGAGCGTAACCCCCCCCCCAAGTAATTTTTTGTCAACGTAATAACAGCAGCCACATTGGATTCTTCAGGTTGCTTAGCTGCTTGCATCCTCCCAAGTGATCTCGCGAGTACATGCTTACAAAGTGGCGGAAGTATTGTTAAAAGTTGCACTTTTTAAGGCATGGGGTAATTTAATAACTTTAAGAAAGGGGATAATCTTGATTAAGCCTAAAATCCCCTTAGAATGCCTGATGTTCTTTCAGCAAGGAGAGAAAATGCGGCAGCATAAGCAGGCATTTCGCCTCACCTGGCCACATCGGCTCGACAAATCGGGTGCCGCCGCAGGCCCCTGATGTAGGTGTCAAGAAACCAGGGTGCAACTCGCCTCACCAGCGCCTCATTCATTTCGTCCGTCCACAGTAGATGGCGCCAGGTCGGGAAACACTGGCGCCAGCTGTTGCGCCAGCGCTCAAAACGAGGCGCCAGAACTGAAGTCTTCCAGCTCTGGTGAACAATGCGAATATGGCCGTAGTGTTGAGACACGGAAGGCGGCGCAGCAGGCGGCAGAGGATTTCGCGTGGCAATGAAGGTCAGAACGCCGACCACCGCGAGTAGCTCAGCGCAAACGCAGGCGAACAGGCGCTGGCTAGATACTTTCGGTAGCGCCATGTTGCAGCCCAGTCTTCCAGATATCTCTCTCCACCCGCGCTTTCCTCAGATTTTAAAATTCATGAATTCTGGCTCCAAACGAGCTCCAATGAGTAGCCGCGGCGAAAAATGAAAAAGTAAGAAGATAGGCGAATGAAGAAAAGCCTTCAATGGGAGCCTGCTCCTGTGTGCTCTCCGTCCTTCCATCTCTCTTTCGGCAGGCCCGCGTGGCTTCATTTCTCGTCTGCACGCAAAGGGATTGGCACAAAAAAGTAGGAGAAAATCAGGCCGAAAGGGGTCCCAGTAAATCGCACAGGCCGCACAGCTAGTTCGAGATGAGAGTGGGGGAAAGAACCGGATGAATGGGAGAGGCAGAGAGAGACCCGCGAGCGGCTGCCGCTCCTCCATCATTTCTCTTCCAGTTCGACGCAGTTTCACTCCGCCTCGACATCTAGAGAGCGAGACAGAAATAAAGATAGAGAGAAAGAGATATGCACCATTTCCCATCTGTCCCAGTGAATGCGGGCTCTCGATATTTCCCCTGAGAGTAAGGGGATTTCGAATTCGGAAGGATTATTGGCCTGACCCTTTTGATGCATCAAATGGATTTTCCATATTGAAAACAAAGCTAAGCTATCGAAAATCTTTACGACTAAGGAACCAGGCTTGAAATCATTTTTTCAGAGCATTAGATAAGATCAAACAATGAAATAAATTTTCCACTGAAATGTTAGCTTCTGCCACTACAGATGAGTCCGTTCGTTTCCTGAAAAATGATAATCTGTAATCTTACCACCATTAATCTACGCTTCAAGCATTTGCTGCATCATTATTTTTTTGATTGATGACGAGAACAGCAACGCACTATGATTGAGTGGGCAGAGAAATAAGCGCGCGATTGAATAGCCCCAAGCGTGCATTAAAATGCATTGCTTTCAAAACGCCGCTTTTGAAAAGAAATGTCCCAATGAGCGCATCGGCTTGGGGTCTTTCCGTCTGGAAGCAAATTAGTTGCAAGATAGAATTGCACGCTTTTGTAACTGCACAAATTTTCTGGTTTTTGTCAGCGCTCTTCAGTCAAGCTTGGCTATACAATAATAAGGCGTGCTTACTACTTTTGATGTAACTGCGGTCTGGGCGAGGTGGAGAGCGCGGAATTTTTCCGAATTCCGCGCACTTTCCCCGGAAGCAGGTGCTAGGGCGTCGAGGTGGGATTGGGATCTTTCCTTTTCCCGGCCTCCCCTCTAGCCACGTCTGCTCCCGCTTGCCTGTTTCCGTCACCTCCTGGACCTGGAGTCGCGCCTGCTGGAGCCCTTCTGTCCCTCTTTTCACCCTTTCCCCCGATTTAACCGCCTTTGCCTCTGCGCGCGAGCTCTACTCACAGTATAACAAGTCTCCACCCCCATAATAATGTGCCCAAACCCTCTATTTCTACCCCCAAATTTATATTACTAACAGTATTTTCTTCGCGTTTTAATACCTTATTTAGTGATGATCCACTTTGTTCTACCCCTGCTTAGTGACATTTTCATTCGCGCCCCGGTTAGCCCCCAACCCCATTTCTCATGCCGTCCTCCCCACCTCCGCTTCTATTGTTCTCTTTCCTCTAATGTTTACCTTTCTATTGTTCCCAATTTTTGTTTATCTTTCCAATGTTTTCTTGCTAATTGCTTCACTATTGTTCCCCGTTTTTGTTTGCTTTTCTAATGTTTGCTTTTCCATTGTTCTCAGCCCGTTCTCATTGTTATCTATCCCCTCTCAACGCCTCCCTTATCATTTGCGCCTCATTATCACCTACCTCCCACCCCTCTCAAGCTTGCGTAATTCCCCAGTGTTCTCATGCGCTGTTGGCCATTTTTGTTGCTCTCATTTCAGCGTCATCAGCCGGCGGCCAATCGGAGAGAGGGAGTCATGGCAACGTGAGATGAGATGGCGGCCATTTTGGATTTTGAGGCTTATATAGACGACCTCTTTCGGGGCCTCAAAATCTTCAGAAGTTTTGTGACGTTAGACGTCCCTTCGAGTCTAAGGACTCCGGTGCTACGTTTTAGCCCTAGAGGCTTCAGCACCTGGCCTTTGGCCCTAGTCCCGAGCCCTAGAGCTTTGCCCAAGTGCGGCTAATTAGCCTGACCAATTATTCCTGGCCTTTGAGGCTTCAACACCAGCTTCGTGCCTTATCTGCAACTGCAGCAGCTCCGGCCTCCGGCCTCGTTGGCGTACAGTCGGCCATCAGCGATCAACAGCCAGATCTACAGTGCCGCCATCTCAGCTCCGGCCTCTCTCTCTCCGTGCCAGCCGCCGGTAAATTTCCCCGCTTATTTTATTGTTATTCCGCCTAGCGCGTATTTTCGGGGCTTTTTCTATTTTTACATGTAGTTGTGTGCTTAGAGATTCTAGCCTATTTAGTAGTAATTTATCTGGCTTCATTAATATAGTAATTCCGCTGAATTAGTTTCGCCTTGTGCTATCTTAGCGGGTCGGCCGGACTGAGGGAAAGAGGCGGAAGACAGCTTGTGCAGCGAACGAAAACTTATCCTACTGCCCTAGTAGTGGGCTACGAAGTAATATTTATTTTTAAAAAAAAATTATTGCGGGGGTTATAAAAGAAACAAGAAAAAAAGCTCAATTCAAGCACGGTGAGAGAGCAGGCGAGAACAATCCAGCGCACGGGCTAAAAAAGAGGGGGCCACACGCGGCCACCCACCCCCGACCAAAGCTGCGGCGCCCCCGCCCCACTGCCAGAGCACGCACCGAGGCAGGGGTCGACAAACGAAACCCCCGGCCCCCGCTAACAGCGATAGGCTTACCAATCTACACTTAGCGGGTCGGCCGGACTGAGGGAAAGAGGCGGAAGACAGCTTGTGCAGCGAACGAAAACTTATCCCAAAATCCAAAAAAGGAGAAAAAAACTAGAGGCAAAGTCAGATGGGCTTCTGGGGGGGCTAGCGAGGCGCGACTGACAAGACGCGGTCGACCATGGGGCGCAGGAGGGGCAGGCAACCCCCTGAACTTGGCAGGTAGCGCGAAACCGCGCCGCTGCGCCAGCCGCCGAGATGCTTAATCTGCTCCACGTCGAGGCCGCTGTCAAAAGCTAGGCAGGCGCCGCCCCGCCGTAGAGAGTGACCTGAGAAGGCGGTCGCCGACCAGCCTGCATCCGCCAAGGCTCGAGCGAGGCGACGATCGAATTGACGCCCTGTCAGCGGGCGCCAGGAACCAGGCGTGCCGGAACCAGGCGTGCCAGGAACAGCCGGGTACGCGCCGGCGCTGACCTCAGCTTGTTGATCTTAAGGTGCCGCCGCAGGGCCCGTACGGGACAAAGTGGGTGGTCTCCGAGCATCGGCAGGACAGCCTCTTGGTAGTCTTCGCCACTCTGGTTTGTCTTGGACTGTCGTACCCGGAGTTTCCAGCACCGACTATCGGGGTGGGCGTCGCTGGCTAGGATAGCGTGCCGCCCGCACACATTCGCCTTCCTGAGCAGCGCCCAGAAACAGCACAGCACGGCAGCCCAGAAGGCGGCATCCGCAGGGTCCTCTAAGTTCACCTGGTTCGCGAGCGAGATCAGCATTGCCGGAGTGATTGGGTCTCGCTGCCTGACCGAGTGCCCGCTCGTCCGCTTCGCGCTCTTAACCGCATGGTCGATCAGGGCAGACTTGGTAATGTCGGGCAGTTGTGCCAGCTTGAAGCTCCAGCTGATGGCCGCCAAGTGGCCGCCGAGGCTGCCGGGTGCCACGCCGCGCTGAGCCAGGCGCCGCACGTACTCGGCCAGCTGGACTGCCGACGCTGCTAGTGGGCGGACACCCTCGAGGTCGCAGAAGCGCCGCCACTGCTCGAGATTCGAGGCGTAGGACGCCTTGGTACTTGGGGCCCAGGCGTTGGCGAGGAAGCGTAAGAGCGGTCTAGGCAGGCATGGGGCAGGAGGCGCCGGACCTGAAAAAGCAAAAGGGAGGCGGAGGCAGAGCCGAGAGCATGGCGAGAGATGCAGCGGGATTCAGCAGCTAAATCATGCAGGCTACGATAGAAGCGCAGAAAGAAATTTCTTGCGCCACTTTTGGAGGCTATGCGGGAGGCCGGGTCCGCCAGGACCTGGAAGTCGCCCGGAACGTGGAAGGCCCGAAGCCGCAGGCCCCACGTGTCGCACGTAAGCGATAGCGTATGTAGGATCCGGTTCACGTCGTCGCATGGCGAGCTGAGCTTGTTTAGTGCTCCGACAGCCGCCGAGCTGTCGCTGTACACGACGACGTCCGCCCCGGCGAAGCGCTCCGGGGCCACGAGGATGCCAAGGGCAGGCGTGATGGTCTCCTTGACGTTGATGTGGGCCGACGCAAATCGACCGCCAGCATCGTACTTCCCATTGATGTAAAGCCAGTCCGTCCTGCCCGCCTCGCGCACAATGCAGGCACCGCCCGAGTTGCAGGCATCGGTCTCGATGACGATCTTGCGCGCGTAGTGAGGCCAGATCGGTGCGCAGCCCACAGAGGTGAGGCTTCTCCTCCACCAGTGCAGCAACTCGGTGACGTGTGGCGCCAACCGCAGCCTATCACCAGGTTTAGCCGCCCGACTCGCCAACGTCAGCAGAGGGCGGATGGAAGCTCGGCCTTTCCTTGTCACGCTGCTCACCCAGGACAGTCTGCCGCAGATCCGCTGGAGTTCGCGTTTGCTGATGACGCGCTGGTGCACGCAGACATGCAGCGCGTTCCTGAGTTCCTCGAGCTTGGCTGGGGGAATGCTCAGCGTCCCTAGCTCTGTGTCGATCACGACACCAAGGAAAACGGTGCGCCTCGACGGCGCGCTGGATTTCCGCTCGTTGATAGTGAAGCCCAGGCTTGTCACCAGGTTCCTTAGGCTCTCGTAGGCCTCGGCGCAGGCTTTGTAGGTGCTCCCGGCCACGGCGAAGTCGTCGAGGTAGCCGACACACGAGAAGCCACGCCGCTGCATCATGCGCACCACCGCCTTGGACAGCCTGTTGAAATGGTACACCGATGCCGCAGCACCGAAACTCAGCCGGGTGTCAACCAGGTAAGTCGGTTCGCTGTCGCCACTGAACTGCCATTTGATGCCCAGAGCATCAATAGAGGACGGGTGGACACCCACCGAACGATACGCCTCCTTGAGGTCGATCTTGGCCGTAAAGTCGCCGGGCTTGAGCCGCGTGCAAAATCCGCTCACTGTCTCAAACTTGATCTTGTGGTCGGCGGCAAAGTGGTCGTTGACCGCGCAGCCGTCGGGGCAGCTGCAATCGTGGATGATGCGGACTCCACCATCTTCTTTCGGGATGGCACCAAGCGCAGAAACCTTGCATGGGCGTTGAAGAACTTTTACATAGCGACCACTTGCCACCTCCTGTTGCAGCTGCTCTTCGACTAACGTCCGGTACCCAACGGCAGACGAGTAGTTCTCGACTTCTGAAGGCTTAAAATCAGTCTCGGAAGTGATCGCGAAGCCATTGCGGACTCCGCCGATTAAAAAAGCGGCATCAGGGTCGCCGTCCAGCTCCTTCACCCAAGCATTCAGGTCCAGGGAGCCGCTCGGGTTGTAGCTGATGTCGCGGGTGGAGTAAAAACTTGGATTTAAAACCTGCGGTTGCGCGCTCGTCGGAGCCACCGCTGGCGGCTCCGCTATTCGTTTTTTGTCGCGTGCTGCGTCTCGCCGTGATCTGAGCGCAGGCAGACCCGGCATGCATGGCTGTACTTGCAGTTCTGGAACTTACAGCCGCTGCGGGTGTTGAACTTGAGGCAGACCGGTGCTCCCTGGACCACCGGAATCCTCTTCTCCGGGCGTGTGCGGGCATATTGCTGGTTCTGCTGTGGAGCGATGAGGTGTCTCGCAACAAGCGAGAAACTCGGCCGTGCCCAGTCCTGCATGCCGACGTGTTGCTCTCTTCTGAATGCGTCGTCGAATTGCATGATTCTCGTGGTGTCGTAGCCTGCCTCGACCAGCTCGCCAATTTGTACGTTGTACTGCAGGTACTGCCGGACACCGTCGAGGTCGAGTTGTCCCCGAGTGATCAGCGCGTCCAGGATACGCGCGTTACCGACGATCCACTGACCGATGCCTAGCGACTCGGGCCTGGGCTGATTGCCATTTTGACGCGAAAGGCCTACGGGGGGTTGACGCCGTTCTTGAACCACCATTGCAGAAATCCGCGACAACGAGTGGCGTGACATTGGTCCCTGATCGGACGGCCGAGGGTTCGAGCCCGGCCCCCAGCCTGGGGCCTCTCAGGGTGCTCTGAATATTTGACTCGCTACTACAGTCAGATGGCTCATTCAGAAAAAGATTGTCCGTCTCACCTGATCGACCTTGGCTTTCCAGCTGCTGACGCATCGAGGCCGCCTCGAGTTCCAGGTTCTCCAGTTTCCGCCGGAGCTCTTCCAGGTCCGGCGCCTCCCCTGCCTCCGGCTGCCGCTGCCTCCGCTGGTTCGGCTGCTGGTCCTGCCGGCCCGGCTGCTGTCGCCCTTCGCTGCTGTTGTCCGTAGGGTTCGACGTTGTTTGATCTCGTCGACCGGCTGCCCCGCCATGGTTCATAGCTGCTGCGAGCCTGCTCACCAGGTCTTTCTTGTGGCCTTGCGTGCTCAGACCTCTATCTCTCAATTCTTCGCGTAGACTCACTACATTCATCCTTCGCAGGCTCATAGTGCACTGAGTGAGAAAATTGAGAGGGCCGATAAAAAAAGCTCAATTCAAGCACGGTGAGAGAGCAGGCGAGAACAATCCAGCGCACGGGCTAAAAAAGAGGGGGCCACACGCGGCCACCCACCCCCGACCAAAGCTGCGGCGCCCCCGCCCCACTGCCAGAGCACGCACCGAGGCAGGGGTCGACAAACAAAACCCCCGGCCCCCGCTAACAGCGATTGGCTTACCAATCTACACTTAGTTACAATCTTTCGCTCCATCCTTATCGGACTATTAATGGCTTGCTAAGCCTTTCACCTTGGGCAGTGAAGTATGGGGAAGTTAGGGGAAACTAGCGAACGGACTCTCGTGGCCGGCTGTGTGTAAAGAGCGTGTGAGCGGTGTAGAAGCTATGTGCACGTGACGGCGGGTAGAGATAGCAACACCTGGTTAAGCGGACCCATCTCGCACTGAAGCGTTCGAAGTATCAGAGTTCACGTTCTCACCTCACTGCTCTTAGTAACATGTTCCCGGATTCTCTCTCTCCGCACCGCCTCCAAAGACTCCCTGCACAAAAGCCCTTCAGTAATGATCCCGGCACTCCCGATAGAAGCACGTGAAGAGCCCCTAAATCGGCTACGCCCTGCCTCGCTGATTAGCTAAAACCCCCGAATCAATACCCGGGCAGAGCTCTGGCTTCGTTAGATCTGGAAACTCATCAGGTGCGCCAGGTCATACAGAGTGGTGGCAGCCTTGGGGCTCATACAATGACCCCAAGACCCATTAAAGGCACCTAGGCTTCAGCAGAGCAGGCGTGGGACCTTGCCCTCAGGCCAATAGCTTAGTACCTAAATCTCATCGATATCCTTAGGGCGGGTTTGCACGGTACTGAAGGCTCGTGAGTGTCAGCCTTAGGTCATTGGTGGCTCATGGTCATCCTCCTGTTAGTCATAGTCATCTCTCTTCCCCTTAAGGTTAGGGCTACGCAGGCGGGAAGCATCACTTTTATGTATTACCTTCAATTGTATAGCTGTTAATAAAACAAGAGCAGTTTATGCGAGCTACAATGATAAAATCAGACTACTTAAGCCTCCGAGGATTCCATTATCTATATCATGATTGTCTTTTATGTAAAAGGATTCCCAAAATTCTACTGCTAGTAGCGAAATTAGGAGGCAACTCGCTTTTTTATAGACAAATCATTATGACTGCGAGAGGTGGAGTGGCGAGCTTACAGTACAGTTAGAGATTCTCTCTTCTCTTCTCTTACTCTTCTCTCCAATCTTGCACTCTTTTCAAAACTGCCTGTTCGGAAAGACAGCGTATGGAACGATAGTACAATAAGTACATACTTTGAAGTACAGAGGGTGAAGGGAATATGGGTGCATCACCTGAATTACATTCTCGCTAATCTCATGCCCTGCTCATTCTGGTCCAGGGGATGCAAAGAAAATCAATAAGAGTTGCTTGGCAACGAACAAAAATACAGATCATAATGACAGTACGTGAGTTAAAGGTGCGGGGCCAAAAATTCCTGTCTAAGTCAGCAGGACAAACTTCTTGTTGAAATCCCAACTGAAAGCAAGTTGCGAGAAATAGCAAAACATGCTTGACAGCTTTGTTCTACTAGCACTATCGCTGACCCTTTTGTCTGTTGGATTCGGTCTTGGCGCTCCAATTAACCAATATGACGAGCTGCGAGAAAAAATTCGCAACGACGAGAGACGTCTAAACGCGGATCTTGACGCTCTTCGGGCCTTGGCCGCTAAAGAATCCGCTGCTATAGGGTCACGAGGGCGGCATTACGGCTGGAACCCTAGACCAACAACTCAGCCACCGTATTACCGCTGGAACCCTAGGCCAACAACACAGCGACCGAATTACGGCTGGAACCCTAGGCCAACAACACAGCCACCGTATTACCGCTGGAATCCTAGGCCAACAACACAGCCACCGTATTACCGCTGGAATCCTAGGCCAACAACGCAGCCACCGTATTACTGGCCTTATCGCAATAATGCGGCCGAGAATGGCGCGTCTGGCCCAAGAATTCTGCCCAATCGAAACCATTGGAACGAAAACAGAATTCAAGCTGGTCCACCAACTAAGGCTAGCCCTCTGAACAACAGGGTGTACAACTTTCCGCTAAATTCCGGCGTGCAGATTCGCAGCAATGCGGCTAGAGTTATCGTCAGCCAGCGGATAACAACAAGCAATCACAACAGCAACATTTTCGTCCACCACATCTGCAACAAACAAGGCGTATGCGTGCGTTACTACACGGCTGGCTTCTATTCCTCCGTGAGCGTGGGCGGACTGCTGCTCCTGATGCTGTTCGTCTGCGTTGTAGTCGTCGCTTATCGCAAACGTCCGACGAGCGGGCAGTACGCGGTGCTGTCGGACACGGATTCGCAGCACCTGACTAGCGCCCGAGTTGGCCCGCTGCCAGGCCAGGGGCTGTCAGTACAGAGTGACCCCGTCATTATTGGTGGCAGGGTCTAACAGGTGCAGCTGACAGTTTGTCTGAAAAGCGACATGTCGGAATGAAGTCTATAAACCTTCTATAAAAAAACCAGCTCTAAAACTTGCGTCACTAGCTAATATAAAACAGAATCAAACAGTTACAAGTACGTACATGGGTAAGATAAAGGCAGAAAAAGGCTGTTTCTTTACACTTGCGAACACTTATTCATGTATTATTCTAGTGTTATCATCGCAAAAAATCTATTTCATTTATATTATAAATTTATGCTATAAAAATCTTTTTTACTTACAAAACGTTTCTGTATATTAGCTTCTTTACTCTGCAAAACATGTCCCCTTAAAAAACTTTTTTTAAATTTATTTTAATCAGCAAATAGAAAAATACAAAATACACCAATATTTCAGACACCCATGAAAATCTTAAAAGTACAGCTATGCTACTCTGCTACTTTACAAGCAAAGAAAACTGCTTCTCTCTTGTTTATTTACTCGAATAAAGTTTCTATATAAGATAGACAGATAGATCAATAGATACGCTCGTAGATAGATAGATAGATAGATAGATAGATAGATAGATAGATAGATAGATAGATAGATAGATAGATAGATAGATAGATAGATAGATAGATAGATAGATAGATAGATAGATAGATAGATAGATAGATAGATAGATAGATAGATAGATAGATAGATAGATAGATAGATAGATAGATAGATAGATAGATAGATAGATAGATAGATAGATAGATAGATAGATAGATAGATAGATAGATAGATAGATAGATAGATAGATAGATAGATAGATAGATAGATAGATAGATAGATAGATAGATAGATAGATAGATAGATAGATAGATAGATAGATAGATAGATAGATAGATAGATAGATAGATAGATAGATAGATAGATAGATAGATAGATAGATAGATAGATAGATAGATAGATAGATAGATAGATAGATAGATAGATAGATAGATAGATAGATAGATAGATAGATAGATAGATAGATAGATAGATAGATAGATAGATAGATAGATAGATAGATAGATAGATAGATAGATAGATAGATAGATAGATAGATAGATAGATAGATAGATAGATAGATAGATAGATAGATAGATAGATAGATAGATAGATAGATAGATAGATAGATAGATAGATAGATAGATAGATAGATAGATAGATAGATAGATAGATAGATAGATAGATAGATAGATAGATAGATAGATAGATAGATAGATAGATAGATAGATAGATAGATAGATAGATAGATAGATAGATAGATAGATAGATAGATAGATAGATAGATAGATAGATAGATAGATAGATAGATAGATAGATAGATAGATAGATAGATAGATAGATAGATAGATAGATAGATAGATAGATAGATAGATAGATAGATAGATAGATAGATAGATAGATAGATAGATAGATAGATAGATAGATAGATAGATAGATAGATAGATAGATAGATAGATAGATAGATAGATAGATAGATAGATAGATAGATAGATAGATAGATAGATAGATAGATAGATAGATAGATAGATAGATAGATAGATAGATAGATAGATAGATAGATAGATAGATAGATAGATAGATAGATAGATAGATAGATAGATAGATAGATAGATAGATAGATAGATAGATAGATAGATAGATAGATAGATAGATAGATAGATAGATAGATAGATAGATAGATAGATAGATAGATAGATAGATAGATAGATAGATAGATAGATAGATAGATAGATAGATAGATAGATAGATAGATAGATAGATAGATAGATAGATAGATAGATAGATAGATAGATAGATAGATAGATAGATAGATAGATAGATAGATAGATAGATAGATAGATAGATAGATAGATAGATAGATAGATAGATAGATAGATAGATAGATAGATAGATAGATAGATAGATAGATAGATAGATAGATAGATAGATAGATAGATAGATAGATAGATAGATAGATAGATAGATAGATAGATAGATAGATAGATAGATAGATAGATAGATAGATAGATAGATAGATAGATAGATAGATAGATAGATAGATAGATAGATAGATAGATAGATAGATAGATAGATAGATAGATAGATAGATAGATAGATAGATAGATAGATAGATAGATAGATAGATAGATAGATAGATAGATAGATAGATAGATAGATAGATAGATAGATAGATAGATAGATAGATAGATAGATAGATAGATAGATAGATAGATAGATAGATAGATAGATAGATAGATAGATAGATAGATAGATAGATAGATAGATAGATAGATAGATAGATAGATAGATAGATAGATAGATAGATAGATAGATAGATAGATAGATAGATAGATAGATAGATAGATAGATAGATAGATAGATAGATAGATAGATAGATAGATAGATAGATAGATAGATAGATAGATAGATAGATAGATAGATAGATAGATAGATAGATAGATAGATAGATAGATAGATAGATAGATAGATAGATAGATAGATAGATAGATAGATAGATAGATAGATAGATAGATAGATAGATAGATAGATAGATAGATAGATAGATAGATAGATAGATAGATAGATAGATAGATAGATAGATAGATAGATAGATAGATAGATATGTAGAGTCGTCCCCTCTACATAGAATATCTCAATGCGTTTTACACTCTGCGCAACTAGACTTATAATTCGCTGCAACGCTAACAACCAATAGCAGCCATGTACCATCAAATATTTTAAAGCAAAGCACAAGAAGGAAGCAGACCTTTTCCATCCTTCCTCTCCTTTCCTACTCCTTTTCTGACTCCTTCGTTACCACACTCAAAACCTCAACCAGATCCTAACTGAAACCTAAAGACTTCAACAAAGGACCAATATCCGGTAATCCAACCCGAAGACATCGAACAGATAAGTAACTGCTTCCTACTTGGTGTTATTACACTTAGGAGTAACCATCTGTACCGCTTGTTACCATCACTGAACTGATATCGAAATATAACATCCTTCGAGAAGGTTTGTCATCCTTTGAAGAGTAGTCGAACCCTCTCCATTCTTTGAACTCGTACATACACACAAACATACATAGCATATTTACGGTAATACACTGGTTCCCTGACCAACTCTTCAGCCTTGGCAAACAATTTTCGTAAACATGCCCGGCATATCAATGCTGGGGTAAACAACAACTGGGCATAGCTATGGGCGTGTAGAGTATCCCCGAGGTCATCACCAAAAAACAACACAAAATCAGAAAACACAAAAAACATAACAAAACTTTCAAAAAAGATAAAAATGTGTGCACACCATTTACGTTTTACACCTATTTTATTCTACTTTCAGTCAAACCTCACGACTGCTCCTATTCCAGAAACCTCACGAATTTTAGACAACTTTTCAGTTGTGTTTAACGAATCCAGCTCGTAGGATTCTTCCTAGCAACCCACTTTCTGTTGACTTAGTTACCGATCGACAACTCATCAAAAATTCTCCTTTCACAGGACTAATGACAATTCAGCAAAAAACTTTTTCGCTCTCACGCATCAAATTTCCTGAGGATTTGTCCAATCCCTCTTGCTCAAAAAACTTTTCTGATTCGTTTGTCGAAATACAATACCTCTTCATCAACAAACTTTTTCCCAGTTAGTCCATTGACACTCAATACCTCTCCATCAACAAACTTTTCCCAACTAGTACATCGAAACTCAATCCCTCTTCATTAACAAACTTTTTCCAACTAGTCCGTCGAAACTCAATTCTTCTGAATCAAAAAAAAAAAAAAAAAAAAGCTTTTTCCACTGCACCCCAAGCTAACATCGAAGAGACTGGCCAATGATGGCCCTACTCTGACATCTTTAGTAGTGCATAGACTGGCCCCCATATAGCATCCCGCTTTAGCAAACAGCTCCTCACCAACGCTCGACACCAGACGACTTCAAGCTCCAACGGTAGCTTGGTTGATCGTGGCTGATCTTATCATCAGCTACGATCAACCAAGCAACGTAGGCAGCAGGCCCTACATCCTACGATCTGGAGTCCGCATTCCTCAACCCTTCGAATTATGGTCCGTCCGCAGGTCCCCCCCCCCCAAACTTTCTTCGTTCGCTCGCCGCACCTTCTGGACACGTTGGACACGACACAGAGGAACCCCCATAGGACAACAGATAGAAAACCAAATAGCACATGCCCCAAGAGCCATCCGCCAGCTCATCATTGGAACCCCTTATCTCTCGGATCTCCTTCTCACACCCTACACACCACCTCAAGGTTTTGACCCCCTACAAACCTTCGTTCGTCGTGAACCCACACTCTACACACTCTTTCGTAATCATCCCGCACCTGCACACACGTTCAACATCGACAACATCGACGACAGATTCAGAGCCCACCAATGGAGCGACCCGCGACCTGGACCACTAACCCCGGAAGAACTACAGCCAGTCCATCCTCACGACCTCATCGCAACACAACAGGATCCCCTTGCCCAATATGGCCCACCCCTCCGGTTGTATCCTCACGGCTACCCTCCGAGAGAAAAAGGCATCTACGACGAAGACTTCACTGACCACCCCCAGACCTTTTAAGAGGACTCCACTGAAGGTTCAGAAGAAGAAGAAGTTTCTGAAGAAGAACTCCAACAATAATCACTACCCTTATCAGTAACATCCTCGCACTTGCTCCTCCTTCTTACAACTGTCTTACAATCTTCTACTGTAAACACTACTTACCTGCTATATTCAATTCACGCGCTCAGACCGCGTCTCATAGTTAACCTGTCGACTTTCACAGTCAGTTTACTTACACGACCTAGCCACATACGCTGCGGCGACCACCCTTCTTGGAGTCGGGAATCAGTAGACTAGGGGATTTCCCTCATACGTATGAGAACTTTCCACCGGTCTTTCTGATACTCTTCCTCAAGTCAGGGTACAGGGTCCGTCCCTCCGTCGTACAAACCCACCCTTCGTGACGAGAGCGCCGATTCATTACAAACTCAGTCATACCTCAATAATCAAAAAGAAAAAATTCAAAAATTACAAAAAATTACAAAAATATGTCGTTTTCATCTGCCCTGTCACCACACCTCGGCCTCAAGCACTACAGGGTAGGGCCGTAGCAGACACGGATATTGTTCAGGACGCTGAACCTCTTCTTGTACATCCGTTTTGTTTCCGTTTTCGCTAGCTAGCACCTACTTGGCTCCGCCCTTGTAGGATCTCCTGTCATGCTCAGACATGATGAGATTTATTGGTTCGTGGCTTTTCTCACAGGTCGTTCATTATCGAATTTTCAGCTCCGCGCTGCAATCCCTTATCAATTTTTCAGCTCCGCGCTGCAATCATTTATCGAATTTCCCAGCTCCGTGCTGCAGTTTATTATCGAATTTTCAGCCCCGCGCTGCAATCTCTTATCGCATTCCCAGCTCCGCGCTGCAGTTCTCTATCGACTTTCAAGCTCCGCGCTATAATTCTCCACTGATTAACCAGCTCCGTGCTGCAATACCTCACTCATCGATGGTTTTATCCACACAGCTCAGTACTGTTCTTATCGTTCCAGTGACGAACACTCACCAACGCAGCTCCGCGCCGTTTTCAATTTTCCTTGCGATTTCACAGAATTCCGAATTATTGCTCCCTGATATAGCCCCGCGCTGCCTTGAATGTCCTTGTGACAATTTATATCTCGG
Source organism: Macrostomum cliftonense (assembly GCA_950096795.1). NCBI lineage: Eukaryota > Metazoa > Platyhelminthes > Macrostomidae > Macrostomum > Macrostomum cliftonense. The sequence continues at coordinate 223,709 of CATNEM010000326.1, forward strand.
CTAACTACGCCATTTCACGCTACTCTCGACTTCAATCGTCGCAATTCAACAATTCATTTCTGTCACAGCTCCACGCTGCTATCCGTTTTCCAAAACTGCTAATCAATAGCCTATCCAATCGTGATCAATACGGCTCCGCGCCACACTTATTCTAATATACTATTATCACTTCGCTTCAATTTCGCATTACCTGATATATACAGTGGTTCTCACCACTTAGCGATATACACTTTACATGTTCTTCGATGAACACCTGCCACACTACTTCCACAGTAGTCTACTGTTGCATATTATTTTGCAAGCCATTCAAAATCCATACAACGATTATTTAACTTAAAAAAGATGACCGACGGGATACCACGACACACGACCCAGACGCTAAATGCCCAGTATCTTTTCTAATTTATTTGTTATTCACCAATCGCCCTCGCCGCAACCCAGACAATCCTCTACAAGCAGGATTAGAATTGTATGCAGTTACGCTCAGGCAACAGGAAGAATTCCGCATCTCCGCCGCCTCGACAACGACTTTCTCGCAGAGCATCGTCAGTTCAACACAGCACAACTTCAAGCAATCCACAAACGCCGCCGCTAGAACAGCAAACTCCAATACAATCAGACCAGGACAGTTCACCCACACCTGTCCCACTCAGACCGTCTAGTCGACGACGCCATATCTCCCTCGACTTATCTGCCGCATCAGGACTGCCACCGTTCGTGCCTATAGCTCTGACGCCGACTCGGCAACAAACAGTACCACACGAACGACAACCACCACTGACCATGGAAGCCCAACAACTACAAGACCTTCTTGGAGGCATACAAGGTCTTATCAATCAGCAACAACAAAACAACAATGTCCAGAACGAACGACAAGAACAACTCCTGCAACACTTGCAAGCAAACCAACAAGGTCTCCGCCAACCACAGACAGTCTCCTCGTCGACCATCACTGAGATCCGCGCCGCTCTGAAGGACATCGATCAACTCTATGATTTCGACACCTTCGTTGCCGAATTTGACCTCGCCACCCGAACATTCAATATGGAAGACAACAACAAACTACGAATCTTCCCGCGATTCTTAAATGAATTACTTAAAGTCGAATTCGCCAACCTGACGGCCGAACAACAGGCCACATATCACGGCATGATCACGGCTATGCGCAACAGAATCCACACCTTGACTGTCGGTTCCACATCTCTACTACACCAAATAGCCAATCGCAAACAGCTTGACGGCGAAAAATTCATCCAATACTTCACGGATGTTCGACGCAAACTACGCACCGTCTATCCAGAAATCGCGCCATTACCAATACCTGACGGGGAAGACGAACCCCCTAATCAAGGCATGATTAGACAGCGTAACGCAGACTTTACGACGACACTTATCGCTAACATTCTCGGCGGTGCCCTGCCTCGCATCCGCAACGAGCTGCTACGCACGCCCATTCGCACTGAACAAGAACTACTCAGCATTGCCATGCGCACCGAACAAATAGCCGATCTAACTCAATCAACAACCCCAGACGTCATCGAACTGACCAAACGACTTGCAACACTCGAATCAACTGTCTCGAAACCAACAACACCTCACGTAGCTGCCATGCATCAACAGGCTAACAACAAAAACACCCGCAAGTGTCACTACTGCGGAAAACTTGGACACTTCTCATCAAATTGCAATAAGCGAAAAGCCGAACAAGCCAGCGGATATCAACGATCGGCCTCACCGACACCAAGCGACCGTCCACCAAAACAATACTGCTCTTTTCATAAAGTGTACACACACGACACCAGAGAATGCAAGACGCTACAACGCCAAAGAGCTAACAATCGCCAAGTTCATTTCAACACGAATAGGCAATCCAACTACGGTCAATCGAAACCGCCTCAACACGCTCGATCCCGATCGCAATCGCCGGCACCGACCAAACCGCAAATAAACGCAATCCAAGTCACTCCGCTCAGCCAACATACAATGCAGCCAGCCGAAATAGCTACTCCACAATATCAAAACGATCAGACGCTACGATTCACCGGCACAGGTGACCAATATGGCCTGCTACGAGCATTGAAAAAGCAAAAACGGCCACAGCAGCCAGAGATTTGTGGACTCCGAGTCATCTCGTGGGACCCCACACCGACGCCAACGACCTGCGCAGTCGCCACACCCCACCGAGGAAAAACGATCAACAATCTAGCGTACCTCATTCCACCACTGCCACAGCTCCGTCCAATCGCTTTACTGTTCGGACTAATACTCGCGATGACAATCGCTACTGCCGAAACCAGTGGCACGGAAACACAGCTGGACTATTCGCAGTTTCTGGATACTCCAATGATCTGCCCGCTTGACGGCCCAATTCGGATATTCAAAATCCCAACGGAGATCCAATGCGAAATGTTCAATCCTCGAAACACACCAGCAGCTCCAATGACTCTTCAACTATACACATCAAACTTGGCTAAAACAAGAATTATGTTCAATGTATGTTACAGAGAAACCATTACAATCGAATGTACGCGAATCGGAACAAAACTCCAGACCTTCCGCGAAGCAAAGATAACTGTCCAACCACTTGAGGTAACACCCTCGCAATGTCAACAATGGAGTGAATCGCACAATTCGCCAGACGGACAACTACAAGTAGTAACTACCACCTCTGGACAACAGCTGCTTCGTTCGATAGTACCAACAACAATCATTGACCACTGCTTGGCTCATACGAAAAATACCTTAATGGTTTCTTCACTAATAACCAACATCCTTGCCTTCGGAAGTCCGACAGATCCAATGGAATCTCTAGCCTTTCCGATAAAACATTGCAGCTATCCAACAAAAGGATGTATCATACCAACGACTCTGGAACAAATGGCTCGCTATAATCTGCCACACCAGCTACTCACCACAGCTTGGGCATCATTAACAGAGCCGACAATCACCACCATACACGCCGCAGGCCAAAGACGGCTAACGCTGACCTGGGCAGTACCACTGCAATCTGACTGCCCACTGATCCCTTTCCGCACGATGAATGGACGCCAACATTCAAATTTTTTCATAAATGACGAACAAACCCTAGCTCTCACCTTTTCAACGCCGCCCACACGTCAATCACTCAGCTGCTCAGCAGGTACAAAGACGCTTTATTTCTCCGATCAAGGCCTTTACGTTGAAGTAATAGGCAACGAGAGCAATTTCCTCGACATGATCACTGATCAAACCAAACTCCTGCCTAGACAACAAATCGCGCCGAATGCTGCCGTAACAAAAACACGTCCAAGCCGCTCAATCCACCCTCCAGCCAGCACGACGCTACCAACGACCACCAAGCCAACTACGTCCACTCCACACCTGACGACGACTACAACGACTTTTACAACAACACTCTCAACTGCTCAATCAACTCTGGAAACCACAATAAAAGATTCGACACCTTTAAATTCGACCACAACGAACTATCCAACAATCGAGACAACAACGACGACGGATATCCAGACAACACCAACGACGACTCCAACGGTCACCCAACCAACCACAAATACAATCCCTACGACAAAAACGATGACTACAACAACCTCGACGCCACCTCCAACGCCAACAACAGTGCTCATGAAACCGACTACCACTATGACCTTGCCTACAACAAGGCCTTCAACAACTACAAAACGACAGACGAAGACGACGACTGATCAACCAACAACCGCTACCACTGGCGAAACCACAACTACTACTCAACAATACCGTCACGACCCACTGGAGATACCGTTCTTGCAACAGAACACTCTTCCTACTCAGAGACGCCGACTACGCCGATCTCCTAACAGCACGGTACCAAAAAATTCAACACTACAGCTCTCAACCAATTTAGCTTCTTCAGAACTCCTTTCCAGCCGCCTTCAGGCTCTAGAAATGAAGTTCAACCTCGACCTAAAATCGGTCCACAGTCAAATAACCAAAACGCAGTGCAAAATGTATGCTCTCAATCTACGCTACAGTCGCACATTATACTATACCAATCCGACGTTCGCCGCTCGACAACTATTCACCGACCGCTTCCTATACGCCCGATCGATAGCCGGACACCTTTTTGTACACCAATGTAAACCAATCTATGACTACACATTGGTTCAACCTGATATCAAGAAGAACAAGTGCTACACTAGACCTCCCATAAAATTTCAACTTCAAAACAACAGCATTCTCGCCTACCTAGACACAACAACGCATATTGCTACCACAGCAAGACCTCCACAAATCCCGTGTCAATATCAAGACGGCTACTACATCTCAAAAGGCGAACTTCTCTACAAAATCAACAACAACTTCACCGCAGTCCAGGAATTAGCGTCTCACAACGTCACTGACGAAACCTATCTACTAAAATCGCTTTACACCAACATCAAGCGTAGCATCTTCACTCCCATAGGAGATGTAAATTACAGTTCCTTACGCAGTCCAGTCACAGTGACAGACATGATGGAACAATTTCTACAGACGCGCGACTTCCTCATCACAGTCTTTAAACTTAAAAACGACACCAGCCGCAATGCCTTGACGGACACACCCACATCTCCATTAGACGCCCTACAAGCGTTCCACAACCTTTGGAGCACAACTATCTTCAATTGGGATCGCTTCCGTAACAGTCACATGGAGAAATTCCTATTCAGCTCTGCCGTCATTGTCTACACTGCATTACTGATATTCGTTTGCAACATAGGACGACTCTGTGTCGCCAGCACAGTCCAATTCGGCCGCACACACAGATTAGCCGTCCTAAGAACAGTAGCCAGCTCAGATGAACAACGCCATCCCTTAGCAACCGACCAGCAAACGGTACAAATACAAATGGAACCTACCACAACCGCGCAACAACATCCAACGCCGCGTGTCACCCCAACGGCACCCCCAGCTGACACTATCGCGCCACCCAGAACGGAAACAAACCCACCTGCCTCAACATCGACAGCTACACGATCAGCTCGCAAGCCAACACCGGCTCCGATGGTTCCTTATTGGCCTATTGCATACAACACCGTGTTAAAACATCTAACAACACGCACTCTGGTGATCCTATGGTGTTCCACCCCGCGAACAACCAAATACAAATGCACAGCTCTAATCGACAGTGGAGCTTCCATCAGTTGCATCTCCCCGGCTTTCGCTCACAAAATAAAAGCCACACTAACGCCTTGTTCATTGCACGTCCAATGTGCGGGAGGACAACTGATCCACATCAAGGAACAAGCAGACTTTTATATCCACGTCGGCACCAACGAACTTAACATGACCGCATTCCTTCTAAAGGATATGTCCGATGAGTACGACCTAATTCTTGGTGTTGAAACATTCAAATCCCTCAAGATACCTCTATCCATTGACTATAACAAAGCAGAAGCACACATCGCTGGCACGCGATTTCCAATGATTAACTCTCTCACGCCAAAAACGGTAACAACTGAAGTAAACCTTCCAGCTGATGTCTACATTCCAGCACAATCAACCGTTTCGACTACAGTCTCACTATCGTCCTACTGCGCACCTCGACAACCCGTGTTGTTCATACCGAACGATCACACAATGCAACGGTACAAACTACCGCTACCAGCAATGCTATGCCAAACTGACGACACTGGAAAATCGATTTTCATACAAATCCCAAATCCAAACCTAAAATGTGTCAAGCTCTATGCTAACACTCACGTCGGAACAATTTCCGACCCTGCCGAGTACAGCTTAGCTACGCCACCTCGACAACCGCAACTCAACGCGATAGCTACAAATCCAAACCAACAGAAATCCGACGCAGAACTCATCAGCGAACAACTAGATCAACAGAACAAACATCTCACGCCGGACCAACGACAGCAGATCATTCAAATACTGCTAAAATTCCGAGACACACTCGCGCTACTACCCACTGACATGGGATGCACCACACAGTACACTGCTAAAATCAGCGTACAGCCCCATGCAGAACCAATAACGTCACGACCATTTCCGATCGCACACGGCTTGCAAGACCGATTCAACGAATTAATTGACAACTTCGTCCAAAAGGGCATCCTCAGTCCCAGCGAATCTGAGTACTCCAGCCCTTGCCTTCTGGTTGAAAAGAAGACACTGGATGATCAAGGCCGCAGACAGCTCCGTCTCGTTGCTGATTTCCGCCGACTAAACCGAATCATCAACGCACCCAGCATCCGCCCACCAAAAATTCCGGATCTACTACACCGACTACGCAACGCTAAACTCTTTTCGCTGTGCGACCTAGCAGACGCCTTCTATCAAGTCAAATTGGACCCAGAAAGCTCAAAGTACACCGCTTTCATCGCACCGAATGGTCTTCTTTGGCAATTCAATCGCCTACCACAAGGCCTCAAGTCTAGTCCTAGCATCATGTGTCGCTTAGCATCAATGCTGACAACAGACTCACCAAACTTGATCGCCTATCTCGACGACATCCTACTGATTTCGACAGATTTTCTCGGCATGCTCAACGAACTAGACCGCTTCCTTCGGAAACTCCGACAACATGGATTGAAGATATCCCTGCGAAAATGCGTCTTCGCCAAATCGGAAGTCCAATATCTAGGCTTCTGTGTCTCTGACAAAGGCATCAAGCCGGCACCTTCACTAGTCGAGAAAATCCAAAAGTTTCCGCCGCCAACAACAGTGAAACAACTACAATCCTTTCTCGGAATGGCCAACTTCTACCGAACACACATCAAAGGATATTCAGTAGTTGCCGCGCCATTACTCTACGCCCTACGCCAAGCGACAAAGACAAAGAAAATCAATTGGCTTGAACCTCAACAAACAGCTTTCGAAAAATTGAAATCTCTACTAACAACAGACATCCGCCTAGTACACCCAGATCCAAACAAACCCTACGTTCTACACACCGATGCCTCAGACACAGCCATTGGTGCTGTACTATCGCAAGCAAACTCAAAAGGCAACCTCAAACCTGTCGCGTTTTTATCGAAAACACTATCGGCTGCGGAACAACGCTATCCAGCCATAGAACGCGAAGCCTTCGCCATCTATTGGGCTGTTAAGAAGCTCCACGTCTTCTTATACGCCTCCTATCAACCCTTCACCATCTACACAGACCATCAACCGTTACAGTCGCTCTTCACCGACAAGAATCCGTTATCGAAACGACTACAAAAATGGATTCTCCACCTCCAAGACTACAACTTTACCCTACGATACATCACTGGCAAAACAAACACCGTCGCGGACTGCCTCTCAAGAATACCGGCAGTCACATTACTACACCCAATACCAGCGTTCGAAAACCTCAAAGAGGCCATCCAACAAACACCACTCTATTCAACCATCATCGCTATGCTGGGAGGCCCCACACGCAACTTGCACTCGCAACTAAGCGCGAAAGAACAACGCTTCATTCGTGACAACATCCACACCTTTGCCTACACCAACGACGCTCTATATTACGAGCCTCCAACATCCTCCAGACCAAGTCCTTCAATGGGCAACCCCAGACTGGTCATACCATTCGAATATACAACAGCCATACTCCATGAATGTCACTCCTCACCTATCGGAGGACATCTCGGCTTTGCAAAATCTTGGCAACGACTCTCCCGTTTCTACCACTGGCCACGTTGCCGACCAGATCTTGAAATGTACATCCGCAAATGCGAAATCTGCCACAGAGCCAAATCAGGACAACGACTCCATCCTGAAACGCGCTCCGTGAAGTACACAACGATTTGGTCACACCTCGCCATCGACCTGGTTGGACCACTACCACCAGCGCACCATCAACGTGACGTGTACAAGTACATCCTTACAGCCCAATGCGGCACCAGCAAATATCTATTCACCATCCCATTGGCCGATACAACGACAACAACTGTGTGCGAACACCTTTTCCGTTACGTCTTTTCCATCGCAGGACTACCAGCACACATCATCTCGGACAACGGCCCGCAATTCACTTCAACTGAATTCCGCGACTACATGGGAACACTTGGAATCCAACTGCTCTACACGTCATATTACCAACCTTCTAGCAACCCTGTTGAACGCGCTCACAAAACGCTGAAGGAAACTCTAACTGCATTCGTCCACAATCAACCAGACAAGTGGATCGATTATCTACCTGCCGTTACACTGGCTATTAACACAGCAGCGCACACCTTCCTACGCGAATCACCGTTTTATCTATTCTTCGCCCGCGACTTTCTCGCTCCTAGCACTCGAATCCTTGAGCGCCAACTATCAGTGTACGCCGACACAATTGAACCAATCAGCACAATCTGCTCTGGCATCTCTCTAGCACGTGAGGTTGCGCTACACCATCTACATCAGACAGCTGACCTTCGAACAAACTATCTCAACAACCAACGACCAAAGCCAAAACTTCCACCAACTGGCTCCCGTTGTTACTTGCTGAACTCCGCTCAGAAATCAAAGTTCGACAACCCTTATCGAGGCCCACTTCGCGTCATCAAATGGATCTCACCACAGAACGCGGTTGTACAAGACATCAATAAACCGCATGAACCGCCATTCACAGTCCACGCCTCGAAACTAAAGAAATCGCCGGATCTGTACCAGAAGATTCTTCACGAATCGCACCTGCCGCACTTCCGCCAGACACCTCAACAAGAACACTACAACCACAAGCCGCCTATGGAAAAATCCGTTGAAACTCAGACTGAAACTCCGACTGATGCTGACACTTCTAACCAGCCAGCTACGCAACTACAACCAACACCACAACCTCGCTATCAACTTCGCTCTCGCGCTGTACCTGCCTCTGACCGCGATGAATGAAATGCAACCTTCAATTGTTTACCTTAAAACAAGAGACTAAAAAGTTATCGACTCCTTTTCTTTCGTTTAAACGCCGCAGAATTCGTTACCCATTTCTCAATTATTGTTATAATTACCTAGAAAATTTTTCTCTTCACCACTTGTTTCTTAGGCTGAAACGCAAACTTTCTACATGAAATTTTCAAGTTTTGTCACTTAGATTTCTTCACCAGATTAGCTAGAAAGGAAACAACAAAAATAGGTACTCCACAACTTCAAATTCCTTATTATTACACATATTATTATCGCCGAACTATTCGATATTTAACCAATCTTACTTCACAACCTTCACTCACTCTGCATCAACTGCACACATTTCAACGATCTAAAAAATACATTCTTTCTCGCTCTCTTTCCATTCGTCTCTTTGAGACACCCACCGTCACGTGATTGCCCGCCCAACCCTGCACTACACTGCTACAACCAGTCCTACAGCTGATCTAGTGACCCAGCTCTACACAACAGCTTCAACATCAACAAGACGCATCAACACCATTGAAGGTGGTGGCCCTGAAAAGGGCCGATATTACGTTCAATAATTGGCCGCCACGACCATCTAAACTACGCCTACTGCTACTGCTACTGCTACTGCTTCTACTCCTACAGCTTCACCTTCAAACCTCAGTCTCCATAGTATGCCGAATCGGCTGCTCCGCCTGCCTCGCTCGCACACTTCGCCTCGTCTGCACCGCCCGCCGCACTCGCCTCGTCGACCTCACTCGCCTGACCGCTCTCGCTCGCCTCGCCCACTGCGCCTCATCCTGCCGACCGCGCTCCTGACACCGCCGACACGCTCGCCGACAACAGCAGCAGCACTGCCACAACAGCAGCAGCACCACCAATCCAAGCGCGATGCTAGCCAGGACAAGGCCCAGATGAGCCTCCCACGCGACTCCATCCAACTCCTCGATTTGTTCCCGGCCGAGGACGAACGCCATGTTTAAAAAAAAATTGCTTATTCCTGAAAAAACTAACTAAAAAATTACTTAAAAAACTAACTATTTGCTTACCAAATTGACTCTGAAACAAAAACTTAACTATCACTATTCTAGGTTAAGATCGCAGCGACCAAGAGATAAAGCTTCTGTTTCACTCGCCTCGCCTATTTAAAACCTGTTTAACTCCAATTTTCCTTTTCGTTTTCAATGTACGCATAAACCCTTTCCTTTCCACTTCACACGCGCTAGTCTCATTTATTAATGTACACCTCCACGCTATTGACTTTTAACCACAGCTAACTATCTGACCTACGCTTTGCCACTCTCACGTGATTAAAAAATTTTTTTCACCCACCAGTCAATTAACGTACATTCGCTCTCTAACCCTCTCCTTTGAACTAACTGTTGCACACAGCAATCCCTTTCCTTCGCTTGCTCTGATTTCATTTCGCCTGCATACCGAAAAACTTTACAAAAAACTCAAAAACAGGGACTTTTTACCATCTTTATGTAACATCAATTTGATGCTCTGATAGAATTTTCCATCTAATTTTAATTGTTTAGAGCTCGGAGACCTTCGCTCCGTAAAAAAGGGGCGAAATGTAGAGTCGTCCCCTCTACATAGAATATCTCAATGCGTTTTACACTCTGCGCAACTAGACTTATAATTCGCTGCAACGCTAACAACCAATAGCAGCCATGTACCATCAAATATTTTAAAGCAAAGCACAAGAAGGAAGCAGACCTTTTCCATCCTTCCTCTCCTTTCCTACTCCTTTTCTGACTCCTTCGTTACCACACTCAAAACCTCAACCAGATCCTAACTGAAACCTAAAGACTTCAACAAAGGACCAATATCCGGTAATCCAACCCGAAGACATCGAACAGATAAGTAACTGCTTCCTACTTGGTGTTATTACACTTAGGAGTAACCATCTGTACCGCTTGTTACCATCACTGAACTGATATCGAAATATAACATCCTTCGAGAAGGTTTGTCATCCTTTGAAGAGTAGTCGAACCCTCTCCATTCTTTGAACTCGTACATACACACAAACATACATAGCATAATTACGGTAATACAGATAGATAGATAGATAGATAGATAGATAGATAGATAGATAGATAGATAGATAGATAGATAGATAGATAGATAGATAGATAGATAGATAGATAGATAGATAGATAGATAGATAGATAGATAGATAGATAGATAGATAGATAGATAGATAGATAGATAGATAGATAGATAGATAGATAGATAGATAGATAGATAGATAGATAGATAGATAGATAGATAGATAGATAGATAGATAGATAGATAGATAGATAGATAGATAGATAGATAGATAGATAGATAGATAGATAGATAGATAGATAGATAGATAGATAGATAGATAGATAGATAGATAGATAGATAGATAGATAGATAGATAGATAGATAGATAGATAGATAGATAGATAGATAGATAGATAGATAGATAGATAGATAGATAGATAGATAGATAGATAGATAGATAGATAGATAGATAGATAGATAGATAGATAGATAGATAGATAGATAGATAGATAGATAGATAGATAGATAGATAGATAGATAGATAGATAGATAGATAGATAGATAGATAGATAGATAGATAGATAGATAGATAGATAGATAGATAGATAGATAGATAGATAGATAGATAGATAGATAGATAGATAGATAGATAGATAGATAGATAGATAGATAGATAGATAGATAGATAGATAGATAGATAGATAGATAGATAGATAGATAGATAGATAGATAGATAGATAGATAGATAGATAGATAGATAGATAGATAGATAGATAGATAGATAGATAGATAGATAGATAGATAGATAGATAGATAGATAGATAGATAGATAGATAGATAGATAGATAGATAGATAGATAGATAGATAGATAGATAGATAGATAGATAGATAGATAGATAGATAGATAGATAGATAGATAGATAGATAGATAGATAGATAGATAGATAGATAGATAGATAGATAGATAGATAGATAGATAGATAGATAGATAGATAGATAGATAGATAGATAGATAGATAGATAGATAGATAGATAGATAGATAGATAGATAGATAGATAGATAGATAGATAGATAGATAGATAGATAGATAGATAGATAGATAGATAGATAGATAGATAGATAGATAGATAGATAGATAGATAGATAGATAGATAGATAGATAGATAGATAGATAGATAGATAGATAGATAGATAGATAGATAGATAGATAGATAGATAGATAGATAGATAGATAGATAGATAGATAGATAGATAGATAGATAGATAGATAGATAGATAGATAGATAGATAGATAGATAGATAGATAGATAGATAGATAGATAGATAGATAGATAGATAGATAGATAGATAGATAGATAGATAGATAGATAGATAGATAGATAGATAGATAGATAGATAGATAGATAGATAGATAGATAGATAGATAGATAGATAGATAGATAGATAGATAGATAGATAGATAGATAGATAGATAGATAGATAGATAGATAGATAGATAGATAGATAGATAGATAGATAGATAGATAGATAGATAGATAGATAGATAGATAGATAGATAGATAGATAGATAGATAGATAGATAGATAGATAGATAGATAGATAGATAGATAGATAGATAGATAGATAGATAGATAGATAGATAGATAGATAGATAGATAGATAGATAGATAGATAGATAGATAGATAGATAGATAGATAGATAGATAGATAGATAGATAGATAGATAGATAGATAGATAGATAGATAGATAGATAGATAGATAGATAGATAGATAGATAGATAGATAGATAGATAGATAGATAGATAGATAGATAGATAGATAGATAGATAGATAGATAGATAGATAGATAGATAGATAGATAGATAGATAGATAGATAGATAGATAGATAGATAGATAGATAGATAGATAGATAGATAGATAGATAGATAGATAGATAGATAGATAGATAGATAGATAGATAGATAGATAGATAGATAGATAGATAGATAGATAGATAGATAGATAGATAGATAGATAGATAGATAGATAGATAGATAGATAGATAGATAGATAGATAGATAGATAGATAGATAGATAGATAGATAGATAGATAGATAGATAGATAGATAGATAGATAGATAGATAGATAGATAGATAGATAGATAGATAGATAGATAGATAGATAGATAGATAGATAGATAGATAGATAGATAGATAGATAGATAGATAGATAGATAGATAGATAGATAGATAGATAGATAGATAGATAGATAGATAGATAGATAGATAGATAGATAGATAGATAGATAGATAGATAGATAGATAGATAGATAGATAGATAGATAGATAGATAGATAGATAGATAGATAGATAGATAGATAGATAGATAGATAGATAGATAGATAGATAGATAGATAGATAGATAGATAGATAGATAGATAGATAGATAGATAGATAGATAGATAGATAGATAGATAGATAGATAGATAGATAGATAGATAGATAGATAGATAGATAGATAGATAGATAGATAGATAGATAGATAGATAGATAGATAGATAGATAGATAGATAGATAGATAGATAGATAGATAGATAGATAGATAGATAGATAGATAGATAGATAGATAGATAGATAGATAGATAGATAGATAGATAGATAGATAGATAGATAGATAGATAGATAGATAGATAGATAGATAGATAGATAGATAGATAGATAGATAGATAGATAGATAGATAGATAGATAGATAGATAGATAGATAGATAGATAGATAGATAGATAGATAGATAGATAGATAGATAGATAGATAGATAGATAGATAGATAGATAGATAGATAGATAGATAGATAGATAGATAGATAGATAGATAGATAGATAGATAGATAGATAGATAGATAGATAGATAGATAGATAGATAGATAGATAGATAGATAGATAGATAGATAGATAGATAGATAGATAGATAGATAGATAGATAGATAGATAGATAGATAGATAGATAGATAGATAGATAGATAGATAGATAGATAGATAGATAGATAGATAGATAGATAGATAGATAGATAGATAGATAGATAGATAGATAGATAGATAGATAGATAGATAGATAGATAGATAGATAGATAGATAGATAGATAGATAGATAGATAGATAGATAGATAGATAGATAGATAGATAGATAGATAGATAGATAGATAGATAGATAGATAGATAGATAGATAGATAGATAGATAGATAGATAGATAGATAGATAGATAGATAGATAGATAGATAGATAGATAGATAGATAGATAGATAGATAGATAGATAGATAGATAGATAGATAGATAGATAGATAGATAGATAGATAGATAGATAGATAGATAGATAGATAGATAGATAGATAGATAGATAGATAGATAGATAGATAGATAGATAGATAGATAGATAGATAGATAGATAGATAGATAGATAGATAGATAGATAGATAGATAGATAGATAGATAGATAGATAGATAGATAGATAGATAGATAGATAGATAGATAGATAGATAGATAGATAGATAGATAGATAGATAGATAGATAGATAGATAGATAGATAGATAGATAGATAGATAGATAGATAGATAGATAGATAGATAGATAGATAGATAGATAGATAGATAGATAGATAGATAGATAGATAGATAGATAGATAGATAGATAGATAGATAGATAGATAGATAGATAGATAGATAGATAGATAGATAGATAGATAGATAGATAGATAGATAGATAGATAGATAGATAGATAGATAGATAGATAGATAGATAGATAGATAGATAGATAGATAGATAGATAGATAGATAGATAGATAGATAGATAGATAGATAGATAGATAGATAGATAGATAGATAGATAGATAGATAGATAGATAGATAGATAGATAGATAGATAGATAGATAGATAGATAGATAGATAGATAGATAGATAGATAGATAGATAGATAGATAGATAGATAGATAGATAGATAGATAGATAGATAGATAGATAGATAGATAGATAGATAGATAGATAGATAGATAGATAGATAGATAGATAGATAGATAGATAGATAGATAGATAGATAGATAGATAGATAGATAGATAGATAGATAGATAGATAGATAGATAGATAGATAGATAGATAGATAGATAGATAGATAGATAGATAGATAGATAGATAGATAGATAGATAGATAGATAGATAGATAGATAGATAGATAGATAGATAGATAGATAGATAGATAGATAGATAGATAGATAGATAGATAGATAGATAGATAGATAGATAGATAGATAGATAGATAGATAGATAGATAGATAGATAGATAGATAGATAGATAGATAGATAGATAGATAGATAGATAGATAGATAGATAGATAGATAGATAGATAGATAGATAGATAGATAGATAGATAGATAGATAGATAGATAGATAGATAGATAGATAGATAGATAGATAGATAGATAGATAGATAGATAGATAGATAGATAGATAGATAGATAGATAGATAGATAGATAGATAGATAGATAGATAGATAGATAGATAGATAGATAGATAGATAGATAGATAGATAGATAGATAGATAGATAGATAGATAGATAGATAGATAGATAGATAGATAGATAGATAGATAGATAGATAGATAGATAGATAGATAGATAGATAGATAGATAGATAGATAGATAGATAGATAGATAGATAGATAGATAGATAGATAGATAGATAGATAGATAGATAGATAGATAGATAGATAGATAGATAGATAGATAGATAGATAGATAGATAGATAGATAGATAGATAGATAGATAGATAGATAGATAGATAGATAGATAGATAGATAGATAGATAGATAGATAGATAGATAGATAGATAGATAGATAGATAGATAGATAGATAGATAGATAGATAGATAGATAGATAGATAGATAGATAGATAGATAGATAGATAGATAGATAGATAGATAGATAGATAGATAGATAGATAGATAGATAGATAGATAGATAGATAGATAGATAGATAGATAGATAGATAGATAGATAGATAGATAGATAGATAGATAGATAGATAGATAGATAGATAGATAGATAGATAGATAGATAGATAGATAGATAGATAGATAGATAGATAGATAGATAGATAGATAGATAGATAGATAGATAGATAGATAGATAGATAGATAGATAGATAGATAGATAGATAGATAGATAGATAGATAGATAGATAGATAGATAGATAGATAGATAGATAGATAGATAGATAGATAGATAGATAGATAGATAGATAGATAGATAGATAGATAGATAGATAGATAGATAGATAGATAGATAGATAGATAGATAGATAGATAGATAGATAGATAGATAGATAGATAGATAGATAGATAGATAGATAGATAGATAGATAGATAGATAGATAGATAGATAGATAGATAGATAGATAGATAGATAGATAGATAGATAGATAGATAGATAGATAGATAGATAGATAGATAGATAGATAGATAGATAGATAGATAGATAGATAGATAGATAGATAGATAGATAGATAGATAGATAGATAGATAGATAGATAGATAGATAGATAGATAGATAGATAGATAGATAGATAGATAGATAGATAGATAGATAGATAGATAGATAGATAGATAGATAGATAGATAGATAGATAGATAGATAGATAGATAGATAGATAGATAGATAGATAGATAGATAGATAGATAGATAGATAGATAGATAGATAGATAGATAGATAGATAGATAGATAGATAGATAGATAGATAGATAGATAGATAGATAGATAGATAGATAGATAGATAGATAGATAGATAGATAGATAGATAGATAGATAGATAGATAGATAGATAGATAGATAGATAGATAGATAGATAGATAGATAGATAGATAGATAGATAGATAGATAGATAGATAGATAGATAGATAGATAGATAGATAGATAGATAGATAGATAGATAGATAGATAGATAGATAGATAGATAGATAGATAGATAGATAGATAGATAGATAGATAGATAGATAGATAGATAGATAGATAGATAGATAGATAGATAGATAGATAGATAGATAGATAGATAGATAGATAGATAGATAGATAGATAGATAGATAGATAGATAGATAGATAGATAGATAGATAGATAGATAGATAGATAGATAGATAGATAGATAGATAGATAGATAGATAGATAGATAGATAGATAGATAGATAGATAGATAGATAGATAGATAGATAGATAGATAGATAGATAGATAGATAGATAGATAGATAGATAGATAGATAGATAGATAGATAGATAGATAGATAGATAGATAGATAGATAGATAGATAGATAGATAGATAGATAGATAGATAGATAGATAGATAGATAGATAGATAGATAGATAGATAGATAGATAGATAGATAGATAGATAGATAGATAGATAGATAGATAGATAGATAGATAGATAGATAGATAGATAGATAGATAGATAGATAGATAGATAGATAGATAGATAGATAGATAGATAGATAGATAGATAGATAGATAGATAGATAGATAGATAGATAGATAGATAGATAGATAGATAGATAGATAGATAGATAGATAGATAGATAGATAGATAGATAGATAGATAGATAGATAGATAGATAGATAGATAGATAGATAGATAGATAGATAGATAGATAGATAGATAGATAGATAGATAGATAGATAGATAGATAGATAGATAGATAGATAGATAGATAGATAGATAGATAGATAGATAGATAGATAGATAGATAGATAGATAGATAGATAGATAGATAGATAGATAGATAGATAGATAGATAGATAGATAGATAGATAGATAGATAGATAGATAGATAGATAGATAGATAGATAGATAGATAGATAGATAGATAGATAGATAGATAGATAGATAGATAGATAGATAGATAGATAGATAGATAGATAGATAGATAGATAGATAGATAGATAGATAGATAGATAGATAGATAGATAGATAGATAGATAGATAGATAGATAGATAGATAGATAGATAGATAGATAGATAGATAGATAGATAGATAGATAGATAGATAGATAGATAGATAGATAGATAGATAGATAGATAGATAGATAGATAGATAGATAGATAGATAGATAGATAGATAGATAGATAGATAGATAGATAGATAGATAGATAGATAGATAGATAGATAGATAGATAGATAGATAGATAGATAGATAGATAGATAGATAGATAGATAGATAGATAGATAGATAGATAGATAGATAGATAGATAGATAGATAGATAGATAGATAGATAGATAGATAGATAGATAGATAGATAGATAGATAGATAGATAGATAGATAGATAGATAGATAGATAGATAGATAGATAGATAGATAGATAGATAGATAGATAGATAGATAGATAGATAGATAGATAGATAGATAGATAGATAGATAGATAGATAGATAGATAGATAGATAGATAGATAGATAGATAGATAGATAGATAGATAGATAGATAGATAGATAGATAGATAGATAGATAGATAGATAGATAGATAGATAGATAGATAGATAGATAGATAGATAGATAGATAGATAGATAGATAGATAGATAGATAGATAGATAGATAGATAGATAGATAGATAGATAGATAGATAGATAGATAGATAGATAGATAGATAGATAGATAGATAGATAGATAGATAGATAGATAGATAGATAGATAGATAGATAGATAGATAGATAGATAGATAGATAGATAGATAGATAGATAGATAGATAGATAGATAGATAGATAGATAGATAGATAGATAGATAGATAGATAGATAGATAGATAGATAGATAGATAGATAGATAGATAGATAGATAGATAGATAGATAGATAGATAGATAGATAGATAGATAGATAGATAGATTGGCACCGGGTTTGTGGTATTCGGCTGTTTAAAGTTATTTTCAGTTTTAATTACTTTTTGCCTCACTACGTAATAAAGCGTCTTTCGAAATTGCTCTTATTCAAAAATTTTTTTTCGTGAACTGAACTGTGACGAATTTTCAACGTATTATTGGCATTGTATAATTGTATTGTATATTGTTATTGAATCGAGGGGCCGCATGACAAGTCGAGACAAGGCGAGAGACAAAAACAGGTAAAGCGCAAGGGAGGGCAAAAATGGCGCGATATTAAATAATCGGTCCTACAGACGCACTTAGGGGGTAGGGTTTACAAAACGCCCCAAGGGCCAGCCAATCAGAGGCGAGGAGCGAGCGCACGGCATCGGACGATAATAATGCTTGTTATTTTGCACTTCAAGAGTGCGAACTGAAATAGAATGGATCTACTTTAATAACTAAACAGCAAAAAAAATATAAAAATATTAACAAATATATGTAATAACATAAAGTACTTAAGATTCACAAAGGAAGATATATTATAAGTCACAGCTATACACTGTGTTTGTTAAAGCGCAGTGAAAAGTAAAAAATACATTATTCCGAGAAACTCGCTATCACAGAACTGGCGCAATGCATTGCACTAAAGACCTAATGATCGTGATCCTTTTTAATCATTCTAATGTAAATATATTGTATCATTTGATGAATATTTGGCCTTGAATTATAATACATATATAATTATATGTCTACAAATCTATATCTAAAGTCTAAAAAGCTTATATTAATTCTGCTGTTATGGAAAGAATCAAAGCAAAACTCTAACAGAGCTATCTATTTTTATCCACGGACACCTTAAGGCCAATGTCTTAAATTGTTTCAATGATCCTGCAATTCTCTTCTCTCACATTCAAATACAGATTTATATGCACTTTTAAAATTCAGGGCATAAGCAAAGATCTTATTATTTATATACTTTTATTAAAAGTCACTTGAATCTTTAATTAGTATTGGAGTTATGCCTCATGTAATTCACAAGGACACCTCTGTAATTTAATGTAAATTATGACAAATACCAATTCAGTAATGAATTTTTTAATTGATATTTTGTTTTTGCAGATAATTAATGCAAACTGAATTCCCGCTAATTTAAGTCTATGTATAAGTTTTATATATTTAATTTGTTTACTTTTAATTGTATATTCTTTTAACTAGGGCCTAGGTCTACTATAGGTATAAGCTAGCTAGGTCTAGTAAAATTAGATTTTTTACTTAAATCAAGTAGTATACAATGTGCATATATTGATTATGAGCTATTAGTATTATATTGCATTTTCATATCTCTATTTTTTGTTGATTACCAAAATGTTAGTCAATAATTGTAATATATTCTAGAAAAATAAAGATTTAGGATAAAGAAAAGTTTTTAGCTTTCATTGTGAACATCTTAATTAGGGACCTAAATTTCAATCAATGTTGAAAGATCTATTGAATATTGGTTCTATTAATTATATTAACTTTTATAAATCTATAGCTATGGTTTACAGAAATTAAATGGTTTACAATAGGATAATAATATACTCATTTTAATACCTAAAATTCAATTTAAGTGTAGGGAACTATTGTAAATAAGGTTTCTAGTCATTTTGTCTATTGCCTGTTTGTCTACTAAGCAGACAAAGTTGCAAACAAGTTTGTCAACTAGCCAATAGCAGAGCTAAGCTGGAATGAAAGAATTGGACTAGTGATAGATCAAAATATAAAATTGAAATAAAAATTTTTGGGTTCATTGCAAAATCAAAATCAAAATTTTAGCGTAAAAGACTAACCAATATTTATATTTATATTATTTCTCAATGTCTTATGACATGAAATGCACTTGTTATTTGGAATTGCTATTCAAAGTTGCAGAAGTAATTAGCCATGAATTGTAGACTATATTGACATGATGATATGATTGATGTGACATTGTTGACATGAGTTAGTGGAGTGGGGTTGTTGTTTTGGGAGAGCTTCCAGCTTACTTCCATTGGTTATGACCAGCAGACTTTTTGAAATGTAAAAACCTTAGTCACTGAAAGTAAAATAAATAAATTTTCCCTGAAAGTAAAATAAAAATAAAAGTAAGTCACTGAATATTTATAGTTATTAAATCTTACCTTTTTGCCTGATATAAAATTCTTTGTTATTTCAAAAGTTGAGAACATAAAAATCAATACTATTAATGCATGTTTGTTATGCATATTGAAAATTTTCTCTTTGGCAAGTTATTTAATAGCTAGTGTATTTTTTCAAGTTCATGGATTTTTAAACTATCATTAATTGTTTTAAAACTGGTTCCTTAGTTTTAAACCCTTTCCCTATTAAAAGGGAGTATAGTTGGACTTTATGCATCAATATAAACAACTTTAAACAATATAACTGCATTATCTAGATTTTTTATTTATAATAGTATTCTAGGATAGCTTTTGTAGTTATTAAAGTATCAAGTCATTGTTAGCTCGTAATTGAAATTTCAAATTTTCAGCTCCAGAAATGCTGGCACGCCTTGTGGCACCCATAACCAGGCTGCAGTCACTTTGGAGCTGCTCTCCTATGCTGATGGCTGCTCCTGCAGTCCCTGTCTTACCTTGTAGTGCTGCATCTGCCCAGGGTTCTTTTTTGCATTTTGTGCCTGCCAGTCTGTGTCTGGGCCACCAGCAAACTAGGGGACTGAAGTACTATGATAGGTAAGCTAGGATATTTCAACTGCTTCTAGTTTCTATCTCTAATTTCTATTTACTCCTTGGCATTCATCTATTACAGGGATCTCACCTCTCTAATTGTTTGTTTGGATAACAACATAAATTTATTACTTAGGTTATTAGATTACTGATTTCAGATTGGCATTTTCTCACTTGGATTTCCCATTCATATTTGATCAGTGAGATTTCCCATTCATATTTGATTACTAGGATTTCCCATTCATATTTGGTCACTGGGATTTCCCATTCATATTTGGTCAGTGGGATTTGCCATTCATATTTGCTAACTAAAAATTCACATCGCTAATTGCTGATCGGAGTTCCGCCTTACTACCCTCCCGCCCCCAGGCTCCGCAAGCGCTGCATGCACTGCTATTTTGAGCGCAACTCGGCCGGCTTTCTCACCATCCGCTGCCCGATGCACCCGCGGCACAAGCAGCAGGAGAAGCCGAGGCCGCAGAATCGAAAGTATGCGTTTAAACGGGCAATTTACAAAAGTGTCAAATGGTGGTGACTTGTTAGTTTGCCTCCCATTAGTTTCATCAGCTCCAAATCAATTGGCTATCGTTATGGGCCACTCGTTCAATAAATTAGTAAATAAATCTAAATGCTTCATTCATAAACCTACGCTAGTAACAAAACAAAATTTTATTTGTTTTTGTGTTGTAATTTTTTTACCTCTATATGATTTTCATGTCAGCTTGGCAGCAAACTGTGTCACGTGAGATGCTCGTGTAAAATAGTATCAGGGAATCCCGCGAGAATAGGTAGACCGCATGCAGTCTATGCAAGTCTCAACGAGTAATGTTGGGGCAATGAAAAAAATGAAATGCTCCGTATTACTAGAAGACGCTCGTAATAATAATAATAAAATAAATCTAGACACATCGACCAGATGTACAGCCCACGGCACAGCCGCAGCTAGTTGTGCGGCGCATACGAGGGCTGTGTACAGCTCGTCAGTCCTGAGGGGCTGGAGGGGCCGAAACACCCACCCTAAATTTACCCAGCTCAAACTGGTACCCGATCTCAGCTGGGTGGACTGAAGCAATGCGGGATTAAGTGCCTTGCTCAAGGGCACAAATTGTCTCCTAAGGCCGGGGTTCGAACCCACGACCTTCCGGTCATAAGGCAGATGCCCTAGCCACTAGGCTACAACTTCTCTCGGATTATAAGCAAAATGCCTGCGAAGGTTAACTATTTCCTAAGCTAGCAAGAGCAGTAAAACAGATTCGTAACACACGAGATTCTCGTAGACGTAGAATGTCATTATAAAGAATCGCGTTAACATCCCTAGTAAGTAGTTTATTTAGTTTATTTATCTTGATTTTTGCGTCTTCAGTTTTCTTAATTACTTGAAGTATTTTGTCTATGGCCTTAGATTGAAAAATTAGCAAATCAGTCCTAATCAGTCAGTCTGTACTGTTCCATCAGCTTGGATTGCATCTATTTTGCATCGCTAGCAGTCTCAAGTGAATTTCTTGACAAGACAGACACAGAGTAAAAAAAGAATATTCTTCTTTTTAATCGCATTGATTCTGTCGTCGATATGTTGTTCTCTTGCCGAGCTTGCGGTAAGTCCCGGTTTGTAGTACAAAACTGTAATTTTGGTAAAACGCAGGGATAGGGGATCAGTGCCGAGGCACTCTACCCCGGGCCAGAGCCACCAGGAGATAAATCTCGGGATGACCAGCGGAATATTACTGGACTGGGTTAGGGTTTACAAGGGAGCTTACTAGAGGGATTCAGCTTCTAGGTAGATGGGCAACCCACTGCCTACCCCTCCCCCCGCGGCACGGAGCCAGGAGCACTCTGGAGCTCTAACTGGGGAATTCGGCCTACGGGGTGGGCTGCAGGATTCAGGGGGCTGCTAAGCGGTCCGCAGAGCGGCACTAGATGGGTCCAGTATAGGGGGAGGCGAAGAACATCAACCATTGCACAGCTCGAGCACCGCGTCACCAAAAAATGGATCCTGCGAGCCACGCTGCTCATCAGTGGGAGGGTGTACCTGCACGACTCATCCAGGTCTCACCGCCCTTATAATAAGTTCGGGCGGGGCCGCCTGGGGCACGGCTAGAAGGCTACATAGGCCATCGTCGCCAGGTGCCGCTTCAGCCCCTCATCAGAAACAACGTAAGCTCGACTTACGTAAGTAAAGGTCGGTACTCAAAGCACCACCGGTCCCTATCCTGTTCCATCTGTACGGTGAGATTGAGCACTGGGGACAAGTAGAGCAAATGCGCTCTCCAGGCTTGTTCGAAACTCACACCGCACAGATGCAGGCGGGCTTTCCGACGGGTAAGAGACCGTCTTTACTTTTTTTAATCGCATTGATTCATTTTGCTGTCGTCGATATGTTGTTCTCTTGCCGAGCTTGCGGTAAGTCCCGGTTTGTAGTACAAAACTGTAATTACAGTCGAAGTCGAAATTAGTCCGATAGATACTACTACTTACACAGTAGTTTAAAGCCACTTTTTGGCATTCTTAACGTTCAGTTTTGTTCTGCCTGACGATGACTCTGCTGTGGACCCTGGCCCCGGCGGCTTCCGTCTCCATTGACCTCCGTCACCCTCTGCTGCCGGCTTGGAGGACTGGCCCCGGGTCGGTGAAAAGCGCCAGCGTGGTGCAACTGTACCAGAGAAAGGAGACCCTGTTCGTGCGGCTGCAGTGCTTCGGGTACGGGCGCGGCCGAGTCTGCACCCAGGAGTTCCTGCCGGCCTTCTACTGCCTTCTGGCCGCCATCTCTATCGCCATGTTCGCCAGCGTCCTTCTGGGCCTGGCCATCCTCATTGAACGCTGGCGAAAGCGGAACAGGCCAGCCGCCTGCAAAGACGCGCCCGTTGATGCGGTTGAATGCGCCGGCGAGAGTCGTGGACAGCCGCCGGTGCAGTGTTGAGGCCTGAAGCCAGGCTAAGATATGCGGACTCTGATATTGATTATAATTCACTTTCAAACCAAAAATTTGTGCTCAATCAACGTAAAGAGCTGCACTGTTGTGAATATTTAAACGATTTTTATTTATCAAAAAGGACAAATTTGCGCAGTCAAATAACGGATGCCAGAAACCTCCAACTTTTGTTTCAAATTTTTTTGAAAAAGTGCCAAAAAATAAGCTTTAAAATGGTGTAATGAAAATTATTGTATTAAACTGTACTAAGTAAACTGTACTTACACATACATGGCTTACAAAATACTGCTGCATTTGTAAGTCATTCTGAAGCAAGTTTTTACTTTCTTTTATTACTACTGCCTTTAGAATAAGCAGTAGCATGAAGTGTGCTTGAATCTACATCTAAAAAGAATTGAGATGCCGTGGGAAAAATTGCCCGTAACAAGCTGTCAGTACCGATGCGCCGGTGTGATAAGAACCCAATCTGACCGCTCAAGTCATTGTTGGCCGATTTCGTTGAGCAGATTGCCGCTCAGAGATCGAACTAGCTGATTGGAAAAACAACAAAAGTCCCCACCTGTACTCGGTTGACGTAAGAAATTAAGATTTCCTGAGCGATGAGTGCGGCTCACAAGGAAAACTGGAAATGATTCATGAGGAATCTCACGGGTCTGTTTTCTAATGTTTGCTTATGCGAATATTATCTTCATCTGAGAGGGAAGTTAAAACAATGGATTTTTCTAACATGCTAATTAGTAAAACCAGTTTTTTTTACTGGATTCTAACAAAGACTCAAGTGTTGGAGAGGCGAAGTCGGGTTTTGCCACCTTGCAGGCGGAGCTTACTGAGATTTTTCTATTCTTTTTTTAATAAAAATCCTAATTTTTTTAATTTCACAGCCATTCAATGCGGGCAGGTTGGAAAAATCCCACCTGCAATATCAATTTCAGTTTCAATATCAGCCCGCAGGGTGGCTGGGGAGAATCCAGCCCGCATCCTTCTCACCCGTGGCGGCAGCTCAGTCTCCGCATCTCCTGTGGGCCCTCAGCTGTAAGAAACAATCGGCATTGAAGTGGGTGGGGCGCCCGCGCGAAATTCAGCATCCGGGGCGGGGAAAACTCCCTTCAGCGCGTCGCGGCTCACTTTTGCTAATTAAAATTCCTTTCAATCGCTGCTTTATTAAAAAATAATAATTCACTGACAAAGTGGCAAACGCTTCTTTTGACGCCATTCGGCTGGTTTAAGTGGCTGAAATTTGAATAACCTCGATTTCTAAGAAACGACAATGCCGAGCCTTCATGACAGTGCAAAAATTGCAGAGACAGATGATTATTTCAGATTTGTGAACTCGGAAAAGTCTAAAATCAGTTGAATGAATGATTTCCAGATATGGACGGAGATAATTATTAACAAAGACCGATTTTTTAAACAAATAATGTTGAGAAGTGAGAGTTTCTCAGATTTCCTCGCTCTGGCTGGTCGAGTGTGGGCACAACGGATCGAAGAGGCCCCCGGTTTGTTGACCGATTCGGTGCCGAAAGCCGCGCAGAGTGGCCGCAGGGACCACCTACTTCAGCGACAATGGCGGACTTAATTCTCAAACAATGGCCCATCTAACTCCACTTGAGCGCCCCTGCCAAGTTGACATAGTCTATCAGCGTCACAAAATCTCCTCTTCATCGGCTGCACGGGGATTCAATCCGCTTTGCGAGCATTCCAGCATTTTTGTCTGGCTCTGACCAGATGACCCAGCAATTGTTGGCTCCTGTGGTTTGTTTGGCCAGAGGACTCTAGGTGGAAGGCCTGCAGAACTGTCGATTCACTCTGTCTCTACAGGGCCAGCAAAATGTCTCCCACATGCAGCCGGGCGCAATTTCGGCCTCACTCAAAAAGTTGATTAAAAAGAGATTGACCCCCCGGTCGCCAGGCCCCATAACTGGTTAGTTGGTGTTGGCTGTTGAAATTGAGAATAATTGGATCTCTTGAGACTCCCAAGTTGAGGAGGTGGTGAGCGAAGAAATGAAGAAATGAGGACCAAGAAATTCGCCTTTAATCAACTTTGCTGCTCACCGACCCAGCGGGGCACCTCGGCGCCCTCATGCGGACCGCCCGCTGCTCGTTGAGTGGCTGCGGGGGAGCCGCGGCGGTGGCTGGGAAGTTGCGGGCGCTGGGGGGGGGGGTGAGAATGCGGCCGGCTGCCGAGGCCGTGGCGAGGGGCTCTCTGTCCGTCACTGCCTTGTGTTTCTCGCGCTCTCTCGAGAAGAAAATTGGGGGTATCGGTTCCACTGAGCTCAGTCCGACTGCGCGGGGGTCCTCCTTGAGAAGCTTCTCCCGAGCCGTCAGCCTCTCCGCCAGTTCAGGCCAGAGTCATGGGGTTGAGGATGAGAGGCCCAAGGAACTCAGGTGTCGCAACGTTCCTTGAAGAGGACCGCGAAGCCGGAAGAAGATGGGAAGAAACCCGCGCGAAGGCCTCAGCTGTTGCCATCCGGGGGAAGTCAATTTTTTAAATTGTTGTCAGTCAAATTCTTGTTACGCTCAGTCAATAGCCATTTTTTGAAATTTTGGTTTCTTCGGGTGGAGAGTAAAGCAAGCAGAGAGGGGGCGAAATAGCGATGATGATGGAGAAGGTGAAGACAGAAACCAACTCTAAAGAGGGAATAATTTAACAAGCAAAGTTTTACCTGCTGAGAGGGCAACTCAGTCAGGAAGATCCAACACCGTGGGGTCCCTGAGAGACGCGGGTTCGAAGCCCAGTAACGGTCTGAGTTGGAGTTCAACCCGAGCACGGGATGGCATGCTGGGAAATCAAAGTCGCCCTCCGGTTCTACAAACTCCTCACAAATTTCTGTTCGCCTAACGACTAAAAAATCGTTTTTTACGCTCGTTATTCTCAAGCTTCAGCAGATCTGATTTGGAGCCGATTGCCCGCGGTTCGTGAGACCGGAACAGGGGAGATCGCTTAGTAACCGGATGGAGCCCGGCTGACACAGCGGGACGCCTTCTTTGACCACCCAGGAGGATGGAATTGCTTTTCCAACCGTCTTGATTCTTGCGGCCCCTCAAGGCAAATTGGTTCTTTATATTCCCCGATTTTCCGCCCCAATTAAGTGATCAAAACGCTGTCTCAGACCTTTCACTTTAATTTGAGACCGTGAAATGGTGCTTTCACTCTGACTTGACACTTTGAAATGTTTCTTTCACTCTGATGTGACACTTTGAATTGTTGCTTTCACTCTTTGAAATGTCCTTTCACTCTGATGTGACACTTTGAATTGTTGCTTTCACTCTTTGAAATGTCCTTTCACTCTGATGTGACGCTTTGAATTGTTGCTTTCACTCTTTGAAATGTCCTTTCACTCTGATGTGACGCTTTGAATTGTTGCTTTCACTCTTTGAAATGTCCTTTCACTCTGATGTGACACTTTGAATTGTTGCTTTCACTCTTTGAAATGTCCTTTCACTCTGATGTGACGCTTTGAATTGTTGCTTTCACTCTTTGAAATGTCCTTTCACTCTGATGTGACGCTTTGAATTGTTGCTTTCACTCTTTGAAATGTCCTTTCACTCTGATGTGACACTTTGAATTGTTGCTTTCACTCTTTGAAATGTCCTTTCACTCTGATGTGACGCTTTGAATTGTTGCTTTCACTCTTTGAAATGTCCTTTCACTCTGATGTGACACTTTGAATTGGTCCTTTTACTTCTGACGTGACACTTTGACATGTTTCTTTCACTCTGATGTGACACTTTGAAATGGTCCTTTCACTCTGATGTGACACTTTGAAATGGTCCTGTCACTCTGATGTGACACTTTAAAATGGTCCTGTCACTCTGATGTGACACTTTGAAATGGTCCTGTCACTGTGATGTGACACTTTGAAATGGTCCTTTCACTCTCATGTGACACTTTAAAATTGTCCTTTCACTCTGATGTGACACTTTAAAATGGTCCTGTCACTCTGATGTGACACTTTGAAATGGTCCTGTCACTGTGATGTGACACTTTGAAATGGTCCTTTCACTCTCATGTGACACTTTAAAATTGTCCTTTCACTCTGATGTGACACTTTAAAATGGTCCTGTCACTCTGATGTGACACTTTGAAATGGTCCTGTCACTGTGATGTGACACTTTGAAATGTTCCTTTCACTCTGATGTGACACTTTGAAATGGTCCTTTCACTCTGATGTGACACTTTGAAATGGTCCTTTCACTCTGATGTGACACTTTGAAATGGTCCTTTCACTCTGATGTGACACTTTGAAATGGTCCTTTCACTCTGATGTGACACTTTGAAATGGTCCTGTCACTCTGATGTGACATTTTAAAATGGTCCTGTCACTGTGATGTGACACTTTGAAATGGTCCTGTCACTGTGATGTGACACTTTGAAATGTTCCTTTCACTCTGATGTGACACTTTGAAATGGTCCTTTCACTCTGATGTGACACTTTGAAATGGTCCTTTCACTCTGATGTGACACTTTGAAATGGTCCTTTCACTCTGATGTGACACTTTGAAATGGTCCTGTCACTTTGATGTGACACTTTGAAATGGTCTTTTCACTCTGATGTGACACTTTGAAATGGTCCTCTCACTCTGATGTGACACTGAAATGGTCCTTTCACTCTGATGTGACACTTTGAAATGGTCCTTTCACTCTGATGTGACACTTTGAAATGGTCCTTTCACTCTGATGTGACACTTTGAAATGGTCCTTTCACTCTGATGTGGCACATTTAAGTAGCCTTCTCACTCTCCTATGATACCTTTATTGGCCATTTTTTAAATCTAAAATTGTTTATTAAACCTGAAGACGAGATGCAGTTTTATTTAATTTGGTGAATAACTTCCGATGGGGATGCTAGTAATTGAGTTGCAGCTGTCACATTTCTCCAGAAGCTGCAGCCATGGGATGCGTTAATACTCTCTCATGGATGGACGGCAGCCTCAGCCAGTTCATCCTCCCAGATATTCAGCTGGCCGCGGCCTCTCTTATAGGCCATCGATTTTTCATGGCGAAAATATTCGATCCGTACCGGCTGGCTCCGACAGCCCGCGGCAGTAACTCAATCGCTGATAACCTTGTTGGCGAGAATTTTTCCCCTGCGTAACTAACTGAATTCGCCTCGGCCACGTCGCCACTTGACGACTCCCTCGTGCTGGATGGCGGGCGGATTGAAAAATCAGACAATCAGCAAATTCTGCATGGCGCTTAACAAGCTCGACTAAATCAGCGGATGGGGTGGCGCGCGGGTAAATTAGATTTGCTGATGCGGCTGCCGTGCAGAGCGGATTAGAAGCTGGAGCGACATCCTCTGCCGCCAGGAACTTTTGGAAACAACCATCGTTTGATCCTCCTTCTTCATCTGCATCGTTTCCAATCGGAATTCGAAATTACACTCCTAATTAAAAGCATTATCTATCCCTTGGTATTTCCCGAGCTCGGTGAAAGCCCTGCAGCTTCGCCCAGTGCATGTCGCACAGAGAGTATCGGCCCGAACCGCGCGGGAATATCGGTGGACAAATTGAGAATTGCCAGCCATCGCAATTGTCTGCAATATTTGCCAAAGCAGCCTCCCTCCCAGCCCCTTCCTCTCTTTGTTGCCGTTGGATTCTTCTTAGCTTGCAGCGGATTTTTTTCATTACATCCTGCATCTGCAGCTCGGCTCCCTCTGTGCAAACACTGCGAAATCGAAGGCTGCTGTGTTTGTTTGATTTTAGCTTTTTTTCATTCAGCTTTTTAGCTGCATGCGTGGGCCCTATGCCTGGAGTACCAGCTCTCGCTATCCGCCTCCCATATCCCATCATTAACTGCATCCCCCCGATCCCGTTATTCCCGCGGGAAGGCAAACAACGCGCGCAAAGCCCGGGGAGGCTGCAGATGCAGCCAAGCCGCTCATCTCCCCAGCTTCGCTCGCCCCACCTGCGGCGACACTCAAGTCACCGTGCGCCTCAATTCGATGCAATTCAGCTCTCATTTTCATATTTACTTCCGCACTTCAGCGTGGCGGCTGCGGACGAGGCCTTGCAATGCGGCGCCCTGTGCTGCACATCTGGATAGACATGGGCAAATTGATGCTAAACATTTTGTAGCTTTTGTCTTGTTGAGTGCGATTTTTTGCAGTCTGCAGGGGCTTTCTTTTTTGAACCCTTGTTTTTTCGCTTTAGATGCATTGTGAGATCGTTCTAAAAATGTCGAAATTCCTTAGGATTAATGGCGGGTGTTTTGCGCTTACCTACATCCTCTTCTTCTTAATTTGCCTCTATCTTCTAGTTATTACCTCTAATTATTCCTTTTTGGCTCCTCTCTGTCCCTTCTGTCCTCTCTCTCCCTGTCCCTCTTTCTTTGCCCTTCTCCCTTCTCTCCCTTCCCTTCTCTTCCTGCCCTTCTCTCCCTTCCCTTCTTTCCCTGCCCTTCTCTCCCCGCCCCTCTCTCCCTGCCCTTCTCTGCCTACCCTTCTCTTCCTTCCTAGCCTTTCCCTCCTTTCTTCTTTTTCCCTTCCCCTCTCAACGTACCTCTCTCTCTCTCTCTCTTCCGCTCCTTCGGCTGCTTTATCATCTCAGTATACGCTCAATCTAGTCTCTGCTCTCTTCTAAACTTTTCCTCTACTTTTCTTCTTGAATCTTGAGTTTTCCTCCCATTTTATTTCCTATAAGCTCCTTTCGAGCACAGCCCAACTACTCTAGTCACAATCTATCGCAGAATTTGAGCTTTAGCCACCACAGAGACAGCCTCGTGTGCTGAGCTTCTGTATAAATCGCTGAATAAAAATCGGTGCGGCAATTCCGCCCCTGGGACGCCGGCTCGTTCCTGAAGGTGAGGGCGATGGTCTCCGCAATGGCAGCTGAGGGGATTTAAGGCTTTGAGCGGCACTTGAGCACGCCCCGCTGGGCCGCTCCTTCTCGGTCCTCCGCAGTGCGGCGGCTCCTTAACTTTCGCTCAGTTTTCGAATCAGCCCGGCAGGCGAGCCCGCAGCGGAGCAGAAAAAATCCTTCGTCCCCAACCCCCGGCGCCGCGGATTCGTGACTTCCAGGCGGCCTGCCCAGGGAAATCACCGGCAAACTCGATTGATAGAGGACGATTCGATGCGCTTAGTGACTTTAGTAACTAACTAACTACCGCAACCTCTGTGCAGCAGGGCCGCGCCCACAATTAATAGGTTTGGGCAACACGAAAGTCGACAAGAACAGATGACAGCTCGGCGGGGGGTCGGAACACGAAGCCTCAACACTTGCTCAATCAACTTGATCTCTCAGGCGCCTAAGCAGCGTCAAAATCAAATTATTATTGTGCAAGCTGGCCCGGCCGTTCGAACAAGTTGGATCGGAGGACAAAGTCCGCCCAGTGAAGCAATGCTTGCGGCCACTTCAGGCTCGGTGAAATGCGTCTCGAGGGCCCTTGTATGGCCTGCACGGGGCGAGCCTTAACTATGAGCGCAGGGGGAGAAGGCGTTAGGGGGCCGTCCTGAGACTTCAACGCTGTCTGCGTCCTGGAATTGGTGACAAAGAGTCAGCGAGTTTTTAATTTTCTCGCCTCTAATAATGGGTATTAATATTCTACAATATGTTAGGTGAGTTAAAATCGACAGATGTGACGCATTTTCTCAGAAATAACGTATCAAAACTAGTAGACAAATTACTGAATTCATAGATAGATAGATAGATAGATAGATAGATAGATAGATAGATAGATAGATAGATAGATAGATAGATAGATAGATAGATAGATAGATAGATAGATAGATAGATAGATAGATAGATAGATAGATAGATAGATAGATAGATAGATAGATAGATAGATAGATAGATAGATAGATAGATAGATAGATAGATAGATAGATAGATAGATAGATAGATAGATAGATAGATAGATAGATAGATAGATAGATAGATAGATAGATAGATAGATAGATAGATAGATAGATAGATAGATAGATAGATAGATAGATAGATAGATAGATAGATAGATAGATAGATAGATAGATAGATAGATAGATAGATAGATCGATAGATGTGTCTGTGAGGGCGGGGCGGGCGGCGGACTTCCGCCTCCATCTGTTTCGGTCCTGGCTGAAAACCGGCGCTAATGCGCTGAGCAAATTCGGTCAGGTGGGCCGCCAGCCGCTGATTTTCTAATCCGGCCAATTGAACCCCGCAAGATGAATCCAGCCGACTCAAGCGGCAACTCTGCTTGCGCTCAAAAAGAAGTTGAAAGTGGAATCGGGGACCACTTGGGTGGCCCTGAGCCGGAGGCTGCTCAGCTCAATGCTTTTTTTATTCCTCGGGATTTTTAACTCCGCCTCTTTGTCAATACCGATTGCGTGATCCTTCGGCAATGGGGTAGTTCATTCAACAAATCTGCTTTCAGGCTAATTTAATTTGAAATATTAACGGCATGTCGAAAATCTCTCTCCCAAGTCGCAAATTTTACAGCTCTTTTAAAATCATTTGAAAAGCAGAGTGACAGGCACAGAGTGACAGGCACAGATTGACAGGCACAGAGTGACAGGCACAGAGTGACAGGCACAGAGTGACAGACAAAGGGACAGGCAAGAGTTTATGGCTAAAAGTTCAAGCTAATCGCACAAAATTAGGGCACAAACAAAGACTTTGATAGCTCCTGTGGTAAATAAGAAATGTCTTTGTCGAAATGGTAACCGCTATGAATGCGATGGCGCCAAACTTCCACAATATTTTTTGCGACTGTCACTCAACAGTCAGCTCTTGCCGTTTTTTAGAAGTATGAAGGCGTCGTTGAGCCCCCCTTACACACTGCCGCTTTTGCTTAAGCTTCCATGCACCCAAGGCAGGCAGGCAGGCAGCCTTTCTATTCTCTCATTTCTTCTCAATTGGAACAAAGTGATTGACAAGTGAGCAGTCGGCCGAAACTCCTCCTCTTGCCTCTCGGCCTCTCCCTCTGGTGGCCACTCACAGCCACATAGATTAGTTCGTGTAACAGTTAGCCTTTGGCACTGTGCCCTGTTTGATTGTGTTTTTGTGCAAGCTGGGGCTTTGCCATGCAGCTTGCCAACTGCCAACTGGCAAGGCGCAGAATTGATGGCTCTGATGATAAGGACTTGAGCTCGGGGAGGCTGTGAGCGGCCTCAGGGCGGGGGCTGCTGGGCGCTTCGTTATTAGGTGCGACATCCCAGCAGTGAAAGATAGACAGTTTTCTGTTCTGACGGATTGCATTCTCGTCTGCTTGCATCAGTGCTTGCTGTCTGAAGACCAGTTATAAATCAATTGAATGGAGTTTTGCTTGCTTGCATTTTCTACGTCTTAAATGCGCTATGAAGCCTGCCTAATTTGGTGCTGTTGGACTGGGTTTTAGCGCTCTGGGGCCTCGTTTGGCGCTCTTTGGCCTCAACATATGGTGCTTTGCGGCCTCATCATTTGAGACTTTAGGGCCTCATCGTTAGGCACTTTGGGGCCTCATCATTGGGCACTTTAGGGCCTCATCATTGGGCACTTTAGGGCCTCATCATTAGGTACATTGTACTTCGGGGCCTTATCATTTGGTACACTGTGGCCTTATCATTAGGCACTTTGGGTCCTCATCATTAGGCACCTTGGGGCCTCATTACTTGGCACTGTGGGGCTTTATCATTAGGTACATTGCGGCCTTATCATTCGGTACTTTGGGGCCTCATTATTTGGCACTTAAGGGCCTCATCATAAGGCACTTTGGGGTCCCATTATTTTGCGTTTTGGGGCCTCTATTTAGCGATCTGCTTTCCGAGGAAAATGTTTGATTCAGCAATCTAATGCATGAGACTGAGGCAGTATTACAGCATGGAAGACTTGAAATTTTCTCCATTTGTGATGCAGCAATAGAAATTCTACTCCGCATAGTGAATTGCTATTGCAGCTGCCCCAGTGTTCTGGCAATAGAAAAAAAAGCATTTTTGTCATTATTTTCACCGCGCGGCCCCCACACCGCATGGGCTGTCAATCAAAAACAGAGTCTCGGCACAAAAATTGCACCCACCCACCCCCCAGCAGCATCAAAAACCCAGCCCCGAACAGAACTGGACCGCACTGCAGTGTCTCAGCAGTTAAGGTTGTACGTGGGCCATCCGAATCGAACAAAAGGTCTCAACACTCCCTCAGGCTTCAGAGTCCCGAAGATTTCATTTCTTTTTCTTTTCTTTTTGTCTCTCAGTCTGTCTGCGGCTGTCCCGCAGCTGCCAGCGATGCCAAGCCAGCCAGCCAGCACAGGCAATGCATTTAGGGCTGCGCAGATGCGCGAGTAAGTGGGCGGAGCGCACGGGTGCTGCATATTTTACAAAGCTGCTGCAGGCAGAGAGAGAGAGAGAGAGAGAGAGCTGCAAATGCGAGCACACAATAATCGAGTTTGTTACCCCCCCAAGCCCCGAGACTTAAAGCGTGCGCTATCATTTATAACATTGTATTTCAATCGCTATATTCCTATAATTAAGGCAGGAAAAAAGATGAATTTTTCTTTTTCGGACTGTATTTATTATTATCGAGGGAGACTAATTGTAGTTAGAGCGATTGTTTATCAAAGGACCTGTCTATTTTGATATTTCTGCTTTAAGTGCTAAAAGCAGAAAAAGTGGCTTTCTCTCTTCTGGCTCAAGATGCCTTCAATAGCAATTGCTGTTCTCTTCTTGCCGCTGGAGTGTCATCGATGCACAATGCTTTCCCTCAGCAATTAGGGAGAATTTCTTCTTCTGTCGACACGGGGCCTGCACTGGGAGGTGTTGGCTAGCTGGGGGGAGAAATTCCCGCCGCTATGCGATTGGCCGGGACTGCCTCGCCCCGTCTTGATCCCCGCAGCTCAGAGTCAGGCCGGGGTCTCCGCGGGGGTGGCGGGCCAAGTGCTCTGAATGGTCGTTCGAGGGCTGTTGGGCGGCGCTCGATTGCGCGCTGAGAGGCTCAAGCACTCCCATAGGCTGGGGCTTGACTCCCGGCCCGGCCCCGGCCCCCATTCGCTGCAGGCGGCCCCCCTCTAATGGGCCGGCACAAGAGGAATTTAGGTGGCCCTCTCGGACCCTTTTCACACCCTCTCCGGCCGCTCTCCGAGTCCTCTCTGTCTGCCTGGCGCCACTCTCGCACTGTCCTCGAACCGGCCACTTCTCGTCATTCTCTACCGCTGGTTGTCTTTGCTCTCCTAAGGCTTCAAAGGCACTCGAAGTACCCCATAGGGCGGCGCAGCCTTGCATGTCACTGAGCCCCTCTCAGCAGCAGCAGCAGCAGCAGCAGTCGCTTGCCCTTGCCGGCAGCTTTCGCGTGACCGACTTAATCAATCAGGAGTCCGAGGACATCCCTACAGAGGAGCAGCAGCAGCAGCAGCCGGGTCTGTACTACTCAGCCATGAACCCGTACGCGCCCAGCCCCTACATGCCGCAGGGCCCGCATCCGGGAGCCGCCTCGTTCACCTCGCAGTACTGCGCTGGCCCCGACCTCAGCCCGTATGCCGACCCGAGGCACACGGCAGCCGCGGCCAGCTGGTACGGCGCCACCTCGCCAACTGCTGATCCGCGATTCGCCACCAGTGAGTGCTGATTTTGTTCTTTGCGCTGCTTTTTCTGTGCCATCGCTTCTGCCCTGTACTGAGCACCGCCGGCTGGAGGGCTCTCCAATAAGAGCCATCTTGTGGGATAAGAGATCTTACTTATCAGCTGTCGTATTGGAAAGTAAAATATATGTCATGTCCGTCTTTGTCGTGCCCTCAGTGCCCAGTCCCACCCTCTATCTCCGCCCCTATCTACACAATCTCCGCCCCCTATCTCCGCCCCTATCTACACACTCTCCGCCCCCTATCTCCGCCCCTATCTACACACTCTCAGCCCCCTATCTCCGCCCCTATCTGCACACTCTCAGCCCCCTATCTCCGCCCCTATCTCCGCCCCTATCTACACACTCTCCGCCCCCTATCTCCGCCCCTATCTACACACTCTCAGCCCCCTATCTCCGCCCCTATCTGCACACTCTCAGCCCCCTATCTCCGCCCCTATCTCCGCCCCTATCTACACACTCTCAGCCCCAATCTACACACTCTCAGCCCCAATCTACACACTCTCCGCCCCAATCTACACACTCTCAGCCCCCTATCTCCGCCCCTATCTGCACACTCTCAGCCCCCTATCTCCGCCCCTATCTCCGCCCCTATCTACACACTCTCCGCCCCAATCTACACACTCTCCGCCCCAATCTACACACTCTCCGCCCCAATCTACACACTCTCCGCCCCAATCTACACACTCTCCGCCCCAATCTACACACTCTCAGCCCCTCCATCTCCCTCAGTCGCACATCCACCCTTCGAATTCTCACTCGTGAAAGGCCAGTCAGCCAGAGCTCCAACATTCCTGCCTATGCCAATGCATTCATTCTATTTTTTTTCTCACACTGCATGCCCACTCGCAAAAACG
This sequence comes from Macrostomum cliftonense, assembly GCA_950096795.1. Classification (NCBI taxonomy): domain Eukaryota; kingdom Metazoa; phylum Platyhelminthes; family Macrostomidae; genus Macrostomum; species Macrostomum cliftonense. The sequence continues at coordinate 260,489 of CATNEM010000326.1, forward strand.
CAATAAGGCAAATGAAGTTATTGCAAAGCAGATAAAGGAAACTTAAAAAAACATGTTTGAGCCCCGTTATAATTCTGAGAAGAATTTGAATGGGTCTCGGGATCTGGGGATGCGGCTGGGGCCGACTCAAATTGCAATCCCACGCAGCTCCAAGCAGCCCACAACCCCATGCAGTCTCGAAACCACTTGAGACTCTGACATGCCCGATGGTTGCTGGGGGCCCGCTGGTTCCCCCTCCCCAGCCCCCTCCTCCTCCTCCTATTCCTCCAGTCACAATCCTCAATTGTTCCCTTTGTGGTAACGTTTTTAGGTTCCCTCGGGTCCCATGCACCATATTGCAACTGAATAATGGTTGACTCAGCACCAAGCCGCAAGGAATGGAGACAGTTGGCTCTGTTGCACTGACGGTGCAGTGGGCGAACTCAATGCAGCCCGAACTAATCACATATTATTTCATAATTATTTTTTCTGTTATCTCACTTAGACAATGAAGTCGTTTTTTTCTGTGGCTCAGAAATGTTTGTTCAGAAAGATCCAGGCTAATGTTTCTGTGGGATTTGCCTGAGGCGGTGTCTTCCCATGCGGGCGGATTCGGTCCAGAGAGCACATCCGGGAGAGGGCTCCGCCTACATCATGCTGAATGCGGCGAATCAACAGTTTTTTGTCACAGAACGAAATCAGTTTACCAATTTGCCTCAATGCAGCTCGAACTGAATCATTTTTGCTAAATTTCCCTTTGTTAATTCCTTGTTCCTTGTGCCACAGCCTCAAGCCTCTATGCAGCTTCTGAAAAATAATCTTCATCGTTTAATCTGATATAGTCCGGTATAGTGACGCCGTTCATCTTCGTAAAATGACGCAACGACGAAGACCACACACACTCACACGCACAGGCGATGCAGAACCACTTAAGGAAGCCTTAAGGCGGCAGGAAGGAAAGATTTATAAGATCATTAGGGACTCGAGCAGGGATCAGTTGGGGATCAGGGTGGTAGAGGGAGCAGACGGTTTGGTCAAATTCTTAATTGTGAATTGCTTTCTGGGTGGGTCAGCAATTAAGTGCAAGAGAGACCTATCTGTCTGTTCGAGCTCAAACACCTGGGGGTGGGGGGAGACGGCCGTTTGCTCGAGGTGTCCATCTTGCCCAAGCCAGCCTCCTGCATCGCCCGCACCCCGGGGGGTTGGGTTTGCGGCTATTTAACAGCAATCGGCGAGAGCTCAATTAGGGATTGCGAAATCGCTTATCGGCTCAAAGGGATGGCTTTAGTTTTTTGAGAATCGCCCCGCAGGCATGCGCTGGTGAGAAAATAGGGGACTCAAAAAGATTTTAGACGGTCAGAATCCCGCCGAGAAAAGAGGAGGTGTCAATGCCACACTTCCCTAAAATTCGATTGCTTGCTTAACTGCCATACGCGAATTTACAATATTGACCGAGCATGGCGCGCAATGCAAAAGCAATTTAAAAAAACGATTAATGCTCACAATGAAACCCGGGGTTGTCTGTTGGCAGTTTAGCACCTCTATCATTGTGCTCAATTGATTTGTTGATATTTGCTTTTATAGTCCAATTAAACCTCCAGATTGACACCTTTATAGACGCTCAAACTGGTGGAATTTTCCCGCAGTGTCCCGCCTGATGGGCTCGGCCGGCTCGGCCTCCATGGGCTACAGCTCGATGCCCGGGTCGCTGGGCATGGCCGCAAGCATGGGCCTCGGCGCCTACGATCAGAAGGCCGCCGGCATGCAGTTCCCGATGTCGCAGCGGCGCAAGCGCCGGGTGCTGTTCACCCAGGCCCAGGTGTACGAGCTGGAGCGCCGGTTCAAGCAGCAGAAGTACCTGTCGGCGCCGGAGAGAGAGCAGCTGGCGCAGATGATCAACTTGACGCCGACTCAGGTGAGACTTCTTGCTTGACATCATTCTTATTGAGCAGCTATTTTTGAGATGCCTGTTTGAGATTTGAGATGCCAGTTGTAGATTTGAGATTCCAGCTTTAGATTTGAGATGCCAGTTTTAGATTTGAGATGCCAGTTTTAGATTCGAGATGCCAGTTGTAGATTTGAGATGCCAGTTGTAGATTTGAGATGCCAGTTTTAGATTCGAGATGCCAGTTGTAGATTTGAGATGCCAGTTTTAGATTTGAGATGCCAGTTGTAGATTTGAGATGCCAGTTGTAGATTTGAGATGCCAGTTGTAGATTTGAGATGCCAGTTGTAGATTTGAGATGCCAGTTGTAGATTTGAGATGCCAGTTGTAGATTTGAGATGCCAGTTTTAGATTTGAGATGCCAGTTGTAGATTTGAGATGCCAGTTTTAGATTTGAGATGCCAGTTTTAGATTTGAGATGCCAGTTTTAGATTTGAGATGCCAGTTTTAGATTAGCGCCTCTCCTTGATGGAATGCTGCCAACCTCCACCTGTCTTCTGACATTGACACCTCCTTGAGGATACTTCGCAAAGTGAGGAATTTTTCAAGACTCAAAAAACTCAAAGAAAACATTTTCTTATCCCAACAAAAGCGATGCAGCAGCTCAAGGCTCTTCAGATACCTGCCTGCCTGCTTCGCACCCATCTCCTTCACAGTCAGAGACACTTGTGAAGTCAACCAGCCGGGGACAAGCATCCGTGAAGCAGGCTCGGGCGAATCCTGCAAGACTGGGGATAATTGAAAGTTGAGGCACCATGCGGTGAAAGTGAAATTGAGCTCCCCGTGAGCACCATGAGATACTATATAGCCATGGGGATTGTTTCCAAGGCGGGCTATTGTCTCGGAGCCAGTGAGTCGGAACGCCTCTCTTTCTTGGCTTTGCCTTGCAGTTCGGCCTGCTGCTGCAGCTATGGCTTTTCTTATCTGTTTCGCCCTTGACTCAATTGGTGGTGATTGCAGCCTTAGCTTTGCTCTACACGCCAGGCGAGTGAAAGTCGGGGTGGTGCATGGGGCTGCAAAATTTTTCTAAACCAACGACCCAGAGAATGGCTTCGCGGATGCCAGTATCCATGGCCTTGTTGCGGATCTGGAGTGGCTTGTCAGACTCACGAGGGTGTGAGGCATGCAGACTCCGCAGTTGGGGACTCCTCATCAATGTTTAAACTTGCCCTGCAGTTTTTTTTCATTAATTCTTTTCTTTCTTTCCTTCTTGGCTTCAACTGCAGGCTTTGCTGTGGTCTGCTCCTAGAGGAGGCCGGCGGAGGCGCCTGAGTTGCTAATTAATTAGTCAGCTGCCGGGGAAAAACAATTGCTGGGAGTTGAATTTGGCGGAAAGTGAGAGTATGGGCTTGGAGCGTCCGGGGACTTTTTCTGCGCATTAATTTACTTTCTGCTTTTTTCAGAAGGAATGCTTTTGAGGAGAAACTGCGACAAGGCAGAAGTGGAAATGAATTCAGGTGTAGGAAGAGAGAATTGGCTGAAACTATTGCATGCTAAATTCAGCTCATCATCTGTTACACAAGCCGCAAGTGCTGATGGTCAAAACAAAATTAATTCTGCATAATGCGCGGCTGAAAAGCTCTCGGTGAGGGGAGCCGTTAGGGGTTTGATAAACTGCAGCGAAACAGGAAGACGCATTGTGTTCGAGGAGCAGCCCCGCTTGGAGAGGCCTGTCGTGTATGCGAGCCCCATCGCGGCATTCAATGCGGAGTGCCCGGGTCGCAGAACAATCGGCAGGAAGCTGCGAGCTGCCGAGTATCAGGTGGCTTAGCGCACCAATTAAGCCCGGAGGGTCGGCGGCACCGCTGGCAGCTCGCGTGCGGGGGATAAACGGGACGAGGAGGAGGGGGCGGCCTCTATGCCGATGAAGGATCGGAAACACTAGCGGAGCAAAAGCGGAAGCTGGGGGAAGGCCAGTTAGGAGTTGTAGCAGAGCAATTCTTATTGTTTTTTGGCCCACACAATTGCTATCGAGTTGGAAGCCCTCAGCTACAGTGAGACTTGAGGTTTCATGCCATGAACAGCTCAAATCTTCTGGGGATGCGTCAGCCTCATTCTGCGCGTCCATTTCTAGCTCTCTGTCTGCCTCATCCTGGTCTGTGATTGACAGCTCCGCATCTCTTTCTGTCTTGTGAAAGCATTTGTAATCACTGGCTGATGAGCCGGCTTGATTGACTGACAGCTCATCTTTACCCCGCGCTGCAGGTGAAGATCTGGTTCCAGAACCACCGCTACAAGTGCAAGCGGGCCTCGAAGGACAAGGGCGCCGGGGACACCAGCAGCCTGAACACGTCGAAGGACTCGAACTCCAGCTCCGGCGGGCAGCACAACCATCGCTCGCCGAAGGCTGTCGGTCAGCACGTGAAAAGCGAGAAGTCCGGGGGAGGCAGCGGCGGCCATTCGCAGCACCAGCACCACCACCAGCACCAGCTGCAGCACCACTCCGCCTCCGCTTCGTCGATTGATCGAGCGGCTGCAGCTGCGGCTGCTGCGGCGGCGGCTGCGGCGGCAGCTGCGGCAACCGGTGATCTGACCGGAGGCGGAGCCGCTGGGGTCGCTGGCGGGCAGATGGGCCTGGAGCACCACCAGCTGCACCACCACCTGCACCATCACAAGCAGACGGGCGATGGCAAGCTGTCGGAGAACAGCGGCCTGTCGACGCCGCCGGAGTTCACCGCCGCCACCTCGCCGCACTTTGGCCACCATCTGCAGCAGCAGCAGCAGTTGGCGCAGCCGCCGCCGCCGCAGCATCCGCACGCTCAGCAGCTGATGCAGCAGCACCACCAGATGCACCATCCGATGCATCATCCGGGAGCCGCCGCGGCCGCTGCCGCCGGAGCCGCCTTCCCGATGCTGGGCGCCTCCAGGCAGGGCGTCTGGTAGGCGGGCCGACCCGATGGTGGACCTCCGGGATGCGAGTCCAGCTTTGCCAGCTTTTTAATACAAAAACCGTCAAACTAAACCACCTGCACTGACTGCAGCGGGTTTATGCCCGCCCCCCTGAACTCTGCCCTGCCTGTTGTGAGAGCTTTTCCTATCTGTAGCACCGCTTTCTTATCCGATTTGCCCCTCAGCCTCGCATCTGCCGGGCCGCAGCTCTGATCTGCACTTTTACAGAGCCCCTTTAGATCCGCATAGCTTCGCCAATTAGTGACTTGTCGCTCGCTTTCCTTTTATACTATACAAATTACACGATTTGATTATTGTGTTTTTTACACACACACAGCTTGCGTCTCAATGCACTGATAGGTCACTCGCATGTCACTCACTAACTCACTCGCACACAGACTCAACAATTGCACTATTAAGCCCAGAATCTGTAAATTTGTTTGTCTCCTATTGTGTGAACCTTCATGAAAAGGATTATGAATTTCTTTATTAGCTGCCTGCTTGTTATCTGAAACTTTGAATATATCCCCCCCGAATTTCTCTTGTCTCTGTGCTTTGGCGTTACAGAAATTTTTCTTATTCCAATGCTTTGTAAAACCAGCCAGTTACTGATTCAATGCAAAAACCCACATTATATTATTTGATTGTCTGTTTTGCCGCCCTCTTGTACTTTTGCGATCCCGCTGTTGTTTTCCTCGAATCGACAAAATTCATAAATTATTATTAAAATAAAAAATACACAGCTTATAAAATTAGTAAGTTGTCACTTACTTGAAAATCTCATGAATTTGTTTCGTTAATTTCAAATGAAAATCCAAGTTTATGCTATATTTGATTGAACACACATGGCAACACGAAGCAATGTATGAAATAACAGCAATCATTGTCGGCAAAAAGTGAGACAAAAAGGCGCAGTTTCTATTCGCGAATATAATTAAGAATGAAAGATGTTGCCGTGCGCAGGGCTTAGCCAACTTAAACTAATACTGTGGACGCTTTTCAATTAGTTTTTTGCCATCTATGAACCGAAACCAATGGTGTAACTGGAGCGCCTGTCCGCCCGTCTGTCTGTCTGTCTGTCTCCGTACCGACTCAGCTCTGAACAGCGGGTGGCCAGCTATTCACACCGCGCACACACTGACATCCACAGCCTCCGACTATCTAATTCAACTATCTAAGCAGTTTAGCTCTGCCTGCATGCTGGTACCGGCAACTGAAATTCTCAACGCAAAGCAAGACGAAACCTTCGCGGGACAGCAGGAGAAGTGGCATTGCTCAAACCCTCAGCTCAGGCCTTGAATGCCGCTAAAACCAGCCAGCTCGGAAGGTTAATAGGCGGAGGTGGGGTTGCTAGGTTAGGCTAGGTTAGGTTCGAACCGAAAATCGAGTGACGTCACAGCGGGGGGGGGCCGCGCGAGGTGGAGGCGAAGATAGAGAGAGAGAAACAGGCAAGAGGGCACGCGCGCCAAGCTCAATCTCTCCCCAGTCTCTCTGCTTTCGCAACGCCAAGTGTTTCGTGAGCTTCAGCCAGCATTTCTTCCCCAGATTGCCGGGTTTTCCACCGGCATATTGCTCAGCTCAGCGATCCCAATGATGAGGCTCTGCAGCCTCCTGTGGAGATCGTGCAGCCCCTTAATTTTCTCCCCCAGAATTATTGGCTGCGATTTTTTAATCGCAGGAGGAAAAAACTTTCAGAAACTTTCAGAAAAAATGTAAGATTGAGACGAATTCAGGAGAGAGAAGATATGAGCGATAATGAAGGGATGAAGGCAAACAATGCGGAGAGACTTAGAAGGAATTCCACATCGTAGTTCAAAATATCTTCTACCTGGAAAATAAAGGTAGGGACAGTCCTGGACTAATAAAAGTTTCGCAAGCAGCGTTGCTGTGTTTGAAAACCATGCAGAAAAACGAATTGCAGGATGTTGCGACCTTTGGAGAGCGGGCTCGAACAAAGACCTGAGACCTAATAAGTCACGCGTCCCCGTTATCTTCGTTCAATTTGGAGATGCGTGCAAGAAGTTGCTCACAGAAGTCAAGTGGAAGCAATTCAGGAAGTTCTGTCTGCCAGATGAGTAGAAGCGAAGCTGATCCTCAGGTCCCGCCTGCAGGATAAAAGTTTCGCTTTCAAAACCTGGTCAAAGTCAAACTTAACGATCCCCAGGGCATCCGGCAAGAAGGCCACGGCAGAAGCCAAGCAAAATAATCTAAGGTAAAGGAAAAAAAGTTTTTTTCTCCAATGCGTCCAAAAATGTTTCTTTAGGAGCCAGCCCTCCTGGAGTGCGGGCTTCTCTTCCTGCCTTGAAAATCCTCATTTTTTGGGAGGGGCGCAAAGCCGGGGTGGAGGGGGGGGGCCAGCAGCGCCTGCACCTTGCTGAAACACTCCTTGGCTGCGGGAGTTTGAAGTGGCCGGAGTCGTCGCAGTGTCTGGGAGCGAGCACCGGCCGGGCTGCTCAGGTGGGGGATATTTTTAGAGACAGCCAAGGCAGGGAGTGATTTAGCAAAACGGCAGGCAGGTTTCTCCCAGCTTTAACACCTGAGTTAGCTACACAATGCAACCCAGCCGCGCAGCACAATACACGGGGCTGCTGCAAGTGCGAGAAGGAGAGGGGAAGATTGTGTCGCTTCTGATCCCCTGAATTTTGCACCTTGGTACTCCCGCTACCAACCCCAGGAGGGGAACCTAAACGCTTCCTTCCTTCCGGTAATTCCCGCATGGAACTGCTGGGACAGAACAGCCATGCGCTAACACGGACCAACACACACACACACACACACACACACACACAGACAGCCAGATACCGTTGGCCACTCGCTAACAGCTATTAAAAAACCGTTGCAGAAAGGAAGGAGATAAAAGGGATCTTTCTTTAACTTTAACTCATTTTTCCTCGCTAGCTGGCTCAATAGGATTTGGCGTTAGCAAACGGGGCTGAGGATTTTCAGCTTTTGGTAAGAGCTCACAAATCTAAAAAAATTTACTAAAAGGGTTGCCAGCCAGACTGATTCTATGAGGGTGAGAGCCGCAGAAAACTACTTGAGACAGACACTGATACCCGTTGGGATCTGATCGGGGACGGATTTGCCCCATCACCCTCAAGCCCTTTGTTCCTATATTGAGATTTGGCACCCCTGGGCCCGCACCCCCGAGTTTCTAGGGCAGAGGTAGATTCAGTGCCAGCTCATTTTTACTACAATGCAGGCTCTGCCAAAGACTGACAGAGATATTGATGAGGCGTTTTGCTAATGCCGGGGAGGAGAATGCAGAGACAGGGGAAGACAGGGGCTGTCAATGATACAACTTTCACACAATCAGTCGGCCCATCGCTATGCACGGTGTGGCGTTGCGTGCCTTTGGCTCCCAGCCCGCAGCACTGGCGCCACGGAATCTGGGGGAGATTTCGCGCAATTTTTAGACTTGGGAAGACAGAGAGAGAGAGGGGGGAGAAGATTTGGGGTTGGGCCAGGCCCGGGTTCTAATCGCAATCGGGGGGGGGGGGGTGGCGGCTGGCACAGGAACGGAAGAGGAGGCCGCCGTGATTGACAGGTCAAAAATGAAGGTGCGACGGGGCAGGGAAGAATGAGGGTAAATGAAGGGATGGAATCCCCTAGATGCGGCATCCCAGCATCCCGGTCGGATTCAAAAATCTTATTTGGCGCGCGCGTATAACAATCAAGGCTGGAGGCGCTGAGCTCGCTGAATAACTCATGAGGCTGTGGAGAGCTGTGTGGGCATCGATCTGGGCTCACAGCCAGCCAGACAGACAGACAGGCGGGCCTTGCGCTCTTCGGCATTCAGAGGCCAACAAATTGAAATTGGATGCCGCGCAGCTGTCAGACAGCCGTTCGGTTGCCGAACCTGAAAATGGGGAGAATCGGCGAGTTACAAGCTTGGCATCAAGATTTTTTGACGCGTGGATCTCTGGGAATGATTGAGGATCCATTTATTAGGGATCTGAACTGGACAGCAACAGCTCGGCATTACCGCTAGTTTTCCCTCTTTATCCGTATTTTCCCTAGAGCGCCGAAAAAATCCCAATTTTCATCCCTCCGGGCGTTCACATGTGGGGATTACTGCTCGGGGAAGAAGCGAAATCGTCAGATTCGGGATTTCTCGGATTCGAGCGGTCGAATGGTTAGCCAGCTGATCTTAGCGAGCTTTTTAAGGCGAAAAAGGCCAAAAAATTCTGCTGCCCCCAAAAACGATGAGCACCGCCTAAAACTCATCGCCCACTGGGAGATGCTTTCTGATGAGGCAATTAGAAGCTGAGATTCTCACCTGTCAATCATGCGAATCGCATTGAGCCGGGGTGTCCTTGGCAGCCGCAGCTCAAAAGTTCTTTCTATGGTGCAACCTGGACGAAAACCCGGATACGGACTTTTAACCGGGACTGGTTGAGGAAACTCGGCCAGCAAAACCTGACTAGGACAGGCAAAAAGGCGGACGAGGAAGCCACGGGCTGGTCTCAACGCCCTGTGTTTCACACACTTTATATAACGGCGAAAGAGAGAGAGAGAGAAAAGAATGAGAAGGGGCCCTTTACCCCTCTCAGCAGCGTGGAGACCCAAGGACCTCCTCTTCTGTGTCCTCTCGGCCTCAAGCGGGGCCGCTTGGGCATGGCAAGGCCTCTAGTTGCCTGGCCCCTCAGCCATAATGTGAAGAGCTTGTAAAGTGCACTCCGCCGGGTCTTATCCCTAATACTCTATGGGGATCTTGATTCGGGCGACCCGCCTCCCTCCAAAACCTTTCCCGCCCCCGGTCCGTGACTGCAGGAGAGGGGCTGCCTCAGGCCTGCCGGAGCCCCCTTGTTCAGCGCCGTTAAGCTGCTCCTGAGAAGCCTCGCAGCTGAGCGCTGAGGCGGCGCTGGCATCGGCCGGGAGACACGCGTGCGGGACGGCGCGGGGGCGGGGATGGGGCGGCCTTGAGCCACTTCATCTTCTGCCGGCTTGCTTGGCAGCGGAGCGCGCCTCAAGTGGCCCGGGACAAATGTTTGATTTTTGCGTGAAAGAAGGCCCAACGCTTAAGCTCTCCGTCTTCCCAATTCCTTATAATCCCTGCTTTGCCACCCGTTTCCCGCGCTCGCTCTCTCTCTCTCGCCCTAGGGCTGTACGAGAAATCCCACGTGAGTGTGTGTTTTTCACTCTCCCTGGCCCGCTGAGTGGCGCCGGTCCCACAAAATTCATCGGAGCCTCTGGAATACTGGGGGAAAATTGGTGTATAAAGACGCGAGTAGCTAGAGAAGAGAAAGTTGGAAATCCCAACAAGCCGATTTACTCTGGGGCACGATCTAATCCCCTACCGGGATCTGGGCGCAAGATTCGGGGGGGGGGCAGCGTTTTTTCTGTTTTTATTTAAAAAAGTCGCAACTCTTCAACTCGCGGTTGCCTAGAGAGGAAAAAATTTCCAGACGAGTCAACTTATTATACGCAGTCTTTGTATTTGGAACGGCCATATTGATATTGGTCTTTGTTTCGTGCCTCTTTTTTTAGAGAACAAAAAAACTTATCAATAAATATAGTTACTGCCGCGCCGCCCAAAAAACCCTCCTCATTCTGGCCCGCTCCGTTGAAGCAGTGAATATGAAATGTCGGGGCCCCGCTGGGCCATTGAACACATCAATCCATAATGCTGTTTGTAGCGCTGCAGGGAGGGGCCCGCACCCCGCATTCCAATATCAGTTTACCAATTTCCCGCCAACACTTTTGCGGATTTCCTGCTCTTTGCAATAACTAGCTGCTGGAGGAATAGTCTAAGTCGCAATTAAACTATCGTATTTTTTGCGCTGGGATCAATGCGGAAAATATTCCCAACAGAGAGGCGAGCTAATCAGGTTCCGGGCCGAATTCTATTTGGGAAAACTTGGAAACCAAACTCCACCAGTGACGCCTGTCCTCTCGGAACTTGGTCGAAAATATGCGCCGGGGGGCCGCCCCCCAGCTCTCCTGCTTTCAGCCAGGTCAGTCCAAACAGCGCCGAGTTGACCAATCAATTCCTGGTCACTTCTCCGCACTCAGCTGCCACTCCAAGTCAGTCAAGTCTCCCCCCACTTCAGAGCCCCCCTCGCGCTGGAGACCCCCGGAGACAGGGGGTCTTTGGCGCGCCTTTTCTGGCAAGGAACACTTTCGCTTCTGAGCAGCGCTGCCCTGCATTGCAGCAGCTCCGGGCGAGCACCTGGACCCGCGGGAGGCGCTGAAGAGGGCGCTGGGGGAGGGGAGGGCGCTCAACGAGGCACTCGAAGCCAACCAAGCCCCCCCAAACCTACTGCATGAGCTGCTGAAGTGGCTTCATTTGTTGCAGACTGGGGAAACTTTGCAAATACGGCGTGCCGGCAGTGGGAGGGGAAGTGGCGGCCGGGCGGAGGGGATCCCTTCCTGCTCACAAATTGGCCCACTCTGATAGCATTGGCCAAATTCTGTTGCCATTGTGCGCGCCAGCCAGCCGTTCTCAAAATACTTGGAAGAGAAAGTTTCAATATTTGGTGAGAAAATTGCTGCAAGTTGAATTTGGGTTTGCGCAAAATGCTCAGGACTGGGGAAACACCAAGATAACTATTGGACTGTGAGACTGTGGAAGAACGTCCGAAACACGCAGAGCTGGACAGATAAAAACGGGAAATACAGACTGGGACAGACAGACAGACAGACAGAATGACAGACAGACACACAGACAGACAGACAGACACACAGACAGACAGACAGACAGACAGACAGACAGACAGACAGACAGACAGACACACAGACAGACAGACAGACAGACAGACAGACAGACAGACAGACAGACAGACAGACAGACAGACAGACAGACAGACAGACAGACAGACAGACAGACAGACAACCAGACAGACAGACAGACAACCAGACAGACAGACAGACAGACAGACAGACAGACAGACAGACAGACAGACAGACAGACAGACAGACAGACAGACAGACAGACAGACAGACACACAGACAGACAGACAGACAGACAGACAACCAGACAGACAGACAGACAACCAGACAGACAACCAGACAGACAGACAGACAGACAGACAGACAGACAGACAGACAGACAGACAGACAGACAGACAGACAGACAGACAGACAGACAGACAGACAGACAGACAGACAGACAGACAGACAGACAGACAGACAGACAGACAGACAGACAGACAGACAGACAGACAGACAGACAGACAGGCAAACAGCACACAAGACATTTAGACAGACGGCTGTCAGACAGACACAGATGTACAGTGAGGCCAAGAAAGCACATCAGAACAGCCACAGAGACGGGCCATTCCAAAGCAAACAGCCTGATGCCGAGTTCCCAATGCGTCTCAGTTTCGGACAAGAGGCGCGCACGCGACAAATATTTGAGTTGCCGGACATCGGATGTCGCCCCCTCCCCCTCGAGATCGCGACTTCGCATATCCGGCTGACTTCGGCGGCTTCAGCATTCGGCAGGCCACGTGCTTCGGCGCGCGGATCAAAGCGGAAAATTGATTTCCCCAAAAGTTAATCCGAAGAAAGCATCAGTTTTGGCGCATAAATTTCTCCAAAAATCTCCCACAAACATGCAGCCTCTCCCATCGAAATTGCCGGATGAGGAGGGAAGTGGGCGGGGCCGCTAATTGAGTTTGGGAGATCGGCGCGCGCGCGTGTCCGGGTTTTGTAATCCCCGCGCCCGGACCCACCAACAAACAATGCAAATTAGCGGCTCTCCCGACCTGTCAGTCAATGGCTTAATGCGCCACAATGGATTCCCTTGGCAAACAGACAGTTATACCGCTTAGCTCCCCCCTGAATGCTGACTCGCAGCAAGCGGCAAATATCGAGTGTGTAACAAGGGGCTGGGAGCTCACAGAATCCATCATCATCATCAATCCACTACTATTTCCCATGAAATCGCCAGGCCACTCCTCCCACCTCCGTTCTTGCATTCCCCCAATCTCCCATTATCAGGCTTTGTCTGGGCGCGAGAACAATAAAGCCTGCGTGGAAACAATGCGCGAATCCATTTTATTCATCTGCTGCAAAATCTGAGCGCTAATGGGAATGAACAAAAAGTTGATGCAGAAATTGGTGAGGGACAGGAAATCGGGGTTATTAGTAGTAAAGTTATTAGTGACATTCTGTTTATTGCCTTGCATGAGTCTGCTTAAACTTAACGCTATTTTCAATTTGTTAGAACTTTGTAAAACATTTGGCAACGATCGTATAATATTTCTTATTCAATGAAAAACTGCAAATATTAAAATTGTCTGAGGCTACTCGTATTGCAATCATGCAGTCTGTGGCTATTGCAATTGTGCAGTCTGTGGCTATTGAAATTGTGCAGTCCGTGGCTATTGCAACTGTGCAGTCTGTGGCTATTGCAACTGTGCAGTCTGTGGCTATTGCAACTGTGCAGTCTGTGGCTATTGCAACTGTGCAGTCTGTGGCTATTGCAACTGTGCAGTCTGTGGCTATTGAAATTGTGCAGTCCGTGGCTATTGAAATTGTGCAGTCTGTGGCTATTGCAATTGTGCAGTCCGTAGCTATTGCAATTGTGCAGTCCGTGGCTACTGCAACTGTGCAGTCTGTGGCTATTGAAATTGTGCAGTCTGTGGCTATTGCAATTTTGCAGTCCGTAGCTATTGCAATTGTGCAGTCCGTAGCTATTGCAATTGTGCAGTCTGTGGCTATTGCAACTGTGCAGTCTGTGACTATTGCAGCTGTGCAGTCTGTGGCTATTGCAACTGTGCAGTCTGTGGCTATTGCAACTGTGCAGTCTGTGGCTATTGCAACTGTGCAGTCTGTGGCTATTGAAATTGTGCAGTCTGTGGCTATTGCAACTGTGCAGTCTGTGACTATTGCAACTGGTGCAGTCCGTGGCTATTGCAACTGTGCAGTCTGTGGCTATTGCAACTGTGCAGTCTGTGGCTATTGCAACTGTGCAGTCTGTGGCTATTGCAACTTTGCAGTCTGTGGCTATTGCAACTGTGCAGTCTGTGGCTATTTCAACTGTGCAGTCCGTGGCTATTGCAACTGTGCAGTCCGTGGCTATTGCAACTGTGCAGTCTGTGGCTATTGCAACTGTGCAGTCTGTGGCTATTGCAACTTTGCAGTCTGTGGCTATTGCAACTGTGCAGCCTATGGCTATTGCAACTGTGCAGTCTATGGCTATTGCAACTGTGCAGTCTGCTGTTGAGTTTTGGAAGAAAGACTAAAACTCAAAATGAAGCCAACCGAGGCCAAGACAAGAACAATAATAATTTACGAAGAAAACAAAGAACCTATTTTACCCCTTAAAGCAGCAATCCCCAAGCAACCAAAGCCAGAAGAAATAAGAATCAGTAAAAAGCTCACACAGTAGCGTGGGAACACCGCCAGAGAGTGAGTGAGCTAGTGAGGATATCGGAGATCAAAGTTAAGCAGCCAGCAATCAAAATTCCCAAATCGTTCGCGAGGTAGTGCGTGGAGATTAGTGACTGCTGAGCTCGAGACCGCAGCTGTAAGCAGACTGACAGACAGTCTGCACGTCCCTAACGCGAAGAGAGGCGTCTTTATTCCCTCGCAACTTTTTGTATAGTTAAATATTGAAAAAGTGTCAGACCCTTCAAAAACGGAGCAGCACAAGCTGGACCGAGTCCCACTTTCTCAGCTACTCTGCAGGAGAAGCTACAACATTTATTTGTTCCCCGATGGCCGAATCTTGCTCGGTTTCTAGGAAGTCCGAATCGAGGTGAGCCTGTGCACGAGAGCCCACTTGAGCATTTTTCAACAATGTCAGAGTGGGTAGAAATGGGAGCGCCTCGTGCGGCGCGAGCACCCATGAAGTCAAGAAACATTTTTTGTTTTTGGTCTCCATGCGACCGTATCGAGTCTCGGACCGCAGCTGGCTACGCTTTTTTCTAAAACAAAATTGCAATTGCACGTGCGCCCCGAGACACGGCGGAGTGACGGCTCAAATGTGACAGATTTGCCTCTCATATCGTTTCCCTTCTATATCTCTTTGCTTTCTCCCCTATTTAGACAATTCTCTAATCTAACCATCCTTTCCTGGAAAATACGCTCGTGATATTGCATTATCCAATGCAATATTGTAGGATTGTGGGATTAACCATATTTATCCATTAATCTCACTCAGCTATCCCCCAATCTCACTCAGCTATCCCCCAATCTCATTCAGCTATCCCCCAATCTCACTCAGCTATCCCCCAATCTCACCATACTTATCCTCCAATCTCACTCAGCTATCCCCCAATCTCACTCAGCTATCCCCCAATCTCACTCAGCTATCCCTCAATCTCACTCAGCTATCCCTCAATCTCCCTCAGCTATTCCTCAATCTCACTCAGCTATCCCTCAATCTCACTCAGCTATCCCTCAATCTCACTCAGCTATCCCCCAATCTCATTCAGCTATCCCTCAATCTCACTCAGCTATCCTCCAATCTCACTCAGCTATCCCCCAATCTCACTCAGCTATCCTCCAATCTCACTCAGCTATCCCCCAATCTCACTCAGCTATCCCTCAATCTCACTCAGCTATCCCTCAATCTCCCTCAGCTATCCCTCAATCTCCCTCAGCTATCCCTCAATCTCACTCAGCTAACCCTCAATCTCACTCAGCTATCCCTCAATCTCACTCAGCTATCCCTCAATCTCACCACATTTATCCTCCAATCTCACTCAGTTATCCCTCATCTGCTGGATGAATTTGTACCTCGCTGATCACTCATATACATGTACGCTGGGAGGCCAGCAAAATTAATTGATTTCCCAACTGTCGCTAGGCATCAGTGGATCTTATCAGCGCGCACTTGACACTGATCCCGCAGGTGGCTGATCCCGCAGCGGATCAAGCGTTAAATAACCAGACAAAAAACCGGGCTGATCGCAACCGCTTGACACGTCAAGGTAAAGAAGGAAAAGGCAATGCAGTGCCGGCAGAGTGAGACACGCCGAGCAATGGAGAAATTCATCAGGCTGAAGGAAGCTGAAGGAGGCGAGGGCGGACACGCTGAATGATGGCCAGCCAGCCGAGGGTGAAATCGGAGAGCCGGGCTGAATTATTGATATGAGAGACACTGGGCGAGCGCGGGCAGCTCAGTTTCGCTTCGAAGCAAAATTAAAAAAACACAGCGAGAGGGAAAACAGGGCGAAATCAAGAATATATTAATAAAGCTGTGGCCGGCGAGAGGGGGGGGGAACCCACAGGCTGGCCAATAAACTGAGTCGTGATTCTCCGCGATTAGGAAACACACGCGTGGCTGATTGATTCCGAAATCCGAGATTCCCAATGATTGCTTTGGTTACGCTCGTATTGTTCCTGCGTGAGTCCCTAAAAACACCAAAATTTGTAATAATAAGGCAATGGTATATCAAGGTGGATGCGACATCAAGCAATTCTATAAAGTATGATTCTAAAGGTGTTTTAAAATGATTACCCAGAGACTTAATGTTTCCGGCTTGTTCGTCTCAAATTTTTTAAGATGTGTGATTCTAGAATGATTCACATATGACTTCATAATGATTGAGATCGATTCTAGAATAATTTTTTAGTCATTTCTAATGATTCTCAGGCGATTTAAGAAAAACTAAATCTTTTAAGTGATTTCAGAATGATTCTTCAGTGATTTCAGAATGAGTCTTTAGTGATTTCAGAATGATTCTTGAGTGATTTCAGAATGATTCTTCAGTGATTTCATAATGATTCTTCAGGGATTTCATAATGATTCTTAAGTGATTTCATAATGATTGTTCGGTGATTTCGGAATGATTCTTAAGTGATTTCAGAATGATTGTTAAGTGATTTCAGAATGATTCTTGAGTGATTTCACAATGATTGTTAAGTGATTTCAGAATGATTGTTAAGTGATTTCAGAATGATTGTTAAGTGAATTCAGAATGATTCTTCAGTGATTTTAGAATGATTCTTCAGTGATTTCAGAATACATCTTACGTGATTTCAGAACGATTCTTAAGTGATTTAAGAACGATTCTTAAGTGATGTTAGATTGATTCTCCGATTTTTTCATAATATTTTTAAACTCATTTTTAGAGCGATCTGAAGTAACTTTGCGATGATTTCAAAGTAATTTTTGAATTTTTTTGTACCTTTCGCTACTGAAATGATTCTGGGAAAAATCCTGAATGATTTTAAAATGATTCCAAGAAAACAGAATCCAGACGGCGATGACAGCATGCGGTAAATACTCTGCCACAAAAGCGGCGGAAACAGAGCACTCGATGACGAGGAGAAGCTGTGGCAGGTTGGCATGGCTGCTGAAGTACCCGGACGTCAATCCCGGCGATCAAAAAAAACCGGCAGCTGCTCAACAAAAGGCTGGGAGAGGCAGCCGGTTCCGAAGTTGGCTTTTCTTTGAAAATAGAAGAAGCAGCCGCGGCGCTTCCTCCCTGCTCGGGCCATTCTTTCACTAAAAGCCGCCCCCCCGAGCCTGTCCGGACTGATTTGGGCCGAGCTGAAAGATTCGAGAGGCCCGGGCTCAAGTGGCTCTCGACCATGCAGCATCCCCACGGGCGCAGCCGCCCGTCATCGGCTCGTTAGTCGGGACTGGGACTGGTACCGCGCCCGGCTCAATGCCGAATTAAAAATTTTCGCCCACTCCCCCTGTTCGAGTCGGGGTTTCTATCGAGTTAATTGCCCGACGTTAACCTCGGCCTCAATCTGGGCCCGGCGATCTCGGCGCCCCCCTTCTGCCTTATCTTTTGTGCGGCCTTCAACCGCCGAGTGCCTCTTGTCCTTCTGCTAGCCAGCGCACCGTCCTGTCTGGGTAGCTCGTCTTGTTCGCCCGCCGCTCTGTGCCGGGATCTAACCACACTGCCTGCCTGCCTGCTCTGTCTCAGCTGCTGCCTCTGATCGCTCAGCTTCTCCGTCTGTTATTCTTGAAGCAACTCTTAACTAATCTGCCTGCCTCTGCTGTCTAATCTGCCTGCCTCTGCTGTCTAATCTGCCTGCCTCTCCTGTCTAATCTGCCTGCCTCTGCTGTCTAATCTGCCTGCCTCTGCTGTCTAATCTGCCTGCCTCTGCTGTCTAATCTGCCTGCCTCTGCTGTCTAATCTGCCTGCCTCTCCTGTCTAATCTGCCTGCCTCTCATGTCTAATCTGCCTGCCTCTGCTGTCTAATCTGCCTGCCTCTGCTGTCTAATCTGCCTGCCTCTCCTGTCTAATCTGCCTGCCTCTCCTGTCTAATCTGCCTGCCTCTCCTATCTAATCTGCCTGCCTCTCCTGTCTAATCTGCCTGCCTCTCCTATCTAATCTGCCTGCCTCTCCTGTCTAATCTGCCTGCCTCTCCTGTCTAATCTGCCTGCCTCTCATGTCTAATCTGCCTGCCTCTCCTATCTAATCTGCCTGCCTCTCCTGTCTAATCTGCCTGCCTCTCCTGTCTAATCTGCCTGCCTCTCCTGTCTAATCTGCCTGCCTCTCATGTCTAATCTGCCTGCCTCTCCTGTCTAATCTGCCTGCCTCTCATGTCTAATCTGCCTGCCTCTGCTGTCTAATCTGCCTGCCTCTGCTGTCTAATCTGCCTGCCTCTCCTGTCTAATCTGCCTGCCTCTCCTGTCTAATCTGCCTGCCTCTCCTATCTAATCTGCCTGCCTCTCCTGTCTAATCTGCCTGCCTCTCCTATCTAATCTGCCTGCCTCTCCTGTCTAATCTGCCTGCCTCTCCTGTCTAATCTGCCTGCCTCTCATGTCTAATCTGCCTGCCTCTCCTATCTAATCTGCCTGCCTCTCCTGTCTAATCTGCCTGCCTCTCCTGTCTAATCTGCCTGCCTCTCCTATCTAATCTGCCTGCCTCTCCTGTCTAATCTGCCTGCCTCTCCTATCTAATCTGCCTGCCTCTCCTGTCTAATCTGCCTGCCTCTCATGTCTAATCTGCCTGCCTCTCCTGTCTAATCTGCCTGCCTCTCATGTCTAATCTGCCTGCCTCTGCTGTCTAATCTGCCTGCCTCTGCTGTCTAATCTGCCTGCCTCTCCTGTCTAATCTGCCTGCCTCTCCTGTCTAATCTGCCTGCCTCTCATGTCTAATCTGCCTGCCTCTCCTATCTAATCTGCCTGCCTCTCCTGTCTAATCTGCCTGCCTCTCCTGTCTAATCTGCCTGCCTCTCCTGTCTAATCTGCCTGCCTCTCCTGTCTAATCTGCCTGCCTCTCATGTCTAATCTGCCTGCCTCTCCTATCTAATCTGCCTGCCTCTCCTGTCTAATCTGCCTGCCTCTCCTGTCTAATCTGCCTGCCTCTCCTGTCTAATCTGCCTGCCTCTGCTGTCTAATCTGCCTGCCTCTCCTATCTAATCTGCCTGCCTCTCCTGTCTAATCTGCCTGCCTCTCATGTCTAATCTGCCTGCCTCTCCTATCTAATCTGCCTGCCTCTGCTGTCTAATCTGCCTGCCTCTCCTGTCTAATCTGCCTGCCTCTCCTGTCTAATCTGCCTGCCTCTCCTGTCTAATCTGCCTGCCTCTCCTGTCTAATCTGCCTGCCTCTCCTGTCTAATCTGCCTGCCTCCCCTATCTAATCTATCTTCCTTGTCTGTCTGCCACTCTATTTAAATTACCTCTGCATTTCAAAAAATCTACCACTCTATCTATCTAATATACTTGCCTTTCCTAAGTTCTTACCTTTATGCCTAATCTATCTACTTCTTCTATCTACATCTCTTACCCAATATAACTCTCTTGTGCCTTCATTTCTATCCAATAAGCCCCCATCTCCCGACCAACACCCAGCTATCGATCAGTTTTCACGCTAAACCCCAAATCGCAAGCCAACAAGATTTGCAACAATTTAGAACACAACGCGAGCTTCCAACTGAAAAAAGTGTCGATAAAAAACTAAGTTTACGAAAAAACGAAATACTTTAGTTCCCGTGCGCTAGCAAACAAAACGATTGGTTTCTCATCAACTTTCACTCCTTCCCAATGCAACAAAGCGATTCAAAATCCAATTCTGGATAGGACCCAACAGACTTGACCCAGAACTGGGAGACTTCAATTAGAAAACGGTCCGCAACAATGCCCGATCGATGCAATCACTTTCACTTTTTTTTTCAATGCGTCGATAAGCGAAGCCGCATCAGAAATGGGTTTTGAATAGCGTGTAGAGGCGCTAGGGAGCCAGCGGCTTGTTGACAGGCGGATTGCGCTGTCGCGACGGGGGCCAGATAACTGTGTCAAACACCCAACGAACGTGTCAACACTTGACGGCTGGAATTCGGGTTAGCTCCAGGAGCTGTCACCTTTGCTTAATGCCTGTCCGAGTCCGAGGCTGGGGGTCCCAACAACCCGAGGATCTGGGAGGCTGGCAGTCCCAACAACCCGAGGATCTGGGAGGCTGGCAGTCCCAACAACCCGAGGATCTGGGAGGCTGGCAGTCCCAACAATCCGAGGATCTGGGAGGCTGGGGGTTCCAACAACCCGAGGATCTGGGAGGCTTGGGGTTCCAACAACCCGAGGATCTGGGAGGCGGGGGTTCCAACAACCCGAGGATCTGGGACGCGGGCGGTCCCAACAACCCGAGGATCTGGGAGGCTGGGGGTTCCAACAACCCGAGGATCTGGGACGCGGGCGGTCCCAACAACCCGAGGATCTGGGACGCGGGCGGTCCCAACAACCCGAGGATCTGGGAGGCTGGCAGTCCCAACAACCCGAGGATCTTGGAGGCTGGCAGTCCCAACAATCCGAGGATCTGGGAGGCTGGGGGTTCCAATAAGCCGAGGATCTGGGAGGCTGGGGGTTCCAACAACCCGAGGATCTGGGACGCGGGCGGTCCCAAAAACCCGAGGATCTGGGAGGCTGGCGGTCCCAAAAACCCGAGGATCTGGGAGGCGGGCGGTCCCAAAAACCCGAGGATCTGGGAGGCGGGCGGTTTCAAAAACCCGAGGATCTGGGAGGCGGGCGGTTTCAAAAACCCGAGGATCTGGGAGGCGGGCGGTTTCAAAAACCCGAGGATCTGGGAGGCTGGCGATTTCAAAAACCCGAGGATCTGGGAGGCGGGCGGTCCCAACAACCTGAGGATCTGGGAGGCTGGTGGTTTCAAAAACCCGAGGATCTGGGAGGCTGGCGGAGAAGCTGGGACTCTAAAATTTACATTTTTACCCGGAGAAATAAATGCTACTAAAAGTAGTGAGAAAAATTTGGCTGACAGAAACAAAACAGAACATTCAAAACGGAAATCAAAGCCGATAAAAGACAGACCGACAACAAACTGTTATCGAGCTGCGCACAATAATAGATCGTGCACCACCTGGAGCAGAAAATTGCAACCAATTAAGATAAGCAAAAGAAAGACACAGACAGTAAAGAGGGACTCAGTTGCTAAGGCAGGTCGCTGACTGCGCAACGGTCCCTATTGTGATAGTAGGCAGACAGGCAGACAGGCAGACAGACAGACAGGGAGACAGACAGACGGACACGCGGAATGCTCAAGTGGGAGTTGCCAGTACACCCAGATGATTGTCATCAAAACTCTAATTGCGCTCCAGCGATTGCGACGCAAACTAAAACGGGGCCCGGGGCCCAGGGAATCAGCCGCAACATCTGCCCGTCAAAGACGGAATTTCAAATCTGCGGTCTATTTAGAAAATCACTAATAATTGTGTAACAATGGCCAGTCATCCAGTAAGGCACTCGAAATTTGCCAACTCTTTCCCCATTTTTTCGCTCAGCTTTGTAATTACATTTCAGTGCGGCTCTAAGGGGGCTGGGACCCATCGGGGTCAAATGGGATGAAACCAGCGGATGGGAGCTGTCTAAAGAAGCCGAAATTTCAATAAAATTTTGTAGCCGAACACGAGAGTAACTGACGGCTGGAAATTTTGATTTAAAGCGATTAGTGAGTAAGTGATTTTATTATCTGATCGAAATAATTAAAGCACAATCAGAAGCTAAATGTTAAACATGAACAAAGGAACTACAAAAATGATTGGCAGCTCATTGATTAATTTTGGGATTTAATAGTCACTCTGCATCAGTCTCAGTCACTCTTTATCAGTCTCAGTCACTCTGTATCAGTCTCAGTCACTCTGCATCAGTGTCAGTCACTCTGCATCAGTCTCAGTCACTCTGTATCAGTCTCAGTCACTCTGCATCAGTCTCAGTCACTCTGCATCAGTCTCAGTCACTCTGCATCAGTGTCAGTCACTCTGCATCAGTCTCAGTCACTCTGTATCAGTCTCAGTCACTCTGCATCAGTGTCAGTCACTCTGCATCAGTGTCAGTCACTCTGTATCAGTCACAGTCACTCTGCAGCAGTCTCAGTCACTCTTTATCAGTCTCAGTCACTCTGTATCAGTCTCAGCCACTCTGTATCAGTCTCAGTCACTCTGTATCAGTCTCAGTCACTCTTTATCAGTCTCAGTCACTCTGTATCAGTCTCAGTCACTCTGCATCAGTCTCAGTCACTCTGTATTAGTCTCAGTCACTCTGCATCAGTGTCAGTCACTCTGCATCAGTGTCAGTCACTCTGCATCAGTCCCAGTCACTTCAGATCAATGCAAGCCACAGAAAAAGTCAGCAAAATCAACCCATCAATCAAAGCAAAGCAAAAGCAATCAATCAGCAATCGGCAATCCGGCAGTCCCGAAGTCAGCGGTCAGCTCAGCGGCCAGCATCACGTGAATGTCGGTGAACAGCGCAGCCTCGGGGTCACCATCGAGCAGGGCCGGCAGCCCCTTGCTCAGCAGCTCGTCGGCCTCCTCCTTGGCGGCGCCGCCCCGGCGGGCCAGACGCTCCAGCGCGTGCTTCAGGAACACGTCGATGTAGAACTCGCCCAGCGGCGAGCGGAGCCGGTCTTGCAGGACGAAGGCGTCGTTCAGGCGCAGCTGGAAGCCGGCCGCGGCCAGTTCGGCGGTGCAGCGGGCGGTGACGGGCGAGGCAGCCGGGCGCAGCAGGTCGGCCAGGCGGGCCTGCGTGGCCTGGGCGGCCGGGGAGGCGCCGCCGGAAGCGAAGATCCGCAGGGTGTCGTGGATGAAGTCCATGATGATCAGGCGGCCGCCGCCATGTCGAAGGGCTGCGCGGACAGCGGCCAGGGCCCCGGCAGGGTCGTCCAGGTGGTGGTAGACGTTCACCATCACGGCCAGGTCGAAGGTGTCTCCGGCAGCCGACGCTGCGGCCACCGCCGCCAGGTCCTCGGCGCGGCTGGCTACGAAACGGGCGTTGGGCCGGCCGGACAGCCGGGGCGCCAGGCGCTCCGCCAGCTTCGGCTCGGGGTCAACCAAGGTCACGCCGCCCGACGGGCCGACCGTGTCGCAGTAGAACTCCAGCAGCGGGGCGAAGCCGCAGCCCAGCTCCAGCACCTGCTGGCCTGGTGGGGTGGGGTCGGGCGTGTCCCGAATGGGTTAGGTGCGTCATGGATGGGTCAGGTGGGTCATGGATGGGTCAGGTGCGTCATGGATGAGTCAGGTGGGTCATGGATGGGTCCGATGGGTCAGAGATGGTCAGGTCGGTTATAGATGGTTCTTGTAAGTCATAGACGGGTCAGGTGGCTCATAGATCGGTCAGTTGGGCATTGATGGGTCAAGTGAGTCCCGAAAGGATCAGCTGGGTCATAGATAAGTCAGCTGTGTCCTTTCATTGGTTAAGTGGGTCATAGATGGGTCAGGTCGGTCATTAACCTGTGTTATAAATGTGTTTCAACCGGGTCCACATGTCAAGAAAGTGCCAAGTGCATTATAAATTAATCCGTTCGATGCCATTGGAAAGGTGAGAGTTAAAACCAATTCTTCAATAAGAATTGATCAGAAATTGTCCTGACTGAGCTGCTGTCTAGTAGAAATAAGACAAATTACTCAACTTCGTCACGCACCTTCCTTAAGCCCAGCCTTGATAAGAAAGTCCTTAATGCGATCCTTGAGCAGCTCGAAGTATCGACTCAGGATGTCCTCCATGTCGATAAAGGAGTGCTGATGATGGTCGTGCTCACCATCGCCTTCGCCATCATGGTGATGGCGGTGCTCGTGACCTTGCGACATGGCTCAGATCTGGCTGAAACATTATTTTAACTGGGAGTCATCCTGCCACAGAATAACACCGGTCTCGCCACTTTTCCCGCCTGCATGTCTGTCCGTCTGTCTGTGTCTGTCTGTCTGTCTGTGTGTCTGTCTGTCTGTTTGTCTGTCTGTCTGCCTGCCTGTCTGTCTGTCTGCGTGTCTGTCTGTGTGTCTGTCTGTGTGTCTGTCTGTGTGTCTGTCTGTCTGTCTGTTTGTCTGTCTGTCTGCCTAGCAATATGCCTTAGTGACTGTGACCCAGAATCATTGTCCCCTCAGTCGACCAAAAGCCTAAATGACTAGACATTTGCGATCAAAAAGCACAGCCGATTAGAAAAAGCAAGCCAGAAAGCCGCACTCACTCGAGCAACAGAATTTCCGTTTCAATCATTGCGGCCACTGGGACCATGGAACAGAAATCTATTTCAGTTGGGACCCTTAAGTTAATGAGTCGCGAAAGCAGACTTTGGAGAAAAACAAGCGGGCAAAAAAAGAAAAAAAATTAAAGAAAAAGCAACAAAAAGTCACACGCAGAAAATAATTTCCAACACCAACAAAACGCGCCACTGAAAGCGGATCCAGAGCTCTGGGACCGAATGACAGAGTGTGATTTCCGGCGACGGAAAACTGAAAGCTGTTGAATGGGCTGGTAGAACAAATAATAGAGGCAACTTTCGGTTCATACTGCTACTAGTAGATAGAACAAAAACATCAAAATTGAAATGCAAAAAATTTTTAATATAGAATTTAATGAGCTCCGAATAATAAACTTACTAAAAGTACATCCGGTAAAGACGCGGAAATGACCTTGGTTCCAACCATATAAATTTGGTATTGCAGATGAAATTCAAATGGAATTTCATTCCATCTAACTATTGTATAGAGTAAGACTAAAAATATTGAAAAATTAATTTTTCAAGCATGTAGGAAGGTTAACGTTATCAGATCAGACACTCTCAGTCACAATATTGCAAGGCTAATACTTTTAAACATTTTTTAGGCTAAAAGTTAGTTAAAAAATATTTCAACACCAAACACCAATACAATAACAGGTTGACTTGTCATTAGAACATTTAACAAAGACCAGCAACCAGACATGGCGGGGTGGGCAAACACAATGCTAGTGAAGCACAAAAAACGCATTAAAACAGGGAAATCTCTGACTAAGAAGCCAAAAGTACCAATCTGGTCGGAAAGACACACGAAAAATCCTTAAAGCTGTAAAGAAAGCCAAGTCTTAACAATGAAAAAAACAAACTGACAAACTCACAACGAATGCCTGTAAAAATCAACCAGAAAATTTATCGGAAAAGAACAGAACTCTACGAGCTATAACCGAACAAAAACGAGAATTTTTCTTTTAAAATCACAACGCGAGGGTAAGAGAGCCTGACAGGAATAAAGTCCTAGGGACATTGATTTTAGTTACAAAAAAACATAATCAGGGCAGCTCAAGGCAGCTGCCTCACTTAACTTAGCCTAACCCTACTCATTTCTACACCCACCTCACAATTTTTTTAATTTTACCCATCCATCAGCTAGTTCTGTTCACCTACCTCACTCGAATCGCACAGTCCAACTTATCTAGCCCCACCTCACTCCTTCTGCACCACCTCACTCCTATCCCACCCACCTCACTCCTTTTGCACCACCTCACTCCTGCACCACCTCACTCCTATCCCACCCACCTCACTCCTTTTGCACCACCTCACTCCTATTTCACCCACCTCACTCCTGCATCACCTCACTCCTATTCCACCCACCTCACTCGTTCTGCACCACCTCACTTCTATTCCACCTACCTCACTCCTTATATTCCACCCATCTGAATCATTCCATCCACCTCACTACTACCTCCTACCGACTCTTGAACCCACAAACTCCCCTTGCGCAACCACCTCACCCGCTCAAACAATGGCAGAAGTCCGGGGCCCAACGCATGCATTCTAACTATCTGTAGCAACAACGTTGTCTTCGTTATCATCTAGCGCGTCATCGTCCACAGAGCAGGCGTCAATGTAGTCGCACTTCTCCACAACGAAAATATCGTCGCCAATCAAACTGTCGACATTATCAGTTTCCGACTCGCACTCGCCTTCCTCTCGCTCAGATGATTCCAATATATCCGCTGGCGGATCGTCGACCTTAGCTTCCGGAATCGTCGAGCAAACGATGTCTTCGAAGCTTCCACCGGAGACAGGCTCTGCAATCTCCTTAGCAGCACCTTCGGCAGCTGTTGTCGTCGTGGAAACACCTTCGCTGCCGGCGTAGTACTGCTCCATCATGCTGAAGAATAGAGACGGGTAAAAATTAATAAAATAAAGCTGCAACTAATGAGCTTAGTTATTAATGCTAATAAAATGTGTTAATAAACTTTCTTATGAAATTAAAACGCAGCATTACTTATGATCTTAAAAGAACACATAAAAGTACAGACGACTCCAATAGCCACAATAACAAACATCGCAAACTATTACCGTTCAAAGGTTCTGTAGGCCACTGGGCTCGGGCTCGCTGTCACGCGACGACGCTTCGGTATCGGCGAATTGTCGCGACGATGTTCGCCGCGTCGATTCCGCGGACTACGCGATCTCCGGGGACTGCGACAGCGGCCCCGGTGGCGACTTCGACTGCGGCTCCGACTTCGCCTAGTGCTGCATTCGCCGCCTTTGCCATCCTTTGCATTCCCGTCGCTGGCCGGCTGCCGCGACCTACTGGAGCGTCGCCTTGACGACGAACGAGACGGGGATCGCGACCGGGACCGGGACCGGGACCGGGACCGAGACCGACGAGTCTGGCGCTGGCACTGCTGCCGCTGTTGATAGTTCCGACGCTGCCGCTCGTAGTTACCATGGTAACGATGGCCGTCCCGGCCCCGGTTCTGGTGCCGCCAACCGCGTGAACGCCAATCGGGCCGCTTGAGTTCGGCCTCGACGAGGGGCCGGCCGACCAGGCAGTCGGGGCTGTAGAACGACGGCCCCTGCTGCTGCTGCTGCTGCTGCGGCACGGGGTAGGCCAGGCCTGGCTGGCAGTAATAGCCCAGCTGGTGCTGGTAGGCCGCCGCGGCATAGGCCATCTGCTGCTGGTAGTACTGCTGGTAGTCTGCCGCAGATACGTAATAGCAGCTGCCGTTGGCCTGCCAGGCGTAGCACTGCTGCTGCTGCTGCTGATCCGGTGGCGGCGGCGGTGTGGGGCCTTTCGACTTTGATTCGTCGGCTGCAGGCGAGGCGGCGACGGCGGCAGCGGCCTGAATTCAGGCAGGGCGGATTTGCACGCTGGGAAATTGTGCGCGTCACAGAGCTATTGATAGCCGTGTATCAACTGTTAGTGTTCTGTGTACCAGCTTTGCGGGTTCTGTGTACCAGCTGTGCGGGATCTGTGTACCAGCTGTGCGGGTTCTGTGTACCAGCTGTGCGGGATCTGTGTACCAGCTGTGCGGGTTCTGTGTACCAGCTGTGCGGGCTCTGTGTACCAGTTTCATTTTGCAGCTCAACAAGGAATTCCAAAGCACGCGCACGCAAGCACCAACCTGACTGTCAGCCAGAAACCTGGCAACGGCTTCGCCCAGGTTTTTATTTGGCACCAGGCAGTCAACGTCGGCGACGGTCTCGCGGCAGGCGGGGCAGCGGTGCAGACTGGGACTGCCTGCGTCGAACAGGGCGGTGTGCAGGCAGCGCTTGCAGGCGGTGGCGCCGCAGCAAATCAGGATGTGCGGCTCCTCCATCAGTCGGCGGCAGAGCAGGCAGCGCATGGAGCTCGGCACCGCCTCCGGGCGGCTTTCAACGGCGGGCGATGAGGCGCCAGTGGAGGAGCGGACAGGCGGGGTCTGTTCAGCCGCAGCCAGGCCGCTAGGCGAGAGCGACTCGCTGTCTGTGCAGCTGGACTGCGGATTCTCCTCGGCGCTGAATGGCCGCTTCTCCTTCTTGCCCTGCGCCTTGGCCTCGCTGGAGTTCGGGATTGGGCGGCGTGGGGTGGGGCTGTTAGCAGATGCAGCCTGAGCCCTAGCAACTGATTAGCCAGACACCCCATCAGCCTGAGCCCTAGCAGCTGATTAGCCAGACACCCCATCAGCCTGAGCCCTAGCAGCAGCTGATTGGCCAGACACCCCATCAGCCTGAGCCCTAGCAGCTGATTGGTTAGCCAGACACCCCACCAGCCTGAGCCCTAGCAGCAGATTGATTGGCCAGACACCCCACCAGCCTGAGCCCTAGCAGCTGATTGATTGGCCAGACACCCCATCAGCCT
Source organism: Macrostomum cliftonense (assembly GCA_950096795.1). Lineage (NCBI taxonomy): Eukaryota > Metazoa > Platyhelminthes > Macrostomidae > Macrostomum > Macrostomum cliftonense. Next base: position 288,512 of record CATNEM010000326.1, read on the forward strand.
GAGCCCTAGCAGCAGCTGATTGGCCAGACACCCCATCAGCCTGAGCCCTAGCAGCTGATTGGTTAGCCAGACACCCCACCAGCCTGAGCCCTAGCAGCAGATTGATTGGCCAGACACCCCACCAGCCTGAGCCCTAGCAGCTGATTGATTGGCCAGACACCCCATCAGCCTGAGCCCTAGCAGCTGATTGGCCAGACACCCCACCAGCCTGGGCCCTAGCAGCAGCTGATTGGCCAGACACCCCACCAGCCTGAGCCCTAGCAGCAGCTGATTGGCCAGACACCCCACCAGCCTGGGCCCTAGCAGCAGCTGATTGGCCAGACACCCCACCAGCCTGGGCCCTAGCAGCTGATTAGCCAGACACCCCATCTGCCTGAGCCCTAGCAGCTGATTGGCCAGACACCCCACCAGCCTGGGCCCTAGCAGCAGCTGATTGGCCAGACACCCCACCAGCCTGGGCCCTAGCAGCTGATTGGCCAGACACCCCACCAGCCTGGGCCCTAGCAGCTGATTGGCCAGACACCCCATCAACCCCACACGGGATGCTTCGCGGACTCACGCGTCCAACTTTGGCACAGCGTAGCGGCCGTCCTTCATCAGGTAGGCCCCGTCAACCCTGTCGGTGTGGATGTGCAGGAAGTTGCTGGGGATTCCGCTGGGCCGCTGCACCCTGGCCGGATCCAGCCGGTTGCCGGCGCAGTCGGTGAGGCCCGGACACTGGCGGGCCCAGTGCGAGCCGGACACGCGGCACCGGCCGCATGTGTAGCCGGGGGGCGGCGGCCCGTCCTGATGAAGCGGCTGCTGACCGCGAAACCTGCGGGGTGCAGGGGCGTCGGTGATTTTTCGGGGGTTTTCGAAATACAAAGTACTAACTCCACTCTGAATTCCCCAGTCTCCTACAATTTTCCCATCTTCTTAATTCCCCGTCTCCTGCAATTCTCCAACATTCTGAATTCCCCGTCTCCTGCAATTCTCCAACATTCTGAATTCCCCGTCTCCTACAATTCTCCCACATTCTGAATTCCCCGTCTCCTGCAATTCTCCCACATTCTGAATTCCCAATCTCCTACAATTCTCCCACATTCTGAATTCCCCGTCTCCTACAATTCTCCCACATTCTGAATTCCCAATCTCCTACAATTCTCCCACATTCTGAATTCCCAATCTCCTACAATTCTCCCACATTCTGAATTCCCAATCTCCTACAATTCTCCCACATTCTGAATTCCTTGTCTCCTGAAATTCTCCCACATTCTGAATTCCTCGTCTCCTGCAATTCTCCCACATTCTGAATTCCTTGTCTCCTACAATTCTCCCATATTCTGAATTCCTCGTCTCCTGCAATTCTCCCATATTCTGAATTCCCCGTCTTCTACAATTCTCTCACATTCTGAATTCCTGTCTCCTACAATTATCCCAGATTCTGAATTCCCAATCTCCTACAATTCTCCCATTCTAAATTCCCAATCTCCTACAATTCTCCCAGATTCTGAATTCCCCGTATCTTATAATTCTCCAACATTCTGAATTTCCCAAAAAATAACCAACCTTATTTCTGTCGAAATAAGCCTTTCCGACAGAATCTCACAACTCACCGAACAGAGTCATACTTCTGCGTAGACTGTCTAATAACGAAATCCAGCTTCTCGTCCTCAGTCAGGCCCTCCATAAGCGCCAACTCCTCCTGGTGTTTGATTGCTATCGCACTAGCGTCGCTTTTGAAATCGGTCTAAAATAGGGACACAGCCGTTCTAATGGATGATGCGCTTCAGCTGTCTATGGCCGAACAACTTTGTTTAGAAGTCCTTGTAATTATTATTCTATGGCTATTCCATGGCCGATGGCTTAAATATTTACAGGGCGGATAACAGGGAAAGGCATGGACGAATGAATAACATGGCAGCGCTAATCTGGGTGATTCCTTCCTCCCATAAGGGAAGGACGCGCAGCGCAGTCTGATATATTTAATCCACATCCGCTATCAAAAGGCGACCCGAGCCCAGTCAGGCAGCAGAAAATCGATCCAATGTTTTCGTGCGTTTATAAATCCTCTAGCAGCTGCTAGGAGCGGAAGAAGCTAAAGCAGTGTTTGCAAGCCAGTCAAAATAGTAGAAGCCGTACGGATAGGTGCGCTCAAACTGATAGCAATGCTCTCTCCCGCTAGTGCTTACACTGTATTTGTCAGTGGGATAATTCTGCTCCTGTGGCGAGTTCGCCTGGTTGCGCTGCTGCAGCTTCGATGAGAATCGCTTTGAAGAGCCGGACAGTTCGAGTTTGGGCGTTCGGGCAACCAACACCTGGGTGAACTCCGGCACGAGCTCCGAATCGCTTGAGTAAACTGGAAAACAAATTCGATATTCAAATCCGGCATAACATTCGACATTCAAGTCTGACACAATATTCGACATTCGAGTCTGACACAATATTCGACATTTGAGTCTGACACAATATTCGACATTCAAATCCGGCATAACATTCGACATTCAAGTCTGACACAATATTCGACATTCGAGTCTGACACAATATTCGACATTCGAATCTGACACAATATTCGACATTCGAGTCTGACACAATATTCGACATTCGAGTCTGACACAATATTCGACATTCGAGTCTGACACAATATTCGACATTTGAGTCTGACACAATATTCGACATTCAAATCCGGCATAACATTCGACATTCAAGTCTGACACAATATTCGACATTCGAGTCTGACACAATATTCGACATTCGAATCTGACACAATATTCGACATTCGAGTCTGACACAATATCTGACATTCGAATCTGATCTACTATTCGATATTTGAAACTGATCCAATATTCGATATTCGAATATGGTCTACTATGGGATCAAGCTACTATTCGACATTCCCACCTTTGCCATCGTCCGCAGACAGCTGCAAGTCATAGTCCGTGCCTTTCAAACCGCACTTCTCCCTAATGGCGGCCTTGAGATCCCGGACGCTCAACGCGGAGCCGGTAATGGGCACAACGTCCCTGCTCAGACTGGACTTGAACCGGTAATAAATCACCGACGAGCCGTTTCTAGGTCGGACAGAAGACGCCGGCGCGGCAGCCGCAGCAGCAGCAGCGGAAGGAACGGAGGCGGAAGCGGCGGGCATGACTGCTGGCGCGAATCCGTCAGCTGGAGCTGGCCGGCAGCTGGAATTGGCAGAGCGGCTCGGTGAGGGCCGGGCAGAGACATTTTATAAGGCGCCGGCCCGACCAATTGGGACTGGCAGGCTGGGAGCCAATAAATCTTTCCAAGTCTGATAGGAATTTTACAAAATAAGCTTAAAAAAACTAGGCCAAGGACTTCAGCTACGAGAGGCGGCAGCCAAGCAACTGGCCTACTCTCTGTCGGGCTGGAACTTAAATGAAAGAAGCAAAGGCTGAAGACATTTTTACGATTAGCATAATAATTAATTGAAATAACCATATTAGCAACACCGTTAAACGAACTACTTTATTCAAAGTATGATCACATCTAATTGAAAACATTTAGTTAAAAAATTGTGATGCGCTAAGATACTATTATACTAACAAAATGATCGGCTAAGTAACATCACTATAAGGATAATAAGTTTAGCTAGTTGAAAAAAGCTGCAGCTTACATTATTCGCTAAAACAATAATGCACTACTTGAAGAGAGGACTTAGACTAGGGATTGAATGGGTGCTTTGCTCTCTAATCTGCGTAAGGGAGATTATCCTTTGGGATTTCAGTTTGAACTGGGATTTGAGATTCCCTATCAGGGATTGGGGATACAAGAATCGGTTGCTAATAAAGATTCTATTTGAATTCTGGACCAATTTGCGATCGGGGACTCGCATGGGATTTGGAATTCAGTTGGGAACTGGGATTTGGGAGGGATCGGGGACTCGCATGGGATTTGGAATTCAGTTGGGAACTGGGACTCAGGTGGGATCGGGGACTCGCAGGGGGATTTGGAGTTCAGTTGGAAACTGGGACTCAGGTGGGATTGGGGACTCGCATGGGATTTGGAGCGGAGTAAAGCAATGCTTGAAAATAAGTAAATACGAACACGGAGAAAAGGCTGACATGCGGGGTACAAAAAAATCTGCGGTTAAAATAATTTACACAGCATATGCTCGGATAAATCTTTCCATGGGAAAAGAAAGGTTGAGGACAGGCAAAATGCGTCGCATAAATTACTTTGAGGCATTGCTCCTAGCCCCGGAATTCAAGACTGTTTAATTCACTTCCGTGCCGACCTTCAATGACCCTCTCTGTCTCTAAGTCTGGGCTGAGAAAATTTATCACTATGCCGCTCAAGTATTCGATTTGCCGGCTAAGGGAAAACAACTATTTTCTGCACGAATCTTGCTAACTCAGCGATTTTCACTCTAAGGTAAGCACACGAATTTTCTATTATTCGAACACTTACCTTCGAACTAAGTGAATTTGACTTTGAATTATCACTACTAGTGGGTAACTGGCTACTTATAGTACTATAAACAGGGAAAGAAGGGAAGAACCAAAGGGAAATGGAAGAGCGCACAGGGGCTCAGAATATCCCTGATCCTTTCTGCAAGCCGCGCGCACCGACGCTGAACAGCAGCGGCTGATCGATGCGGCCAGAGGCCGGGCGGACTAGAGCGCCTGGCGCCAGGCCGGGCCGAACCCGACGCAGCCGACGCCGACAGCGCGCGGCCGCGAATGCCAGCAGGCCGGCAGCGGCCAGCAGGGTGCAGGACAGGGCGAACAGGCGGAACGCTTTGTCGACAGGCGCCGCCGCCGCCGGCTGGCGATTTCGAATTGCAGATTCGAGAGCTTCGGCCGACAGCGGGCGCTGCTCGGGCGGCACGGGCACGCGGTCCTCAGGCAGCAGGGCCAGGCTGGCCGCGCGGAAGGCCGGCCGACGCCGCCGCGCCTCCTCGCCAACGTCATCGGCGTAGCGTTGTCGACGCAAAGGCGACAGCGTCGGGCAGGCCGGCAGCGGGCGATGAATACGACTGCCGGGGCTGGCGACGTCGGGCAGCAGGACGCGGCTGTGCACCGGCAGGCGGCTGCCCTCCATGCGCAGCGGCGGCGGCAGCGGCGGGGAAGTTGTCGACAACCTCGACGAGTCCCGCCACGACTCGAATTTGTCGGCAAAGGCGGGCAGGCGGCCGGCGGTGGCGAAGTGCAGCATGGCGGTCACCAGCCAGTAGCAGTCGGCCAGCTGGTGCGCCGAGTCGGCGCAGTTCGAGTCGCCGAAGGCGGCGATCCGGCCGGCGCCGGGACGGCCGACGGTCTGGGCGAAGCCGAGCACGGGGGCGCGGAGGTCCTGGCGCGACTTGGCGCCGTCCGCCTGCGTTGGTTGGAGACAAAATCTCAGGCTTGACTCTATCGCTGGATTCCAAATCTCAGGCTTGACTCAATCGCTGGATTCCAAATCTCAGGCTTGACTCTATCGCTGGATTCCAAATCTCAGGCTTGACTCTATCGCTGGATTCCAAATCTCAGACTTGACTCTATCGCTGGATTCCAAATCTCTGGCTTGACTCAATCGCTGGATTCCAAATTTCAGGCTTGACTCTATCGCTGGATTCCAAATCTCAGGCTTGACTCTATCGCTGGATTCCAAATCTCAGGCTTGACTCAATCGCTGGATTCCAAATCTCAGGCTTGACTCTATCGCTGGATTCCAAATCTCAGGCTTGACTCTATCGCTGGATTCCAAATCTCAGACTTGACTCTATCGCTGGATTCCAAATCTCTGGCTTGACTCAATCGCTGGATTCCAAATTTCAGGCTTGACTCTATCGCTGGATTCCAAATCTCAGGCTTGACTCTATCGCTGGATTCCAAATCTCTGGCTTGACTCAATCGCTGGATTCCAAATTTCAGGCTTGATTCTATCGCTGGATTCCAAATCTCTGGCTTGATCTACCAATATAATTCAAATCTCAAACCAATTCGCAAGAGATCCTTCCTTCACCTACCTGCATGAGCTCGTGACCCTGGTCGGCCAGAGCGGCTGTCAGCACCCGGCCGTCTGGCGGGAACCTGGCGATGTCGCAGCCGGAGGAGAAGGCCACCAGCTGGTCGCCCAGACGAAATTCCCCGTCGAGAACGCGGTCGCCGAATCCCACGCCGAACTGGCCAAGAAGGTCGTTGAGCGCGGGCAAGTTGGCGCCGCCAGTGTCGGGCACCCACCACTGACGCGTGTTCTCGTCGAAGAACCTGACCCGGCGCATCACGCTGGTGTTGTACCAGTCGGCCAGCACCACCACGGACAGGCCCGTGGCCACGTCGTGTCCGAGTTTGGCCACCTCCTCGGGGAAAAATTCCTCTTCAGTGTCGATCAGGAGTAGGGCGCCGTAATTTGAGGCGTTGTAGCAGGTGAGCGGCCGGCCAGCAACCTGGGTGAAGGTTTTGTTCGGTTCAATCAGGCATGCTGTCTTTCGGTTACGTTGGTGGGGGTGGGATCTTTGAGCAGAATATGGGGATCTGATAGGCAGATGGTGCATCTAGTAGGCAGATGGTGGATCTGGTAGGCAGATGGTGGATCTGGTAGGCAGATGGTGGATCTGGTAGGCAGATGGTGGATCTGGTAGGCAGATGGTGGATCTGGTAGGCAGATGGTGGATCTGGCAGGTATAAAATGGAATCTGGTAGGCAGATGATGCATCTAGTAGGCAGATGATGCATCTAGTAGGCAGATGATGGATCTAGTAGGGAGATGGTGGATCTGGTAGGGAGATGGTGGATCTGGTAGGGAGATGGTAGATCTGGTAGGCAATGGATCTGGTAGGGAGATAGTAGATCTGGTAGGGACATGGTGGATCTGGTAGGGAGATGGTGGATCTGGTAGGGAGATGGTAGATCTGGTAGGGAGATGGTGGATCTGGTAGGGAGATGGTGGATCTGGTAGGGAGATGGTAGATCTGGTAGGGAGATGGTGGATCTGGTAGGGAGATGGTAGATCTGGTAGGCAATGGATCTGGTAGGGAGATGGTGGATCTGGTAGGGAGATGGTAGATCTGGTAGGCAATGGATCTGGTAGGGAGATAGTAGATCTGGTAGGGAGATGGTGGATCTGGTAGGGAGATGGTGGATCTGGTAGGGAGATGGTAGATCTGGTAGGGAGATGGTGGATCTGGTAGGGAGATGGTAGATCTGGTAGGCAATGGATCTGGTAGGGAGATGGTGGATCTGGTAGGGAGATGGTGGATCTGGTAGGGAGATGGTAGATCTGGTAGGCAATGGATCTGGTAGGGAGATGGTGGATCTGGTAGGGAGATGGTGGATTTGGTAGGGAGATGGTGGATCTGGTAGGGAGATGGTAGATCTGGTAGGCAATGGATCTGGTAGGGAGATAGTAGATCTGGTAGGGAGATGGTAGATCTGGTAGGGAGATGGTAGATCTGGTAGGGAGATGGTGGATCTGGTAGGCAGTGGCTAATCACCTCAACGAAGTAGCCAGCCGCCCTGAGCCGGCCGTACAGATCGCGGAAGTTGGTGTGCGGATGATCGCCGTGCCAGTCCAGCGGGTCGAGCTTCACCCGCAGGTTGTCCCTCGGGAAATAGCCGGACGGGTAGCGCAGGCTGTGGAACTGGTCCCACAGAAGGCGGCGGCTGCGGGGCGGCCTGGGCGCCACCCGGACACGCACCGGCAGGCTGAGCTCCGTGCTGGTCTCCTCGCTGACGCCGGCGCCGACCGTCTCGACGGTCAAGTTCAACCAGCCTTCAGCGACGCCGTCAAAGTCGACGCCGGCCTCGGTGACGCCGAGCTGCAGGGCCAGCCAGCCGGACCACGGCCAGAGCAGCTCCGAGTAGCTCGCCGACACCGTCAGCAGATGCCCGTTCTGACCGTCGATCCACAGGGGCTCGCCCCGGATCCGACCGGCGACCTGACGATCATTGCGGATGCGCGGCATTTCAAGCTAAATTTGTTGGTACACTTTTACGGCGGAAATGGGCAGCCTGAACTGTCAAAAACTTCCTACATTTTCCCATTTTTTATGCCACCACCCGGCACTTCACTCCCTCACCTTGTCCTTCACTCCCTCACTCCCTCACCCTGTCCTTCACTCCCTCACTCCCCCACCCTGTCCTTCACTCCCTCACCCTGTCCTTCCCTCCCTCACCCTGTCCTTCACTCCCTCACCCTGTCCTTCACTCCCTCACCCTGTCCTTCCCTCCCTCACCCTGTCCTTCACTCCCCCACCCTGTCCTTCACTCCCCAACCCTGTCCTTCACTCCCCAACCCTGTCCTTCACTCCCCCACCCTGTCCTTCACTCCCCCACCCTGTCCTTCACTCCCCCACCCTGTCCTTCACTCCCCCACCCTGTCCTTCACTCCCTCACCCTGTCCTTTCCTCCCTCACCCTGTCCTTCACTCCCTCACCCTGTCCTTCACTCCCTCACCCTGTCCTTCCCTCCCTCACCCTGTCCTTCACTCCCTCACCCTGTCCTTCCCTCCCTCACTCCCTCACCCTGTCCTTCACTCCCTCACCCTGTCCTTCACTCCCTCACCCTGTCCTTCACTCCGCCACACCTGTCCTTCAAGTCACATACAGACAGACAGGAAACTCACGGACATGCCGTTGAGTATGGTGACATTGACAACCGCAGGCAGGCTGGTGTAGTAGAGCGGCTGGCTGCAGTAAGGCCACATGTAGGGACAGTCGGTGAAGTCCACATAGCTCGGAGACAGGCTTGCCTGAGGCTTGTAAGCCCTGAGCATCTGGTAGGCGCGCAGCAGGTCCAGCTTGCCGTGGCCCTGCTCGAACATGTTGGCGTCGGGCAAACGCCGAGCCGAGGCCAGCAGCGCCTGCTTGATGGACGCCGGATTGACAACGGGGCCGCGGTGCAGTACGGCGCTGTACAGCAAAGCGACGGCTCCGGCAACCACGGGACTGGCCACTGAGGTGCCGCTGAGCGCCCGGCAGGTTTCGCGAAGGCCGGAGCCGCGCACTCCGGCGCCGTAGGTGACGACGTCTGGTTTGAGTCGGCCGTAGCCGTCCGGCAGCTCCCAGGTGGTCATCCCACGCGAGCTGAACCGGGCAATCCGATCGTCGAAGTCGATGCCGCCGACGCCCACAACGTCCATCTGGTCGGCCGGGTTGTTCAGCGTGCCGTACAGCGGGCCGTCGTTGCCGATGGCCGAAACGAGGACGACGCCGTTGCTGGTGAGCTCCCACACCTTGTCGACGAATGGCCGGTCCAGAAAGTCCGGCCCGCCAATGCTCAGGTTGATGACGTGGATTCGGCGGAGCATGGCGTAGTTAAAGGCGTCCAGGAACCAGGAGGTGTACGACACCTGGGGGAGGGTGGGGTGGGCGACCAATCAGCAATTGGATGATGGGTGATGGACACCTGGCGGGGAGGGTGGGGTGGGCGACCAGTCAGCAACCGGATGATGGGTGAGACACCTGGGGGAGGGTGGGGTGGGCGACCAGTCAGCAACCGGATGATGGGTGAGACACCTGGGGGAGGGTGGGGTGGGCGACCAGTCAGCAACCGGATGATGGGTGAGACACCTGGGGGAGGGTGGGGTGGGCGACCAGTCAGCAACCGGATGATGGGTGATGGACACCTGGCGGGGAGGGTGGGGTGGGAGAACAGTCAGTAACTGGAAGATGGGTGTGAGGCACCTGGGGGAAGGTGGGGTGGGCGACCAGTCAGCAACCGGATGATGGGTGATGGACACCTGGCGGGGAGGGTGGGGTGGGAGACCAGTCAACAAACATCCTCAAACCTGTGCGTTGGTGAATACGCGGAATATGTACAGATCAGCATCAGGCGCGAAACCCAGACAGTCACGGTAGCTGGCGATGACGCCGGCAACGAAGGTGCCGTGGCCGAGTCCGTCGTCGAGGGTTTTCTCGTTGGTCCAATTGCTGCGCTCTTTGACTCGGCCGCGTTTGAAATGGCCGTGCCCGGCGGCCAGGCCGGTGTCAAACACGGACACCCGGACGCCGCGGCCGGAGAAGCCAACGCTCCAGAGCACGTCCGCCTGCAGCGCCGAGGTGATCTGGGTCGGCGCGGGCCGGCCGCCGCCGCCGACAATTGGCGCGTGGCTGAAGCTGCGCCGGCTGTGCCAGCGCGGCCATTCGTCGGCCATGTCGTCAGCCAAGTCAAAGCCGTGCAGCGTCCTGGTGACTCGGCGCTGCGGCGTCACGGAGCGAACCGAGTCGCTGGCCAGGAGGCGCCGGGAAGCCTCGGCAGACAGCGCCTCGGTGCAGTTGAAGGCCAGGCGGAGCAGGTCGAAGTCGCTAGGGTGCTGAGCGGCCGGATTGTCACGTCGGACGGCGCGCCAGGCGCAGGGCAGGCCGGCCAGCGCGCCGGACAGCAGGCGGGCGCGAGCCTCGTTGCCATGGTAACCAGTGTAGCGGACTATGTACTCGCGTTGCACAGTTTCCGTGGAAAATTCGTAGCGCAATTCGGCGCTGCTCTGGTTGCGACCGGCGCCGGCGTCGCTTCCGCAGGCGTCAATCCTTGTTGCCATGGCAACATGGGCACAGCACAGCAGAAGCCAACAGAAAGGCAGCAGCGATTTGCAGACTGAAATGGGTGCCATTCCGGGGGCCAGGATGCTTGCCACCCAGACGCGTCTCCAGTATGATGAAGCGCGCAGGGAGACTGCAATAAATAAATATATAGTTTACAAAAAGTGCCATTACCATAGCAACGAGTAAATCAATTCCCTTGATGGATACGTAGAGGAGTTACAGCCTAGTAAGGTCGCAGGTTCGAGCCCCAACTCTAGGAGACAATTTGTAACCTTGGGCGAGGCACTTTAATCCCAGATTGCTTCAGTCCGCCCAGCTGATCCCTGGAAAAATCTAGCCCGTTTTGATCGAACGGCAGAGCTCTGCTTTACCCGTCCGCGGATGCAAAATTTTTAATGATAATAAAATAAATGAGATAAAAGAAACCGATAATAATACACAAACAAGCGCAATATATAAAACATTCACTTACAGCACGAAATGCATGATTGCATAAATTTCATAAAACAAACTTATTACCTTACAAACGCAACAGATAAACAAAAAATAATTGTTTTTCATAAGCGCCATACATATTTTGCTGTGCCGTGGAAAATTTTGTTTTAGAAAACAATCAATCATCTAATAGTAAAAGCGCCGACTAGAAATCCCATTAGATTTGGTTACTATTTGCCATATTTTGCCATCGGATGTTGTAAGTATGTTCTCAGCCTTATCTGTTCAAGAATTCCAAATGATTTCAGCTAGAAGCTTCCTTAAACTCACGCGAGCTAGGTATCTAGGTATTAGAAGGCCAGGCCATGATTATCTAAAGGACCAGTCGCACGACAGTTTTTGGTTGCTACGCAAAAAATAAAATTCTGATATAAAAAATAAACAACCATAATAACCAAGAAATAGTTGCCAACCAATTTAAAGCATAATTCCAAAAGTTAAATACTTCGAAATGATATGTTTGAACTTTACCGAGTTACAAAAAGCATTCAGCTACCTAGCTGACTAATTACATAGGCATCTGCGGACATTGACAAATTTTAAACTACCTGGATGGGACTATATGCTTTTCGCAAACATCAAAAATTAATCACTCAAACACAGCTGTTCACTGGAAGCGGCGCCTCTATTAGTATCAATTTTGAATTAAGAAAGCCTCTGTGCTCGAGCAAGGGGGGGCACTCAACTTTTAGGCTGTTTAATTGGCGTTCGGTTGTACTTTAAAATCCATTTTAAAACTTTATTCTCAATATTAAAAAATACTTGTTTTTTTTAGAAATTATTACTCCCATTAGATGCCGTTCTGTATAACTCTGTAGAAGAGAAGTAGGACATTAACTAGTAGCATTAACTAAAATTGTTGTGTGGCCCAATTCGCAATAATTTTTTGTGAAAGAATTTTGTGAATTATCGCAACGATAAGGCTATGCACGTGATTAAAGCAAAGAGGCTTCCATGAGTATCTAATTGCTATTTATCTATTCAAGTAATAGCGAATGGCTAGCAACTGCGTACAAACAAACAGCTTGCACACAGTGGCCGCCCCATCCAGACCAGAGATAATGCAGCTGTGGCTCCGGTCTTCCAAAGACGTGTCTACGTTTCCAATATAAAAACTCAAACTATTGGCAGCCTCTTCCAGCTTGGCCAGCCGCTCCATGCTGGGATTTTCGCTGTAGTGACGAACGGCTCGCACGCAGCTGACGATGTCCGTGCAGGCGTCGCCGCCGTTCAAGTGGCCCTAAAGAATGGTGCAGTAATGCAGCTTGCTGAGATTTTGACTAGCTTGATCTTATGCTGGGATTTTGACGTGCTTGATCTCATGCTGGGATTTTGACGTGCTTGATCTCATGCTGGGATTTTGACGAGATTGATCTTATGCTGGGATTTTGACGTGCTTGATCTTATGCTGGGATTTTGACGAGATTGATCTTATGCTGGGATTTTGACGAGATTGATCTTATGCTGGGATTTTGAGGAGATTGATCTTATGCTGGGATTTTGACGTGCTTGATCTCATGCTGGGATTTTGACGTGCTTGATCTTATGCTGGGATTTTGACGAGATTGATCTTATGCTGGGATTTTGACGAGATTGATCTTATGCTGGGATTTTGACGAGATTGATCTTATGCTGAGATTTTGACGTGCTTGATCTCATGCTGGGATTTTGACGTGCTTGATCTTATGCTGGGATTTTGACTAGCTTGATCTTATGCTGGGATTTTGACGTGCTTGATCTCATGCTGGGATTTTGACGTGCTTGATCTTATGCTGGGATTTTGACGAGATTGATCTTATGCTGGGATTTTGACGAGATTGATCTTATGCTGGGATTTTGACGAGATTGATCTTATGCTGGGATTTTGACGTGCTTGATCTCATGCTGGGATTTTGACGTGCTTGATCTTATGCTGGGATTTTGACGAGATTGATCTTATGCTGGGATTTTGACTAGCTTGATCTTATGCTGGGATTTTGACGTGCTTGATCTCATGCTGGGATTTTGACGTGCTTGATCTTATGCTGGGATTTTGACGAGATTGATCTTATGCTGGGATTTTGACGAGATTGATCTTATGCTGGGATTTTGAGGAGATTGATCTTATGCTGGGATTTTGAGGAGATTGATCTTATGCTGGGATTTTGACGAGATTGATCTTATGCTGGGATTCTGACGAGCTTGATCTCATTGCTGGGATTTTGACGAGATTGATCTCATGCTGGGATTTTGACGAGCTTGATCTCATACTGGGATTTTGACTAGCTTGATCTCATGCTGGGATTTTGACGTGATTGATCTTATGCTGGGATCCTGACGAGCTTGATCTCATGCTGGGATTTTGACGTGCTTGATCTTATGCTGGGATTTTGACGTGCTTGATCTTATGCTGGGATTTTGACGTGCTTGATCTTATGCTGGGATTTTGACGAGATTGATCTTATGCTGGGATTTTGACGAGATTGATCTTATGCTGGGATTTTGACGAGATTGATCTTATGCTGGGATTTTGAGGAGATTGATCTTATGCTGGGATTTTGACGTGCTTGATCTCATGCTGGGATTTTGACGTGCTTGATCTTATGCTGGGATTTTGACGAGATTGATCTTATGCTGGGATTTTGACTAGCTTGATCTTATGCTGGGATTTTGACGTGCTTGATCTCATGCTGGGATTTTGACGTGCTTGATCTTATGCTGGGATTTTGACGAGATTGATCTTATGCTGGGATTTTGACGAGATTGATCTTATGCTGGGATTTTGAGGAGATTGATCTTATGCTGGGATTTTGAGGAGATTGATCTTATGCTGGGATTTTGACGAGATTGATCTTATGCTGGGATTCTGACGAGCTTGATCTTATGCTGGGATTTTGACGAGATTGATCTCATGCTGGGATTTTGACGAGCTTGATCTCATACTGGGATTTTGACTAGCTTGATCTCATGCTGGGATTTTGACGTGATTGATCTTATGCTGGGATCCTGACGAGCTTGATCTCATGCTGGGATTTTGACGTGCTGGATCTTATGCTGGGATTTTGACGTGCTTGATCTTATGCTGGGATTTTGACGTGCTTGATCTTATGCTGGGATTTTGACGAGATTGATCTTATGCTGGGATTTTGACGAGATTGATCTTATGCTGGGATTTGGAGGAGATTGATCTTATGCTGGGATTTTGAGGAGATTGATCTTATGCTGGGATTTTGACGAGATTGATCTTATGCTGGGATTCTGACGAGCTTGATCTCATTGCTGGGATTTTGACGTGCTTGATCTTGTGCTGGGATTCTGACTAGCTTGATCTCATGCTGGGATTTTGACGAGCTTGATCTCATACTGGGATTCTGACTAGCTTGATCTCATGCTGGGATTTTGACGAGCTTGATCTCATACTGGGATTTTGACTAGCTTGATCTCATGCTGGGATTTTGACGTGATTGATCTTATGCTGGGATCCTGACGAGCTTGATCTCATGCTGGGATTTTGACGTGCTTGATCTCATGCTGGGATTTTGACTAGCTTGATCTCATGCTGGGATTTTAACGTGCTTGATCTTATGCTGGGATTTTGACGAGCTTGATCTCATGCTGGGATTTCGACTAGCTTGATCTTATGCTGGGATTTTGAGGTGCCTGATCTCATGCTGGGATTTTGACGTGCTTGATCTCATGCTGGGATTCTGACGTGCTTGAACTTATGCTGGGATTCTGACGTGCTTGATCTCATGCTGGAATTTGACAAACCCAATCTTATGGAAAGATTTGGACACGCTTGATGCTTAATGATAAATGATTCCGCACCTTTAAAATGCATAATCGCTTAAGTTTTATAGCGTGACACTAATATCGCGGCGAGATTTTGATGCACCACACCGGATGTCTCTCTAATAATTTGGCCTGAAATATTTTACAGAACAAAATCTCACGTGCGCGTTCGGCCTCAGCATTTGGACCGTCAGGTAGAACAGCTTCTCGGCAAGGCGCTCCGGCGTAGCATCGCTGCTGCTGTTGCCGAAGGTCCGGGAGACATCCTGGCCGAGTTGAAAGATCAACTCGATCTGGCGGCCGCAGGCAACCAGATTCTTGGCCAGGTACTCGGCTAGGGCGACGCCGGCGTCAAACAGCCGGTTGGCGTAGTGCGCGCCCGAGCTGCCAGCCTCGTTGGACGCCAAGAACTCTTCGTAGACTGAGGCCACTTGAGCGAAATGCTCGCTTGACGGGTAATTGACATATCGGCCCAGGTTGAGCTGCACCCGCCTGTGCAGGTCGGGCTTCAGCTCAACCACGGGTAGCAGCTGGCTGCACTGCTCGGTGGTCAGGTCCACCGTACCGGAAAGCGGCTCCGGATGCGGACGCTTCATCGGCCGAATTACTTGACGCGGCTGAACTACGTCAGAAGCGGCACTGTTTGTTCGTTGCGGACAAGGCGGCTGAGCCTGGTTATGCTGCCTGTTGCGCGCCACCAGCACGTGGCGAAGGTCGTTAGGCTCGATAGGTAGAGCCGGCTGCGTGGCCTGCGGCTGATGGTCATGCTGATGTTCATGCTGATCAAAATGCTGCCGGCGCATGTGATCCGCAAGCTCTGCAAAACTGTAGAATGTGAGATCCGACCGGCAATCCTCACAATGCAGAGTTATCTGCGTATACCCTTCGATAATAGTCAGCTCACTGGCGTCAAATACCAACTGCAGGCTGGTGTTGAGCTTTGCAAATTTCATGTTGCGGATTGCGGGTGAAAATGGAACTGAAAATCAAATTTAGATAACATTCAGTACAAAATAAAAAATACAAACAATAACAGGCATGCCAAACAGGGGCCATGACATTCCTACCCATAATTTCTCACTCAAAGCACTGCTGCTATGTGTATGGTTTGTCACTTTGGCACACAATGGCAATGCACCTGATTTTACACTTTGCAGACTTTAGTAGCATTATCACTTTTAGAATGCTGCACTCTGTAGTACTTTACAGCAAAAATAGATAGAGAAATATTCATTTTCTTTTAAAATGTGATAAACCATCAAAAACTTAACACAAGGCCTAGTTGTAAACAGAAGACACACCACTTGCAGAGTCAATGATACCTATCTTAGCTAGTTGGATATTAACAAAAAATGACTCCTTGGTTAAGTAAATTTAATTTGTTGTACAAAACAAAAAATAGAATAAATCCTAAATTATTTTAAATTATTTAAATATTTTCTAGCCAGTATGTTTATTTTTTTAAATTTTTAAGAATAAATTGGTTTACTGAAGGCCTAAACAAAATAAAATTGAAAGCAATTTTTAAGCATTTTATATTTCAGAATTTAATTTCAACAATATATATTGTTTAAGCCAAAAGTAAGGTTTTTTACCAGGTGTAGGATGTGCTTTGTCTTTTGCATTTTGTATTTGGTTATAGGAAACAATTCAGGAGGTTTGGATACAATTCTTTGGAAAACATAAAGGAATCACAAAAATGCTTTTTCTAGGTTTTATAATTTAAAAAATTTTTATAGGGATTATTTTAATTCTTCTCTAGAAAGTTAAAAAAATTATATATTTAAATGAATTAACATATTAATTTAATTTATAGACAATTGTCTAGTTGTGTAGGTTTAATTTAAATTGTTTTTAAAGTAACAGTTTTAATGAATTAACAAGTTTTAACAAGACATTAGCAAATAATCTCAAAGCTCATATGGCATAGTAGTATGCTACTATGAAAAGAACCTAGAAAAGAATATTGCCAAAGTTTTTGTACAAATAGCAGCAATGTCATAAAAATTGTTCAATTGGGTATCAAGCAAAGCCTTGGACATGCAATGCATGTCCTTGAACTAGGCCTTAGTATGGACCCATGTGCCCTATATTATATTAGTATGTACTTTTGCTGGGTAGTTTGGGTCCATTAAGTGTAGTTAACTAATAAATAATTGGGCAATTGTTTATATACCTGCAACTGGTTAGTGATGATATGCATCAAGGGGTTTGATTTGCAAAGATTTTCAATAGCTTACAGCTTTGCAATAGGAATAATAGTCAGTGCTACAGAGCATTTAGCCATAGATATAGCCTTAGTCATGTATTACCACACCATTTGAAAACTTGCCAAATTGAAAGCATTCAATTATTGTACTAAAATTTGTAGGCCTAACTAAGGAAGTCCTTATCTTTTGTAAAGTAGGCCCAATTAAGCATCCAAAACTATAGGATTACCAATTTTTACTCTTATTATAAGACTAGGCCTACGGCTACAAGATATTAAAGAGCAAATTAGCTACCAACAATTTTTCTAGCCTAGGGATTTAGATTACTAGGCCAACTAAAAGCAGTTAAAAATATGGTATTAATATATTTGATTTTATAAAGGGATTGTGTTTTAATATTAGACTTGTAAGTCATATAGGCTACCATATTTAGGATCATGCTAGAAAATTTGGCATGCACCTAGCAGCTAGGTGCATGCCAAAAGAGCCAACAATTGCATTCCAACAATTTGCAGCATATTAATAGACCAAAGAGAAACATTCTGTACTCCCTACTAATGCTGTGTGCAAGCCACTTTAATAACATCCTGCACGCAATTCAAGCATGCCATTTAGCTACCCCATAGCCTATGGCATAGGTTATGCAAGTGCATGCTAAATTCATCAATAGCTATACACCCAGTGAAGGGGGCGGACCCTGATGAGTTCGGTTCGAGGGGGGGGGGGGCGGTTTGAGTCTGGATGGCTTTTTCGTGAAAATTTGCTTGGTGACTGCATTTTTCTTCCTTCGCCGAAAGAATATGATATGCATTTCCTTCCATCCCCCCTAGTTGCGCCGCTGTTACACCTATTTAAACTTTACTTGGAAATGCATATCAGATGGAAAATTTTGGCATGCACCAGGCCTACTTGATTCTAAGCATGGGTTTACCTATATATATATGAACTTTACATTTATTTATTTTTTAGTTATTAAATAATTTGTATACATTTACATTACAATAAAAATAGTAGAAGATTTAAAGCCATTGTTTAAACAGTAAAAATAAGGGCGATCTTTTGGAATCCCGCTATAAATTATTTATAGAATAAATGTGAAGTTTCGGTATTGTGAAGTCTCTGGCTATACTTTTCAGCATTGTGAAGTTTCGGTGTTGTGAAACCCCGCCACTCAATTACGCACACGTAGTGACAGTGCGGCGAATGATGTGCATGTACTATAGGTATACTCATAGATGTCCTTAGAGCTGCGGCAATTAAGGACCACTATGCGGCGTCCTGATGGTTAAAAAAGCGACGTAAAATTGATCGAGTACTTATCGATACTAAACATATATAAGTATTTAAAATATGAAACGTACTGATGCAATAAAATACATTAGTTCAAAATGAACCAAAAACCTCATCAACCTCTGAAAATCTCCGGTGAGAATGACCAAATAAATAGTACCACTATATGGTGTTCGTCCATATGGACAAACCTTTTCGCCGAATGAGAAAAAGGAATGGCTAAACCACCTTCGCCGAAATGGACGCAAGTCATTAGTTTCATTCTGCACTGTTTTATAGGATTACGAGCTGATTCCTTAAACGCGTGTCTGACTAAACAGCAGTCTTAGACAACACCAAAATTTTACATTTTTTGTAGGCGGTTTACTTTTTTCTGCGAAACGTAATTGAAAAAAAAATTTTGCGACACTGCAAACACTGCAGTCTCGACAGCAAACGCTGCATGCCGTCTTTATCTCCAGCTTAAAAGAGTTCAAGTGAAAGGCCTCGACCAATCTGACAAACTATCAGATCTCCTTGGCAACAATGTCGCGCAGCTGGAGAGTGGCAAAGTGACCGCCGCGTTCATCGAAGTCCACAAAGCGCAGCTAATTTTGGTGGGTGACGCGGGCCAAGCTCTCGAGCACCAAGGATCAGCTCGTTGGGATCCAATGTACAAGGTACTATCTATCTATCGTATTCTAAATACCAAACTACTGTTATCTGTTGTTGATGTTCGTTGCAAATTTATACGAACTTAAAGCGCAAAGTAAAAAGAAAGTGGCCACAAATTTATTATTTAATATAAAAGCGTTACAGTTCCGCCGTCGAAAATTAATATTTATTCTGTAAAGCTCAACTGACAAATAAATCTAAATTTCTGACAAAAGAGGTCAGTCAGAAAAGGACAGAGCTAAATGCCGAGATAGAATCGAAATTTCTAAGAACATTCTATCCATTAAAATATTACATAGAAATTATACTTTAAGCGATGATAAAATTCATATTTGGTAGGAATCTGGTTTCATTAGATCACTTGTAACTAAAATTATACCACGCACACATAAACCTTAGCCTGTGCAGCCATCTATCTCCGAATTCTCCCATCCGGCTTCATCCGACACACATGTCAGCCCTCTTTAATCCTTACCCACACACAGCCACCTCACTCCAACTTCTTACCCTCAAGCGGCCACCCCAACTCCATTCATTACTCAAATAGACCAGTTACCCCTCCTAGATTCCTTACCCACACACAGCCACCTCACTCCAACTTCTTACCCACAAACGGCCACCCAAAAAATAAGACCGCTTAATAAGTTTTTATTGAGTAAAATGGTTTTAACGAATGGGTGCCGCAATTTTTTTCCGAGGCCATTTCACGGCACTGGGGGCAGGTGCTCCCGTACGGCCTGAAGAATCCGCGCCCTGGGCCCCTTCGGCAGGCCGATTCCGCGTAATCCCTTATCATCTAAGCAGACCAGCTCGCGTATTCCAATGTTGTGCTGCTCAAAGTGCCGTATGTACTGCCCGTAGCCCAGATAGTCCAGGAATTGGTGCAGAAATGGCGGTTCCGAGCCGAAAAACCTGCATTAAAGAGAGCGTTAATTAATTCATCAAATCAGAGATCCAGAAAACGCAAAAGTCAAACGCACTAATAAGAGCAAATACGACTGACCAGCTGAGCTTCTTGTGCCTCAGCGGATGAGTCATGTAGCCAAGAATACCCGGACGATCTGGCGGCCAGTCGCGTTGCCAAGACGACCCAGCGTAAACGCCGTGACTAATCTGCTCGAGAGAGTCGGCATGGTCGCCATTAGCGACGGATTCCGCCAGTCGGCTGTTGTTGACCTGATGACGAATGCTCGGCTGCTGCAAGTCGTCCAGCTGCACCTGATGCGGATCGGCTGGCGACATCAGACTGAGGGCTTGGCTCAGGCGCTGGCTGAGATGAGTCACGTGACGCTCCAACCTTCTCAGTCGGTGCTCCAGCGCTCTGAAGATTCGACGTTTCATTTTAGTTGAATTTACATGGATTTAGCAAATCAAATAGCAGTTCGTATTAAAGTTTAAAATACGAACAAAACGGTCCTTTTTGAAGCTTGCTTTGACCATAGACTCGTAAATCAGGAATTTAACCGCGGTATTTTGACACCCCTACACCATGCTTTTAGTCCCATGTGACAGTGTCACAACTCATTGGCAACCAGTTTAACAATCTCGTTTTTTACCCCACAAAACTTCGTCTTAATTCTGGAATTCGAAAAGCAAATAGAAAGAAAATTCGAAAGGCTTCCCACCTGACGACCGCTTCGCTGCTGTCTGACGAGGAGCCCGACAGGTCGTCTTGCTCGTCGCCAAGACCATCTCCCTCGCTATCGAAATTCTCCGAAGCCGAGCTGCCGCCGATGGACGGACGTCGCCGCCTTCGGTCTCGACTTTGTTTCGACGAGCTTCCGGGTCGACGCTCAGTCGATTCGTGACGGTGATCTCGGCTTCGACGACGCCGTTTCGATGATTTTCTAGGCGGAGAGGGCCGCGGCGGGGGATGCCTCGGCGGTGGCGGACGAGGCGGCGGCGGCGGTCGTTCATTCGGCGCCGGCGTCGTCTCCTTAGCGTTGTCCGCCAGTTCGGAGCTGCCAGGCCGGCTGAAGTCCAGCTCCGCCAGCGTCCCCTCTTCATCGTCAATTTGGCCGATGCTGACGAATTGGGCTTTGTTGGCAGCGGCTACTGCGGCGACAGCGACTTCCGCGGGAGATTTCAACGGCTTGACGGCGGAGGCGTATGGACTCTCCGGCTGGAAGGCTTCGTTGGCGCGGCCGCTCGCTGGTGACTTCGGCTGATATCTGAGATGTTCGAGATTTAATCAAGGACACCTTAAGTAGAAAGACGGGACACTTTGTTTCTTGGAAAGTTTTTGGAGTCCAATCTTCGCGAAAAGATACCCTACGGAGATAGGAAATTTGCAGTTTTTACGTAAAATTAAAGATTTTGCTCGATTGGAAGCAGATGCAAATCTGATCTTTTGATATGTGCTTCTTGCCTTCTTACTCTATCGAACCATGAACGTCTTAATTTGTGAAAAATTGATCTTCAAATTATTTTTATTGATATTGATTCACTTTCGTCAAAAACTACTGAATGACAAATAGTCAATCCAGAGAGTGAACCAAGTGACTGGACCACAAAAGTACTCAAAATACTGATTGATAGAAATGTTTTTTTGAATAAAACTGACTTGATTAGAAGAGAATCAGGACTTGCGCAGCTGGTGAAATATTATTTTTTTGAAATTGTAATTTTCGAAAAATGTTTTACAAGGGAAATAATTTAAACATCAATTTATCACAAATTATGGCGTACATGGTTCGTTAGAGTAAGAAGGCAAGAAGCACGTAGCAAAAGATGAGATTTGCATCTGATTTTGATTCTTCCAATCGAGCGAAATCTGCAATTTTACGTCAAAAAGCTGCAAATTTCGCCTCTCCGTAGTGTATTTTTTCACGAAGATTAAACTCCAAAAACTTTCCAAGAAACGAAGTGTCCTGTCCTTCTACTTAAGGTGTCCTTGGATTTAATCAGCTATTATAACGGCTATTAAAAGTTAGCATAAATAGGACTGTATCGTTTTAGGCTTGTTCAAAGTATTGATAAAGTCTATAACAAAGGTTTTTGACGATGAAAATTAATAAGCTCTAACTTAACCCAGATGTTGGCATATTATAACCGCTATTAAATTTTTTTCATGGAAAAATTTCCATAAAAAATTCCCGCCTAGTAACTCACGCATCGGAGGGTTCTTCGTCCAGCTGCAGACGCTGCTGCTGCTGCTGATGATGACTTTGATTGAAAGTTCTCAATTGTACCGGGGTCTCGAATCCCGGTGGTGGGGGAGGCGTCTTCGGATTTTCTGCCTATTAACATGCCAATTTAGTGTAATTTATCAGCAAAAATACTAGACGTTCTACTCACAGTAGATGAACTTAGGCATTCAAAACTGTTATCTCACCTGGTCAGCCTTCACAGACACTCGCAAAGGAGGCACGGCGTGTTTAGCTAAACCTTCGAGTTTTTCATTTCCCGCCTAAAAATACAGGGACGATCGTCAACCTAACATCTGAAGGAAAATTTCTAAATAATAAAAACGTAAAACACATTTAATTTTAAATTTTTACTTTAACAGACTAATGGACGTAATATTAACAGTAAGCAACATTTAGCAACGCGTGTATTTATTGACACAATGTCTTTCAAAGAAAATACAATTTCTCTGCAGAGTAAAAATTGTACGATATATTGCCTGCAGTAAGCGATAATTACAACTATAATATTTTTAGAATAAGGACAAATGTGGGCGAAGTCAAGGCTTATAAAGAACAAATTAATCAAGTCTCGTTAAAGTCCGTCAGCTCCTCCGCCGAAATAAGTGGTCGCTCAATCGACCTCTTCGACGGTGGGCCCGCCAGCTCGGCCCGCTCGCTGATGAGCCTGCGGCGGCGCCTGCTGCGACTGCTGCTGATGCAGCTTGGCCATGAGAGGCGAGCACAGGCTGCTCAGCTGCCGCTGCTGCTCCGCAATCTCGTCCTTGTCGGCCGTCTGGTTGTTCTCCAGCCAGGAGATGACGCGTTCGCACGCGGCGGTCACCTCGCCGGCCTCCTTCTCGCCCAGCCGGTCCTTGCAGTCGGTGGCCGCCTGCTTGTACTGGAAGGCGAGCGACTCCAGCTGGTTGCGCGCCGCCAGGCGCTCGCGGTGCCGCTCGTCCTCCGCGCGGAACTTCTCCGCGTCGCGCACCATCCGCTCGATCTCCTCCTTCGACAGGCGGCCCTTGTCGTTAGTGATCGTGATCTTCTCCTCCTTGCTGGTGCTCTTGTCCTTCGCCGACACCACCAGGATTCCGTTGGCGTCAACGTCGAAGGTCACCTCGATCTGCGGCACTCCGCGCGGCGCTGGCGGGATGCCGTCCAGGTTGAACCGGCCCAGCAGGTGGTTGTCCCTCGTGAGCGCCCGCTCGCCTTCAAACACCTGCACCGTGACGCCGCTCTGGTTGTCCGAGTACGTCGTGAACGTCTGCGTCGCCTTCGTCGGGATGCGGCTGTTCCTCTCCACGATCTTGGTCATCACGCCGCCGGCAGTCTCGATGCCCAGCGACAGCGGAGCCACGTCCAGCAGCAGCAGGTCTTCGATCTTCTCGTCCTTCACGCCGGTCAGCACCGCCGCCTGCACCGCGGCTCCGTACGCGACCGCCTCGTCCGGGTTGATCGACTTGTTCAGCGTCCGGCCGCCCATGAACTCCTGCAGCAGCTTCTGCACCTTCGGGATGCGCGTGGACCCGCCGACCAGCACAATCTCGCTGATGCTGCTCTTGTCCATCTTGGCGTCCCTCAGCGCTCGCTCCACCGGCTCCATCGTCTGGCGGAACAGGTCGGCGCACAGCTCCTCGAAGCGGGCCCTGGTCACGCTGGTGTAAAAGTCGATGCCCTCGAACAGCGAGTCAATCTCGATGCTGGCCTGGGCCGAGCTGCTCAAAGTTCGCTTCGCTCGCTCAGCCGCCGTGCGCAGCCGCCTCACTGCCCGGGCGTTGCCGCTCATGTCCTTGCGGTACTTGCGCTTAAACTCCTGCATCAGGTGCTCCACCAGCCGGTTGTCAAAGTCCTCGCCGCCCAAATGAGTGTCGCCCGCCGTCGATCGCACCTCGAACATGCTGCCCTCCGACACAGTCAGGATTGACACGTCGAACGTGCCGCCTCCCAGGTCAAAGATCAGAATGATCTTCTCGCCATCCAGGCTCTTGTCCAGCCCGTAGGCCAGGGCAGCCGCTGTCGGCTCGTTCACAATTCGCAGCACGTTCAGCCCGGCGATCGCGCCCGCGTCCTTCGTCGCCTGTCGCTGGCTGTCGTTGAAGTAGGCCGGCACCGTGATCACCGCGTCAGTCACCTTCTCGCCCAGGTAGGCCTCCGCCGTCTCCTTCATCTTGGTCAGCACCATGGCCGAGATCTCCTCCGGGAAGAAGGTCCGCCTCTCGCCCATGTACTGCACCTCGAGCTTTGGCCGGCCTCCCTCGCTCAGCACCTTGAACGGCCACAGCTTCAGGTCCCGCTGCACCGTCTCGTCGCTGAACTTCCTCCCGATGAGCCGCTTGGCGTCGAACACCGTGTTCTCCGGGTTCATCGCCACCTGGTTCTTCGCCGCGTCGCCCACCAGCCTCTCCGTGTCCGTGAAGGCCACGTAGCTAGGCGTGGTCCGGTTGCCCTGGTCATTGGCGATTATCTCCACCTTGCCTGCCTGGAACACGCCGACGCACGAGTACGTGGTGCCCAGGTCAATGCCGATTGCAGGTCCGCTCCTCTTGCCCATGATGCTTCACTGAGCTGAGCTTGAGTTGCTTTGCGAGATATGGAAAAGGCGTCAAGCCTTGGACAATTGCTTGCGAGCTGCTTTGTTGCTTCGCGAGTTGCTTCGGTTGCTTTCCGAACTGCTTGCTCTCCGGCCAGCGACACCGCTTGCTTTTATAGACTGCAGCTCGTCTTCGAGAAGTTTCCAGAATTCCCGTTCACTGCCGTCACCCATTCGCTCCACTGCTTCGCTGCGCTATTTTTAGAATCTGTCTTTCTGGAATCTTCTATTGACGGACGAAGGAAAAAATGAAATGCCACATTCCAGGAGTCTACTTGCAGTAGAAATGTAAACAAAAATATTTTATTTTAGTGATAAAATGATAGAATTAAATTTTATAACGTGAAATTTAACTTTTTACATCTCTCGAGACATCAAATGACTCTTCCAGAAGAAAGTGATCCAACGTCAAACTTACAAAAGTGGGTAGCCCCACCGTTTTGGAACTGCTGCGAAGATCGTCTTCCGTGACAGTCACTGATGATGACTCTGACTGTGGTTTGGGCGCCAGCATTCGAATATCCGCCGACGAATTGCGTGCCAAGGGCTTGGCCGACTGCTGCGAATGCCAAGTGGACTTTTTAATAAAAATGTTTGTTGTTTATTTTAAGCGATAAAATATAATAACGAGCAGAATTTTCCCTTACAACATTGATGACACGAACTTGACTAGGTTTTTGTGCTGAGCCATCGGCTGAAATTGCGTTGGCAATATTTTGGTTACTGTTTAACGGCCCCCTTATCGCCTGCCTCTCAATGCCAACCTGTCCTTGCCAAGCCCTCACTCTCAATCGCTTACTATACCAACCCTCACACCAAATTCCTCACTAAAAATTCCTCACTCCTATCCTAACCTCCCACTCACAACCACAGACACCCAGAATCTTAAATCCCAAACTATCACTCCAATCCCTCACTAACACCCCTCACAAACACCCCTCACAAACACCCCCTCACAAACACCCCTCACAAACACCCCCTCACTAACAACCCCTCACAAACACCCCCTCACTAACAACCCCTCACAAACACCCCCTCACTAACAACCCCTCACAAACACCCCCTCACTAACACCCCCTCACTTACACCCCTCACAAACACCCCCTCACTAACAACCCCTCACAAACACCCCCTCACAAACACCCCTCACAAACACCCCCTCACTAACACCCCCTCACTGACGGGCCTCACTCTTAATACCCTTGCCCTTAAACAAATTGGCATCGCAGTGACCAACCTAGAACTGAGTTATTCGCACTACCTACGAACTCAATGAAAGTTATAAGTTTTAACTCACGCACCAGTAGCACTACCCTCTTTCTGCTGTTGGTAGATACCATCTATTCGAGTCAATGGTGCATCCGGGGCAGCCTTGCCTGGTGATAAAGGCTGCTTGCTTATTGGCAACTGTTGTTGTTGCTGTTTCTTCTGCTGCTGCTGTCGCTGTCGCTGATGTTTTGCCTGCTGCACAGTCGATCTTGACTGCTGCCTGGACTGAAATTTGTTGATTAAAGGCCAATTGAAAATTCTTTCGTTGCTTTGAAGCCAATTATATCCAACTCACCGACGCAGCAGCAGCTGCAGCCGCTCTGGCGTCGCAGAAGCTTCTAACCCAACGGACCAGGTTGAGGGTCTGATAAAGTGAGCCAGACATGATCTCTGCGCGAAATGGGGATATCTGCTGTGTCTTGTTCACTATAGCTGGAGGAATGAAACTGCATTCGGAAGCTGCACCTACCCGCAGCGCCGCTGCTGGGCTGGGCGGCGCCCATTCGGCAGAGGTGACTCACGCACAGGTCCAGGTTCGATAGCCGAGCCGCCCGAGTCAGCGGTGACCGGTTGAGTCCTTCGATTGGCTTATCGACTGCGAAGGATAATTGCAAACTAACTAAACTAACTAACTAACTAACTAACTAAACTAACTAATTAACTAATTAAATAACTAACTAACTAACTAAATAACTAACTAACTAACTAACTAACTAACTAACTAACTAACTAACTAACTAACTAACTAACTAACTAACTAACTAACTAACTAACTAACTAACTAAATAACTAACTAACTAAATAACTAACTAACTAATTAACTAATTAACTAACTAACTAACTAACTAAGTAACTAACTAACTAACTAACTAACTAAGTAACTAACTAACTAACTAACTAACTAACTAACTAACTAACTAACTAACTAACTAACTAACTAACTAACTAACTAACTAACTAACTAACTAAATAACTAACTAACTAACTAACTAAATAACTAACTAACTAACTAACTAAATAACTAACTAACTAAATAACTAACTAAATAACTAACTAACTAACTAAGTAACTAACTAACTAACTAACTAACTAACTAACTAACTAACTAACTAACTAACTAACTAACTAAATAACTAACTAACTAACTAACTAAATAACTAACTAACTAACTAACTAAATAACTAACTAACTAAATAACTAACTAAATAACTAACTAATTAACTAATTAACTAACTAACTAACTAACTAACTAACTAACTAACTAACTAACTAACTAACTAACTAACTAAATAACTAACTAACTAACTAACTAAATAACTAACTAACTAAATAACTAACTAAATAACTAACTAATTAACTAATTAACTAACTAACTAACTAACTAACTAACTAACTAACTAACTAACTAACTAACTAACTAACTAACTAACTAACTAACTAACTAAATAACTAACTAACTAAATAACTAACTAACTAACTAACTAACTAACTAACTAACTAACTAACTAACTAACTAACTAACTAACTAACTAACTAACTAACTAACTAACTAACTAACTAACTAACTAACTAACTAACTAACTAACTAACTAACTAACTAACTAACTAAATAACTAACTAACTAACTAACTAACTAACTAACTAACTAACTAACTAACTAACTAACTAACTAACTAACTAAATAACTAACTAACTAACTAACTAACTAACTAACTAACTAACTAACTAACTAACTAACTAACTAACTAACTAACTAACTAACTAACTAACTAACTAACTAACTAACTAACTAACTAACTAACTAACTAACTAACTAACTGACTACGTCGTATCGCTAACTAAAAAACTACATTTTTAGCTAACTAAACAACAAACTAAAGTCTCAAAGCCCTCTAAGATTGCCCGCTTAACTCACGCAGCTTCTCAACAACCAGTGGCAGCGACAGGCCGTCGGCCACAGCGGCCTGAAGGCTGATTGACTGAGGCCGGCGCGCCTGACCAGCGGACGAATTGGCTGAATCCAAGCGCGCCAGGTTGGAGTTTAGCCAAGCCAGGTGGCCCTACAGCAAGTGCAGGGCAGTTTTGACCTGATTACACCCGAATATGCTACAATCTATGCAATAATTATTCACCTGAATTTCTGTAGAAGCATTGCCCGACGCCGCACCAGCCGACCTCAAAGGATTGCGCCTGGCGTCCCACTGAGCAGCCGCCAGGCCGGCCATGGTGGTTGCCGGGAGCAGAATCAAACGGCGGGAAACAAAATGGCGCGCCAATCCAAGCCGTATTTATTTTTAAGCTCCAACAGGCAGACGCGAGCAATTATAATCTTTGCAAAAGACAATAAACTGACAAGCTAATAAAGACGGGAAGGGCGAACTCGGGGGGGGGGGGGCTTAAAGTTGACAGAGCGAACAGTTAGAGCAAGATTCTGAAGATGATGCAGCGTTCAGAGCGAGAGCGGACAGGAGTCGCAAGATAAACTTTGCTCACACGGCTCAATTAAAGAGACTAAAGAGACTTCTTCTTGAATTCTCGGACGACCCCCCGCTGAGTTTGCGGCGCTCAAAAAATGTGTGAGAGAAAATATACGAGCGCATATTGAGACGCCATTCCCTATGCGTGCGTGTAAAGAGAGTGCCTATAGCTGCACTGCTCCCAGCGGCTGCTCAAAGCCAGCTCATTGGTGGGAAGCGAATCCATCAAATGCAGCCAGTGAATGAGACGCTGACAGATATTCAACTGATTATAAACTAACGCTGCTTACCCATGGCTTATCGGACAATTAACTGTCAAACTAACAGGTGCTCCATCAGTGCAGTGCAGCTTTGGCGGGGCTGTTTCCGATGAGGCTAGGGGGTGGGGGGTCAAAGGGGGGCTGAAATTCATCCGCATCCCATTTTGCGGCAGCTGGCCAATTCAGAGAGGCAACGCAACGGGGGGAGGCCAAGGTTTGAGAAGTATTGAAAGCTATAACAGGGAAAATTTAACTTCAACAGAAAGCCTATAGTGCTATGGGTAAGCTCCGTCCCTTACAGGCAGCATGCATGCGGCCATCAATAATAAAGGAAGGCAAGAGGAGCCATACCCATATCTAACCTGGGGGTGAACTTCGCAGTAGCAGCAGCTACTCAACTTTGGTAATAGAAATACAGCTGAGCCAATGCATGCCAAAGCAGGAAAGCCAATTTCTTTGCAGTGCAATTGCATAAACAGCATCAGAAACGATGTGAGTCATGTTTTACCTACGGGAAAGTTACACATGTAAAAGCAGTGCATATAGACGTAAGCTTTTAATAGAAAACACAGTTTTCTGGACCCACACTATACATTAATTTAATACAGGCACTCACTGAGAATCGCCCATTAGCACTCACTGAGAATCGCCCATTAGCACTCACTGAGAATCGCCCATTAGCACTCACTGAGAATCGCCCATTAGCACTCACTGAGAATCGCCCATTAGCACTCACTGAGAATCGCCCATTAGCACTCACTGAGAATCGCACATTAGCAGTCACTGAGAATCGCCCATTAGCACTCACTGAGAATCGCCCATTAGCACTCACTGAGAATCGCACATTAGCACTCACTGAGAATCGCCCATTAGCACTCACTGAGAATCGCCCATTAGCACTCACTGAGAATCGCCCATTAGCACTCACTGAGAATCGCACATTAGCACTCACTGAGAATCGCACATTAGCACTCACTGAGAATCGCCCATTAGCACTCACTGAGAATCGCCCATTAGCACTCACTGAGAATCGCACATTAGCACTCACTGAGAATCGCCCATTAGCACTCACTGAGAATCGCCCATTAGCACTCACTGAGAATCGCCCATTAGCACTCACTGAGAATCGCCCATTAGCACTCACTGAGAATCGCCCATTAGCACTCACTGAGAATCGCACATCAGCACTCACTGAGAATCGCACATCAGCACTCACTGAGAATCGCCCATTAGCACTCACTAAGAATCGCCCATTAGCACTCACTGAGAATCGCCCATTAGCACTCACTGAGAATCGCACATCAGCACTCACTGAGAATCGCCCATTAGCACTCACTGAGAATCGCCCATTAGCACTCACTGAGAATCGCCCATTAGCACTCACTGAGAATCGCCCATTAGCACTCACTGAGAATCGCCCATTAGCACTCACTGAGAATCGCCCATTAGCACTCACTGAGAATCGCACATCAGCACTCACTGAGAATCGCACATCAGCACTCACTGAGAATCGCCCATTAGCACTCACTGAGAATCGCCCATTAGCACTCACTGAGAATCGCCCATTAGCACTCACTGAGAATCGCACATCAGCACTCACTGAGAATCGCCCATTAGCACTCACTGAGAATCGCCCATTAGCACTCACTGAGAATCGCCCATTAGCACTCACTGAGAATCGCCCATTAGCACTCACTGAGAATCGCCCATTAGCACTCACTGAGAATCGCCCATTAGCACTCACTGAGAATCGCCCATTAGCACTCACTGAGAATCGCCCATTAGCACTCACTGAGAATCGCCCATTAGCACTCACTGAGAATCGCCCATTAGCACTCACTGAGAATCGCACATCAGCACTCACTGAGAATCGCCCATTAGCAGTCACTGAGAATCGCCCATTAGCACTCACTGAGAATCGCCCATTAGCACTCACTGAGAATCGCACATCAGCACTCACTGAGAATCGCCCATTAGCACTCACTGAGAATCGCCCATTAGCACTCACTGAGAATCGCCCATTAGCACTCACTGAGAATCGCCCATTAGCACTCACTGAGAATCGCCCATTAGCACTCACTGAGAATCGCCCATTAGCACTCACTGAGAATCGCCCATTAGCACTCACTGAGAATCGCACATTAGCAGTCACTGAGAATCGCCCATTAGCACTCACTGAGAATCGCCGATTAGCACTCACTGAGAATCGCACATCAGCACTCACTGAGAATCGCCCATTAGCACTCACTGAGAATCGCCCATTAGCACTCACTGAGAATCGCCCATTAGCACTCACTGACAATCGCCCATTAGCACTCACTGAGAATCGCCCATTAGCACTCACTGAGAATCGCCCATTAGCACTCACTGAGAATCGCCCATTAGCACTCACTGAGAATCGCCCATTAGCACTCACTGAGAATCGCACATTAGCAGTCACTGAGAATCGCCCACCAGCACTCACTGAGAATCGCACATTAGCAGTCACTGAGAATCACTCATATTTGCAACGCAAATGCAAGACAGGTGTTATTCTCTCAGTAGACCGAAAAGATTCCGTTAAGCAAGCACCACCGTAACTTGAATACCCCTTTTACACACACAGGAGTTTACCGAGATCACTTTACCTCAAAGCAAAACGAAGCGAAGCGAAAATCGCTAATTCACTGACAAAAACCAGTTTAACAGCTGAGACAGCAAAGTGCTTCCTTGAAGACAAATACTTTCCACACATTGCGTACGTTCAAAGTTTGATTTGCTAACTTTTCTACTTTTACATATTGCAATAGTAGTATAAAGTGACTGTTCCCATAAATTTAGCGTAAACATTGATTAATTTTTAACCTTAACTTAGCAATTTTCGGATTCGCTTCATCGGAATTTGGCCCCAACAAACAACAGGGATGTACAATAAAATAAAGGAAGCCAAGATTTAAATCAGTTTTCCTGTTGAACAATTTTTTTCCAATCAAGACAAGCGAACACACAGAATCCTTACTTCAAGCTTGCCACTGTTTTGCTCCTAATATACTTCCGGCCGGCAAATGGTATATCCAGCAGCATTATTTCGCATAATTAATTCAGTCTACAGCGGGGCAAGCCGCGGCCTCTCAGCTCCTGAAGGCTCTACTTCTTCTTGGACACGCCGACGGTGCGACCGCGCCGGCCGGTGGTCTTGGTGTGCTGGCCGCGCACCCTCAGGCTCCAGAAGTGGCGCAGGCCGCGGTGGGCGCGCACCCGTTTCAGCCGTTCGAGATCTTCGCGCAGTTTGGTGTCCAGCTGGTTGCCAATAGCGTGCCGGTGCTTCATATCCTTGATATCCTTCTGCCGGTTCAGCACCCAGTGCGGGATCTTGAACTGCTGCGGATTCATGATGATCGTCACCAGCTGCTCGATCTCGTCGTCCGACAGCTGGCCGGCCCGGCGGTCGCGGCTGATGCCGGCGCGTTTGGCAACCAGGTCGGAGTAGCGCCTGCCGACACCCTTGATGGAGGTGATGGCAGTGCGGGCCATCACTTTGCCATCAATGTTGGTGTTGGAGATGCGGATGATGTGCTTGAAGCTGGCCGGGATAATCAGCGACATGATGATGCTGGCAGCTGGAGTTTGGTTGGTTAGTATAAAATAATGAAGCTTGTGGATGCTTTTTGGAGAACTTTACACAATAACCAACAATCTTATTTGTATTAATGAGTCAAACCATTAACATTGATGCACTTTAGTACATTAGAGTGCATAATGTTCAGCTCATCTAGCCATGAAGTTTTTAGATTCATAGGCCCCTAGTCCAAATATACTAGGAATCATGTTTTGGTTTGCATGGGCGCTCGCGACTGTGCAAACCGGCTTTAGTTATCAGCCCATCTGCACTTGTGCACCTGTTAGGCTGCGTGTTTGTATGGGGTGGGGGCTGTGGCCCCATGTGTTTTAAGCTGCTCTAGAGGCCATGTTTGAATCAATTTGCGAACTTGAAAAAATTGTCTACTCTATTATTGTATTGTTTTTATATTGTATTTTTAACTACAGATAGGATTATTGCCTCAATAAGAACTCCAGGACATACAAGTGGCACATGCAGGAGCTTTTTTGCTCCTTCTTGCAAATTTTGTTTAAACAAAGTTGCACCAATCAGGTAAATTTTAGAAGTTGCACATGTATGCTCCAGGATAGTCTATTAAAAGCATTTTTATGCAAAAAATTCTTTTCATACAATATAAAATCTATATCCAATTTTTATGCAAGAGATATTAGCATCTAAAATACTTATTAAAGGTGCAGACCCTTAATTTTTTGCTAGAGAAATAGCTTTTGTGTGTGACAGACAGTATTCACACAAAAACCCACTATAGACCACTTTGACCATTTCTTTGAACTTTGGTTCAAAACAAAAAGTGATCAATGATTCATTAGTAATAGTCAGCCCTGGCTGACCAAATTTTCTGAGTTGCACATGTGTGCAAGATTCTGAGGATCAAGGTAAGGTGATGAATGGCCTCATGCTTGCTACTTTGTAGGCTGCCATGGAAGCCAAATTGCCTTGCACCAAGATGTGGTCCATGTTGGCTGTGTGTCTAAATCTGTCTGGCAACACCATGGAGATAGAGAGGCTAAGGCTTTTGCGCAGGGTGGTGCTGAAGCTATAAGGCAAAATCCACAGATCTGAAGAGGTACAGAGTGTTTGAGGAGGCTGCTGGCAACCAGAGTGCATGGTCCATCTTCATGGAGACTGTATTTGTCTGTCCTGCTGGGGCAATTGAGCCTGGAGATGTGGCACTGCAACCTCCTAGTCCTACCCCTGGCACGCCTGTCTGCCAACCTTCGGCTGATGCTGCTACTGTTCCTGCTTGGAGGCTGGCCTTTGGGTATCTGTGGTTGACCTGCAGGCTCAACTGTCCTGATCAGAGGTGACAGTGTAAAAGTTGCCCAAAATACACAGGTACTATCACTCAACAACCTGTCAGACCTCTTGAACAAGTGCATTGAAATGCCATTTGGCTAGTGATAGTTCAAAGCAATGGGAGGAAGGTTTTGTTAAGAGCTGTGTGCCAAGTAACAGTCATGATATCCTTTTGTGGCACTTCAGGGTTGTCTTTGGTAAGACTAGCCCTGACAATAAGTATGAATACAACTTGTACATAGATTTCCTAAACAATGATCTACATGTCCTAGATAGTGATAAGGATAAGTAGCTAACTAACTCTACTAATTGCTGTTAAATTTTACTAGTATAACAAAAAATGCATGTCATTTTTAAATACATAACACTAACAGAAATGATTCTCAAATTAGCAATTGCATGGCATACTTATGGTGCATTACTATTTTTGTTGCATTCAATCAAATTGTATATTACATAGCTATGCATGACTAACATGCGTAATTTAATAGACACTAAAATTTAATTCATTTCCATTTCAGAACAATAGCCAATTTGTCTCGCACTACTGACAATGGAGATGGCTCAAAAAATGGCTCCATGTCAACTTTGATGAAGAAAAAATATTTTACTTGAAATAAACTCTTCCTTTTACAACTGAGGAGTTAAGACAACACTGAACATGCATGCCACCTCCACAATATCCAGAAGTTGCTCGATCTATTGTCAATGGGCAGATGGAATTCAATGGTAACCCTGAGAAATTCAGGCCAGTTGGCACCAATCTGAATAGTGCAACTTGCAGAAAACAGGAAAGAGAGAGACAAAGAGGCAAAAGAAGTAAGAGATGGAGAAACAAAGTAATATGGAAGAATTAATTCGTCTATACCATAAAAAGGATTGAAACTTCTGCTGTAAAAGAAACTGCCACAATACTAAATACTATTACTACTAGGATAACTACTTAAATACTAAACTTATTGACTAAACTACTTTAGTACTTGTTGGCTTTTCTTGTTTGTTTGTATACTTATATAGACTAGATGCTTATATAAGTGGACTAAAACAAGGGACTATTATTTCTTTGAATTGAGCATAATATAATATATTGTTTATATATATTAATGTTGGAATTGGCAATGAACCTAATAATAAGTGTAATCATACAAATTATAAGGGCCCTCTTTTGTACATGTGAAAAAAATTATTGTTACAATTGCATAATTGTATGTACTGTAGTCTCTTCAGTGCATTTCTATATATCAATGCCCAAATTATGCATAACATTCTTATCCAATTATGGATTAGTTAGAGGTGTTAGTAGGAGGACAGATAGGGCCTATAGTGACTCTTTTTATAATATTTTATTGCTAGCAGTCAAGCCATGATATTGTGCATTTTGATTGGCTAGGAGTTTGCCTTCATGACTATAGTGTTTGCTTCGAACTATTTGTCTGCCTGTACCCAGAGTATAGGCTGTTATCTGCCTGTTCCCACCCCCAACAGGCAGAGGCCTGTTAGGAAGCCTCCCCTTTGGGAAGCAAGTCAAATATAGTGGCCAGCTAGCAGTGAGTCACTGCAAGCGAATCTTATAGCATATGAGGCTCCTCTCAGAAGCTCTGTTTTGCTTTGTTATTTGGAGCCCTACTTTACAATGACTAGCTAAATCATTGTTATATTTTACTGTATACTTTGCCATTATATGTTTGAATTTTCAT
Organism: Macrostomum cliftonense; assembly: GCA_950096795.1. Taxonomy (NCBI): domain Eukaryota; kingdom Metazoa; phylum Platyhelminthes; family Macrostomidae; genus Macrostomum; species Macrostomum cliftonense. The sequence continues at coordinate 323,718 of CATNEM010000326.1, forward strand.
ATTGATTTGGCTAAATATTGGTTCACTGGACACCTTACTTTTGGTCCATTTTACTTTGTTAATAGTCTAATTTAGTAATAGTCACTTTAATAGTATCATTTTGACAATAGACAAGACCATTTTGGTAACAAGACTAAACTATGTAAGGTTGCAACTATATTACAACCCTTATATTTGTTGGAATACATTGTAAATGTAAATAAATTAAAAAATTCTTTAAAACTAATTTTGGCTTGTGCAAGTAATTGACCTTTCATTTAATAGTGGAATAATATAAATGGACTTTATTAACAATTTGTTTTTAGTTTCTTAGTGAAACTCTATCCATTTTCCATAATATATTATTTAGATATAGTCATAATTGACTATTAGCTAGAAAAGAGAAACTAAAAACTAAAATTATATTAAAGTTAATTAACTCAATATTTGTCAATTTTCATTGTGTATACCTCTTTTTCTTAGTATAGGAAATTATATAGTACACATGATTTAGTTTACTTTATGAACTTATTTTTTCTAAGAAATTGATTTGTTTGAAATGTGAACTAATAATTTTGTTTATCTACACAAAAAATATTTTTGTTATAAATGCAAAAAATATTAAATAATACTATACATTTAAAAAATCATAAAATATAGTATAAATAGATGCAAAGAGGGGCCAAAACTCAACCCCCACTTGTGCCTTTGAGCCTTAGAACTACAGACCTCGAGCTAGTATTTTGAGAGTAAAACTTGACTTTGAATAATTGATCAGTCTTAGTTATTTACCAGCATAGCAGAGCCAAAACTACTGCTTATAGCAAGTATTAAGAGGGAGAGGATACTTGCTATAGAGCAGAGAAAAGACCGCTTAAGAGGCGAGAGTTATAGAGAAATTACCTGCAAGAAGCAGAGAAGTTATTACCTTATGTTGAGAGAATATACCTGCTGAGGCAGAGATATACCACTAAAGAAGCAAGAAATTAACACTTAGTGCAAGATTTAGAGCCAGGAAATTAGGAAATTAGGGCTAGGAATATTAGGCATTAGGAACATATAGGCTGTGACCCTCTAACCCTGTACATTTTGGACTAGGTTTACTGCTTGGCCTAGTAGAAATGTTACTAGACAGTTTGAGAATTAGCATTAGAGAAATTATATTAAATAGCCTTACAACAACTTTGGTATTAGCAATAGGATAACAGAAGACCCCTAGTACAATTAATGTCACTAAATTTGTCCAATATATTTTCAAAAAAAGGTCCCTAGCCTAGGTTTTTTGTGCAATAGCAATAAATACTATAGCATCCTAATGTTCTAAAAAATATCCTAAAATTTTAACTAGGATGCAATTTTGCATTTAAATATTATAAATTTATGCAATTATTTAGCAATATTTAAAGACTTGCAAAAAACTCACAATAGTCCTATTTGTCTCTAAAGTTACTGTTACCAAAGAGGCTATTGCCAAAGTTTCTATTGCCAAAGTGCTTTATTGCCAATGTGACTTGAGTCTTTGAATCCATTATCAAATATATGGCTCTAAAAAACTGATATTTCCACTTTTAAAAATAATTATGCATAATAAGCATTAGCTATGTTTAAAAAATGGCAATCTTGCAGTTTCGCACGTTTAATTATTTTTCATTTTTCATTAACTTCAGTTCGACTCAATCTCAAGTCGCCACATGGCAGGGCGTCCACCAGCTCCAACAACCATTGTACCACCTGGCGATCTTCGACCGCCTGCTGAATTGTGCGACTTGGACCCTACAATGCGTGAACTGTGTGCGTTGACAGCAAATCCAATGGAGACCATCAAGTGGCTGGCCAAGTATCGGCTTCTGGCAAATGAACGCCATTGCGACAGTTGTCCTGGTCATCCATCAATGCGTCTTCAACGTCGTGAGGGAGACCGCTTTGTTGACAACTGTGCGTGGGCCTGTCCCCAATGCCGACTGCAGGCTTCAGTCCGCAAGGATTCTTTCTTTGAGGGAAGCCATCTGACACTGACCCAGCTACTTGACCTGATCTACTGGTGGGCCATGGGTGCCAAGCAGGCCGATGTGCAGCACCAATGCCACATTGCCGAGCATACCATTGTTGACTGGCAAAATTTCATCAGGGACATTTGCGGTCAGTTCCTGCAGGACCACCCTGTGCAGCTTGGTGGTAATGGTGTCGATGTTGAGGTGGATGAGAGCTACTTCTTCCATAGGAAGTATCATCAGGGAGCCTTTCGTCCTGGGCAGTGGGTGCTTGGGATGGTGGAGCGTGGTTCCAACCACTGCATGATGGTGGCTGTTCCCGACAGGTCGGCGGCAACTCTTCTGCCAATCATTGCCCATCATGTGCTTCCTGGCACTCGGATCATCACGGACCAGTGGCAAGCCTATAACCAACTGCCTAACCACGTGACTGTCAATCACCGGCTCAACTTCGTGGACCCCAACAATCCGATGGTTCATACCAACACCGTTGAAGGCACATGGGCCCATGTCAAGGCCAGACTGCGGTCCATGCACGGAACGTCAAAGGCGCTATTCGAAACCCACCTAGAAGAGTTTCTCTGGCGCCGGTGCTTCCAGCGGAAGATCTTCGGGAATCTTCTATTCTGGGTGGCTCACTACTACTCCGTGTAGTTGATGCAGCGTGTGTCTGACTGTCTCTTGTTGTCATTATGTTGTCGTTATGTTGCCGTCGTTCTGGCACCATTTTGAAATGAAAAATAATTAAACGTGCGAAACTGCAAGATTGCCAAAAAATATATAAATAAAACACTAAAATGCCTATTTGCTACAAAATGTAAATTTAATATGCAATAAAGTGAATACAACATGATTTAAAACACAATTTATGTCAGCACACAGTAGCCATAAAATCAAGGTAGAAAGATTCCATATACTACAGCAGCCACAGATAATTAAGTAGAAGGGTCAATAGACTACTTGATTTAATCTAGCCAATTCTAGGTGTCTAGCTTTTGTATAGCTATTTAGAAAAAAAATATATATATATCAGATTTAAAAAATCAATACACCCATTTAAAGCTATGAATAACTTGAGGTAGCTAACATAAATTTGTACAAGATAGGCTACTGCTGGATGTTAGGCATTTTAGGCCTAGCACATAAATATTTGCTAGGCCAAGATGTGTCAAGAGCATATTTGAGTTAATCTGATTTATATCTAGTTTAAATAGAGCCAAACTAATTAATTTTACATTATTAGTCATTAGTCATTATTAGTCATAAAGCGGTTAAGCACCACGCAACTTAAGCAAATATAGCCATAGGACTCGATAGGAGTTAATCAGGAACTAGGTGGGGCTGGGGCCAATATTACCAAGGAAATTATACTCTATAGCACATAATCATCCATTTTTGTGATTAATTCATTGTCGCTTATTAACAAATAGAATCAGTATCATGAGTATGTTAATCAAATTTGGCATAAATATATTTGAGGACTAATGATTACTATTACTATTTCCTTAAGAAGAGCCGTAACGTATTTGTGGCTTTTTGCTATTTGCCGGGTTGTTTATCACGTTATTTTATGTGAGTTAATCAAACATTAAATCAAATAGCTTGTAACGCGTTATATATTAGCAAGCTCTAATGCCATCTGTTATTTCATAAAAAACTGTTACCCCACATCAACAGGAAATTTTTATGTTTTAGTATGTCATTCGGCTTGCTTTTATCTCGGAGCTTTTAATTTTGCGTATTCCATTTTCAGAATCAGTTCTGGAACCATGTTCTGCTTCTAGAATTTAGATCGAGAAATTTTCTCGAACCGACTCAGGATAATTTGTTTGGGGACCACTTGTTACGTGCTTTAAATTCGAAATAAAATATTTTACGGCTGAGTCAAAGACAGAAAATATTTATGTTTATTCACTCAATTATATTGCTTTTTAGATGTATGTAAAGGTTATAAGGCACTCATTTAATTTGGTGCTCTTCATTTTCCTATCGATTCTGGTTCTGAAATCAGAATTATTCTGCGTGCTCTGATAGTCTGCCAGCCACATACACAACAGTAGATAAGGTTCAATAGACTCATACATGTATAATTCAATAGACACCCAATGACCTCTAGGAGAAAAGGAGAAAGCTAGTGGTCCTTGAGCACACCTCTCGCGGCAAAATTTATGGGGAGCTAAATTTTGGATTTTGAAAAATGAAGTAAGCGGGCGAAATGAAGAAAAATCTTCCATAAAATTGATCCGCTAGAAAATCGTAAGGTGTCGTGAAATTTATAGCAGTTATACAAACGTTGAGATGTCATATTTGTGGCAGTCCATCCATCTGTACGCCAATATGTGGGGAACGATCTAAACAGGTCGATCGAAACTAAGCGTCTGGCAAAATCCGTTCTTATGATATTGTGTTGCCTATTTAGTTTCTATGACAATCTTTTAGAATCTGAACCAATATTCCTTGGAACAATATAGCCACATGATTATATGCGTATATTTTAAAATTCAAATTCTTGTTCACACTGGATCAGCGAATCACGTTGTTTATTTGTACCGCGACACGCACACCCAATGGTGCCCATATCGCGTGTGTATAAAGCATTTTTATCGAGCATTTTTCCTATCAGGTTGAGCCTTAATCGTCACTCTGATGAATTAATGTGTCTTCGATTATTAGGATCGAGTTTTATAGCCTAGTGGTATGGTGTTAGAGAAACTCTATGCATGAACATACGACGTATTTTTTCGAGGAAATTATCACCTATGCTCAAAGCGAATCTCCTAATAAAACATATTATTCGTGACAGTAAAGTCTCTTATGAAGAAACATTAATTTTTTATCTGGGATATTTTAATGGAAAACTCTCAGATGAACTATCAAAGACAACTTAAATAGGATATTATGCAAGTGGTTATTATAAAGGCGTTCGTTTCTAGAGTAAAATTAAAATGTGTTCCAGATGATTGAGATGAAAGATTATTAGATCCAAATCGGGTGCTATGAGATGTACGCAGAATCGATAAAACTTGATGTATCGTGCTGTGGTAATTGACTCTTAAAAGTAAGAGATAAAAATCCACCTGCATTTGTTTCTGTTTCAGTTTATTTTGAACGCAGCTAACGTCGAAATAACAAAGTTAATTGTACGCCACAGAGTCATCCTCGGAATTCTTCTCCATGATGTCGAGATTTCGTTTGTTGTATCTGAAATTTCGACAGCAATATTGATGCAATTGACTTTAGTTCAGCAACAGAAAACGCCTTGGCAAATAATATGAGTTACCTTGGCCTGCTCAGCGAGGCAAAGTATCTGTTGAGGCTGTGCAGGTACTGCTTCAGAGAGTCCGGATTGTCAAAGAATCCGGCTGGCTGGGCCATGGCGACGCGCATGTAGGACCTGCTGCGTGGAATGACTGGGTTTGAGGCAGCCATAGTTGCTACGGCAACCATTAAGATTAGTTGCAGCCACATTATGGCTTCTACGCTAGTATGAAATCTCAAAGCTAAGAGGCTGACTGTTTTTAGATCGTGGAGTGCGAGTCTGGGGGAGAAGCTCGACTTCCGTTTTATGTCTGCTCTTCTGCTGCTGCTGCTGACCCAATCAGTCTGCATCGCCAATCAGGCTTGTACAGAAGGACCCCCATCCGGTATTCAAGATTGCTGGACACTTCTGTAGCTGCCTATCGCGAGCCGGGGATGAGTTATCATTTTTTTCTGTTCGAAAAAAATTAATTCCACTCCGCCTGGGAATTGACCCGAAGAAATTTTGCAGAAGAGAGCAGTTAGCAACATGCGCTGGCTGACCGCGAGGCCTGCTGTGAGGCGCATGAGACGGCCTCATTAGCGCCGCCCGCAGACTCGTGCAGCTGCAACAAGGGCGCGAATAATTTGGGCGATTTTTGTCCCCCAGCTTAGGAATTTCTGAGCTAAAATTATAAATTCTCCGGATGCTAGTCACAGTTCAATGAGACTATTTCGTAGGCAAGACGCTTTTACTTGATTTTACGATTTATTAAATTTTTTTAATTTACGAGAAAATCTGAACCTTTCAAACAACCAAGCCTTGCTGATTGACATGCAGAATAATTGACTTAATTAAATCGATAAATCGAACTTGCAGTTCAAAGAGCCAAGATCCCGGATAACAGTCCCTAAAAGAAGCGCACATGAACGATTTATTAAAAAAGCCTGCAATCAAGTCCGCAGCCTTTCTCAAGGCACAGGATGGTCCTCAAATATGGCTGGTCATTAGCTAACAAGCAGGCTGCACAAGCCGCTGATCGTGCCAGAATCGGGCTTGTTTGCGCCGCTCTACGAGTCCCAATTTAGCTCTAATGGCTCAGCGCGTGATCAAAGGAAACAGGAAAACAGTCGCGTCTTTCGAGTTCGGGCCCAGCCCGCACCTTATCCATGTCATCAATGTAAGTGCGCCGCTTTAGCGCCTCCACGCGCGGAGACGGACCACCTGGGCCTCTTCGTCGTCTCTTCGGCGACTTCCACGCTGGAGCTCGAGGGCTTCGCTCAGTCGGCGAGTCTCCGCCTCGAGCAGCGCCGCGCCAAGTCGGGGGTGCCGGCTGACTGTCGTCAGCGAGGCGTCGAGAAGGCCGCGAAGCTCCATGAGCTCGGCGCCGCCAATCTGGTGGTGACGCTGCAGCGAGTTGGCCGATCGTCTTGATGGTCGCCAAGGCTCCCCAGCTGCCACATCCTCTTGCAGCTGTCGACGTTGCTGCTGAACCTTCAGAGAGGAAATCTAAGCAGAAAAAGGTGTTTAAGTAGTGCTTAACCGTGCGTGCTGGCATTGCTTAACTTGAACCAGTCAGCTACTAATGACAGACTTCATTTAAATTCCCATGCGAAACAAAACGGCCTCTCTAAAAGCACCTTTCTGCTTATAAAAACGCAAACCCAAGAAAAATAATAGAAAATCTTGACCCTATCCTGTTTGTTTTCTGCTTGCGCACCTGCTGCTCCAGCGCTCGGACGCGCAGTCTCTGCAGGCGTTCCCGACCTTCAAGCGCCCGTTCCGCACGAAGGTGAGCCGCGCGCAGCCGCTCCGACTCTCGTTCGGCGTCCTCCAGCCGACGCCGGGCGTCTCGCAGCTGTCGGCGCAGAGTTTCATTCTCTTCTTCAAGGCGTCGGGTAGCCGAGGCGAAGCCGTCCTGTTCGCGCTCGGCCGCCTGCAGGTCGGGTTTTCATGAGTTCTGGTGGTTGATGCAAAACTTGACCAACCGGTGTGTCAGGTGTTCTTTATAATGTTGATCAGGTAACCAAGTCAATTAATAACACTCTTGGGTCTGACAACATTGCGAACTCAATCCTCATTCATGCCCAATCACACCAAATACCTCCCCTACGAGCGCCTGTGATTGACTGGAATCCTCTATATAGATTTTTTCGATTATCGATCGTTGGGTGAACATTTCCCCGTATATCTAGGAGGATTAGTGGTTAGCCTTGTTCCGAATTAATTGAATTATGGCGAGCCTTCTGCCTGTTCCGTATCCTTTTATCATCCCCGTGGTTCGTTGCATTGCCTGTCTCGTGTCTCCTGTTCACAATGTGTTGGCTGAATGTAACTTTAGCTTTTCCACTCCAATTGGTTTCGGTTATTTGCAGCACTAAAATTCCAAGTAGACTTTTTTGGCCTTGCATTTTCACATTAGGACAGTTGCTGGTGATCTTCAGGCTTTGGATGTCATAAAGACAGCTGATCTGCTATTTATCTGACAGTTAAATGGCCAGAAATAGATTTCGTAGATTACACACTAAATTTCCACTCTCAAAGTATCTCCAGGGATTTGGCTTAATGCAACTGCAGTCGGCATCACGGAGCTCTCGCGATCATTTCAGGCAGCTCAAGAGACACTTATCCGTCAGCCTGAGAGGCCAAATGGCTGATATTTACCTGATGGGTATAGTCCGTCGAGTTTGATGTTGTCTCAAATTCCGTTGCCAACTGGTTAGGCAGACCCGGTCTAGACTGCTCAAATAGTTGCATCTGCAGGGAGATTGGACCGTTTTCTAGAAAATTTTCTATTTTATTGTTTTTCTCCTTGCCTCACTCAGGGTCAATTAAAGCTCCGAACCTGAGACAGACGAACTTGCTGGTGTGCAGGCGGCGGCAGCCACTGTCCCGCATCCTTGTCCGCATTGTTCGCCTGCAGGCGGCAGGTGCAAACCGCAATGGGACTCGTGGCCGAATTCTTTCTCTGTGGCCCCAGCCGGCCAAACGTGCCCTCGTCATCGACACCGCATCGCCTGGCGTCCGAAACGTCCGCCGGAAGCGAGCAGCTTGACGAGGCGCTGTTGACAATAGCTCCTCCGGTGCCGATGTTGAAAGCCTGAGGCGGCAGCGCGAAGGTGAGGGCCGGCGGCGCCTGCGGCCCCAGGTCGGCCAGGTAGAATTCCGGGCGCACGCGGATCAGGGTGGTGGCCGGGGCGGCGGCCGATGCAGCGGCCTGAGTTGGTTGCTGCTGAGCATTCATGGCCAGGAAGAGCTGCGACTCTCAACTCCCCCCATGCCCATCGCTGATTTTAAAAGCCTTGATTAGAAACGCCCTAAAGGGCCTTCTGTCGCCAGGCTATTGGGAAACAATTCTACCTGGGCTTGTCCTAATTAATTATTAATGAAAGCCTAAATGAGATTGCAACTCTGAACTGATCGGCAAAACAATGGAGCAGAAAATTTGAGTAATTTCAGATGACGAAGAGAATGTAGGCCGTAGCAAGATAGGGCAATTACACTACACGGGTCGCTGAAGATAGTTAAAGCACAGATATTTAACACTGATCGAAGGACAGGAAGGATTGATAATCTTTCGTACACTTACTTACTTTTTTTATTTAACACGATAGTGACTAGTGACTGTCGAACTAGCTCGTAATTCAACCAAAAAACTGGCATTCAAAACGTGCAGATAATTTCCGCTTTGTTTCAACGCATTGCTCTTAAAAGAACAGCCAATTACTGATGAAAAAAACGAATAGCAATCGAATTCCCAGCATCAACTTCAAGGGGATGGGAGGCGTAGAAAAGAAATAAACAGATGGTAAATCCGTGTGCCCGGCTTCAAGGATGCCAATTACCCATAAAGTAATTAGAAGAATGCCGGGCAGAAGCTGCTACACAGCAACAGCAGAGTGGAGATTATTGATGCAGATTAAAGGCACAGCCCATATTGGTAAGTGCCGAAAAAAAAAAGCTTCATCTTGATCGAATCATTCCCCATGCAGTCGGCCTGTCTCGTTCGCTCCACAGATAAAATCTGGGCCTCGATCCAAGATGCTTTTGCAACGCTGATTTCACATTATTATGCAATGCATGCCGCTTCTGCGGTGGAAAATTTCTTCTTATTAAGCGCGGTTACGTCACAGTTCGCCCAGAAAATAATGCAGGTTAATTCCGAGGGCCCAACATGGTGCTTTTAGAACCGCATCAAGTTCTGGTCCAAATTCTTCCTAGTCTTTCCTATTCTAACTCGTACAACCAGACTGCAGCTTGCCTCGACAGCGCCAGCTTCATTGGCCAATGCCTGTTGCTGAGGCGTCCCAATTCCCAGTAGCTAAGGCGCTTTTCTGTCTGTCTTTCTTTCCACAATCGGGGTGTTTAAGACAGGGAAAAAGGTAGCGAATCCTTCTGTATCCACCCCCTGGCCTTGTTTTATAAACAACTAAGACCGCGGCAGAGTTTGCCGCTACAAGAAGCCTCCCGCTATCCCATTTCAAGCTTGCCGCAAATCTTCACCAGGAAGCGTCCCACGGACCCCTCATGGCGGTCCGGAGCAGCACCAGACAGCCAGTTGCTGCGGTCTCCGCAGGGCTTCTGCTTGTCCTGCTGCTACTAGCATCCGTTACTGTTGGAGCGCAAAGGGGTAAAGCCTCATCATCAACGGTTTATTCTAATGTTTATTAATTCGAGCTGATTATTGCTTGAGACAGATTTTGATTCAATTTGCTATCTTGAAACTATAAAGAGACACAGAATTTCAGGAAAATGAATTAAAAACAGTGACAATTTACCAGATTTTCTGCATTTTCCCCATTTCATGGAAACGCGCAGTGTCGGTCGATGAAAAACTTCCAACGAGTCTGCCAGTTGGTGCTGCCGAATTTGGAACCCAGCCTGCTACTACCACGCCTGCCAATGACGAATACCTACTTGACAAAGATGCACCAACAACAGAGGAACCAATTAAAACAAAGACACATACTAAAACAGAGACACCAACTAAAACAGAGACAACAACTAAAACAGAGACAACAACTAAAACAGAAACAACAACTAAAACAGAAACACCAACTAAAACAGAAACACCAACTAAAACAGAAACACCAACTAAAACAGAAACATCCACTAAAACAGAAACACCAACTAAAACAGAAACACCAACTAAAACAGAGACAACAACTACGACAACAGAGGCACCAACTACAACATCCACATCAGAAGCACTAACTACAACATCCACAACAGAAGCACCAACTACAACATCCACATCAGAAGCACCAACTACAACATCCACAACAGAAGCACTAACTACAACATCCACATCAGAAGCACCAACTACAACCACAACAGAGCCACCAACTACACCATCCACAACAGAAGCACCAACTACAACCACAACAGAGCCACCAACTACACCATCCACAACAGAGCCACCGACTACGACATCCACAACAGAGCCACCAACTACTACAACAGAGGCACCAACTACCACAACAGAGCCACCAACTACACCATCCACAACAGAGCCACCAACTACACCATCCACAACAGAGCCACCAACTACAACCACAACAGAGCCACCAACTACACCATCCACAACAGAGCCACCAACTACAACCACAACAGAGCCACCAACTACACCATCCACAACAGAGCCACCAACTACGACATCCACAACAGAGCCACCAACTACAACATCAACAACAGAGGCACCAACTACAACATCCACAACAGAGCCACCGACTACGACATCCACAACAGAGCCACCATCTACAACATCAACAACAGAGGCACCAACTACGACAACCACAACAGAGGCACCAACTACAACATCCACAACAGAGCCACCAACTACGGCAACCACAACAGAGCCACCAACTACAACATACACAACAGAGGCACCAACTACGACATCCACAACAGAGCCACCAACTACGGCAACCACAACAGAGCCACCAACTACAACATCCACAACAGAGCCACCGACTACGACATCCACAACAGAGCCACCATCTACAACATCAACAACAGAGGCACCAACTACGACAACCACAACAGAGGCACCAACTACAACATCCACAACAGAGCCACCAACTACACCATCCACAACAGAGCCACCAACTACACCATCCACAACAGAGCCACCAACTACACCATCCACAACAGAGCCACCAACTACAACCACAACAGAGCCACCAACTACACCATCCACAACAGAGCCACCAACTACGACATCCACAACAGAGCCACCAACTACAACATCAACAACAGAGGCACCAACTACAACATCCACAACAGAGCCACCGACTACGACATCCACAACAGAGCCACCAACTACGGCAACCACAACAGAGCCACCAACTACAACATCCACAACAGAGCCACCGACTACGACATCCACAACAGAGCCACCATCTACAACATCCACAACAGAGCCACCAACTACACCATCCACAACAGAGCCACCAACTACACCATCCACAACAGAGCCACCAACTACACCATCCACAACAGAGCCACCAACTACACCATCCACAACAGAGCCACCAACTACACCATCCACAACAGAGCCACCAACTACGACATCCACAACAGAGCCACCAACTACAACATCAACAACAGAGGCACCAACTACAACATCCACAACAGAGCCACCGACTACGACATCCACAACAGAGCCACCATCTACAACATCAACAACAGAGCCACCAACTACGGCAACCACAACAGAGCCACCAACTACAACATACACAACAGAGGCACCAACTACGACATCCACAACAGAGCCACCAACTACGGCAACCACAACAGAGCCACCAACTACAACATACACAACAGAGGCACCAACTACGACATCCACAACAGAGCCACCAACTACAACATCAACAACAGAGGCACCAACTACGACATCCACAACAGTGGCACTAACTACAACAACAGCAACAACGACGGAGGCGCTTACAACAAAAACAACAGAGGAGCTAAAAGCACAACCACTACACCAGATTAAAACTGCTCGAGCAGCGGCAGCAAAAACAGCAAATGCAATGGCAGTGCTAAGTGAGTTTATTATCAATAGGACCTTTTTTGACTATTACAAAACGTAGCTTGCAAGCCTTTTCTAAATAAAAAAATGAAATTTAGATTTTGAGCCCTGCCGCCAGGAGACAAGCCAAGGCAACCTAATCAACGGCATGTCAGACTTCAGAGCCATCACAGTTTTCGGCTACCAGCCCAACCAAAACCGCTGCATGCCCTATAGCTACTATGGTAGCGCGGGCTCCTCTAACCGTTTCGACTCGCTGGAGTCTTGCGAGAACGCCTGCCAGATTCGGTTTCAGCGTGAGCAGGACAATAGCTCGTTTTTTTAACCTTCTTTAGGCTAAGGTCCCAAGTACACTATAACAGACAATTGGTCTTATTTTACTTACTTGCAGAGAACGACAATGTCAACTGCTCGTTCGAAGAAGCCACCGACTGCATAGACTACGACAGCGCCAAGTACTCAACCGATGCGCTTGTGTACTACTACGTAAAGAAGATCGGCACCTGCATCCAGGCGGTGCTGAAAGACACACCAGAGTGCAGTGGGCTGGCCGAGAACAAGTTCTTCAAACAGAAGCAAGTCTGCAGAGAACAGTGCGAGCGCCCTGCTACCGATGCTGTGATTCAAGGTACGAAGTAGCGACCTCGATTCGCCACAAATTCAAAGGCTGACCCATGCAAAATACTTAATTTTTGCTTTCTAAACCCATTTAAGATCGATGCTTTGCCATTTTCAAATCCGAAAAGGACGGCACAGTGTGCCCCTTCCGAGAGACGAGGTATTTTTACAACGAACAGACCAAGCAGTGCGTCAGTCGCCAAGCGTGCGGCACGGAGGTTGTCAGCAATAGTTTTGCTTCACTGGCAGAGTGCCAGAAGTTCTGTCTGCCCAGCTCTGTGGAAGGTCTGGAATGCAGTCCGCTTTCCTTATGTGGATTATTGCTGCTTTGCCCTAGAGAGATTGCACTGCAGCTGCAGAAACGGCACTGTAACAGAAGCAAAGAGCGAAGCAAGACCGATAGCTCCTAGAATAGATGACACATTTGGGGACACTATAGGCTCCCGGATAACACAACCTGGAAAACAAAGCAGAGGACAATTTTTAGGATGGGCGCAGAAAGTTGGTAACAAAACAGATTGTGAAGCCAGTAGAATGGAGGAATCCAGGGATTGCAGAGTGAAGCAACTGTTTATCTCTGTTCAATTCAAACCGAGGGGTTCAAGGCATGACCTTATGTGCGTAGCATCAATACCCAAAAGCGCTGCGTGTGTGGTCTCTCTGCATCGCTAAAGTCCTCGTCACTGCCACTCTTGCAGAGCTCTGCAGCCTACCAATGGATCCTGGCGCTTGCGTCTCCGAGGGAAAAAATCTGCTCCGCTTCTACTACAGTCCGGAACAGCGCGCCTGTCTGCAGTTCGCCTATTCTGGCTGTCATGGCAACAAAAATCGATTCTTCGACGAGGCTGATTGCCGAAAGACTTGCATTGCGACGGCATCAACGACGGGGCCTCCGAGAGCGTCGAAGAACAGCAGCCGCCTGGCGATAGCGGATGGCCAACTGCCGCCACTCGTCAAGGGCAACGTCTGCAAGTTGCGACCGTCTGCTGGCTCCTGCCCGATGAAGGATAGAAAGCGACTGCTGAGGTATTTCTATGATTCAAGACGGGATGAGTGTCGCCAGTTTAAGTACACCGGCTGCGGCGGCAACGGGAACAATTTTGAGACAGCCGAGGACTGCTACTACGCATGCAGGAACTACGGTTCGTAATATTTTCTGCTCCCATTTGCCTATTTTAATTGTTAAAACAAGTTTCTCAATTTTTTAAAATTTTTTTAACTACCACAGTTCCCAGCCGGCAGTCCGTGTGCCAAAGCACGGCGCAGCCTTGTGCAGCAGGAAGCCTCTGCGAAGCGAACCAGAAGCTCTGCAGCGGCAGCTGGGTTGCGCTGGACATGATACAAGACCGTTGCCAGCTGCCAAAGGACGCTTCAACGTTATCGATATCTTGGGCGGGAGTTTCCAGTTCTGAAAATAGTCAAGAACACGGCTACTATTTTGACAGCTCATCGTTCAACTGCCACCAGTCCGTGGGCAGGCATGGAGACGGCACGAACTTTTTCAAATCTTGGGAAGAGTGCAAGAGCTTCTGCTATCCAGAGAAGCGACACGTCATCTGTTTCCTGGAGAGCGACCCCGGTCCTTGCAGTGCCAGCTTGAAGCGCTACTATTTCAATAAGAAGACAGGCACCTGCACCGATATGACCTATGGTGGTTGCCTAGGCAACCGAAATCGTTTCCTTACGAAAAGTGAGTGCCAGAACATGTGCGAGAACCAGCTGCGGAGGGATCCCTGCCTGTATCCCCCGTCGCACGGCGAGGTGTGTCCTGGACAGACACCGGAAGCGTCACGCAAACCAATGTACTTTTATCGAAGCCGCACTGGAAGTTGCTACGAGTTTACGTACAATGGCTGCGGCGGCAGCAAGAACTTGTTCGCCACCGGGCAGCAGTGCAAAGAGAGGTGCAAGGCGCACCGAATTATCTTGATGCCCAGGCAAGCCCTGAAGGCAGCCCCTGAATCAGTGGCCGCGTTCACTGTGGCTGCCATCGCAACCACTACCCGCGCCACTACCATTGCAACATCAACACCGACCCAAACCTCGACGCCAACGACAACATTTAGCGTGGAGAAGTGCGTATCCGGGTCCCCTGAAGTGATCGCCAAAACACCAGCAGCCTCCTGTCCTGAGGCGAGCCTCCGCCAAGTATTCGTATTCAACAAGGACAGCTTCAACTGCAGCGTCTTCCAGTCGCCAGCCAAATTCTGCACCGACACGGAGCTCCGGGGCCCCGCCTTCTGGAGCCGTTCGGCTTGCGAGAATGCCTGTCCATTGGCTACAAAACGTAAGCCACAGAAGCTGCCTGTCTTCTTGTTTAGTTATTAGCATTTGTTTGAAGAATTTAGGCTTCTTGTAACCAATTTTTGTCTCTACGAGAAAGCTGAATAAAAAATGAACGCAACGCCAACTCCGCAGAGTGCCCGTCCAACCTGTCCTGCCCATCGGACTGCAAGTACAAGCGTGTCGTCCAACAGCTCGACAGCAACGGCTGCCTCATCTGTCGCTGTTTTGATCCATGTCGAGAAAAATGCCCGCCAAACGAGCGCTGCAAGGCCATCTGCAGCGATGAGAAGTGCTCCGAGGTGACCGCCAAGTGCCTGGCTCGTGAGTAGCTAAGATAATTAGTTGCTCCTAGCTTTGCCCAGCTAATGAAGGCATATTTTGAGATAGGCTGCAAATTATACTGATAGGCAGGGCCTATTATGCTATTAGTATTAACGAAACGTTTTTGGTTATATTGATAGCATGGTTGTAACCAAAAATCCAAAAGAGCGTGCATAAATTACAACGAAAATTCGACAGTGACTCGGCCGGGCCACTGTCCACCGTTTAAAATTTATGGCGACATCTGCGAGCGCCAGTGCGACTTCGACCTGGACTGCCCAGACGAGAGGCAGAAATGCTGCCAGAGCGGCTGCGCCCAGGGCCGCGCCTGCCAGAATCCCTACGTGACGGCGCCGCCGCCGACAACCAGCCGGCCACCGGAAGTGCCGTGCGGACAGACGTCCTACGGATGCTGTCCAGACGGAACCACAACAGCGAAAGATTCAACACTGGCCAACTGCCCGCCCTTCGCTCCACGAAGCAACCTACCGAACTCCCTGATAAACTTGGCCAAGCAGCGGGGTGTTCGCCTGATTTTTGACTGCGGCTTTTTAGCTGTTCCAAAGCCGACTGTGATGTGGCTCAAGGACAACAGGCCAGTGGTGCAGGACCAGCGCGTCCGCATCGACGGCCAGAAGCTGAAGCTGCGCCAAGTCAGCGAGTTGGACTCTGGCGAATTCGAGTGCTCGGCGTCCAACCCGCAGGGCCAGGCTGTGCGACGCTTCAGGCTGGATGTTCAAGTCCCAGCGACCATCCTGAGCCTCGTGGTGCCCGAGGAGCCGCTGCTGGTTCGCGGAGAGCCAATCCAGTTGATTTGCAATGTCACGGGAAATCCCAAGCCGGAGATTAGCTGGATGAAGAACGGGCAGCGGATTGCCGGAGAGACCGTAAGTTTGCGGATCTTAGATTACGCAGATCTGTCGTGTTTTCCCCTTTCCATCACCCAAACTGTGAACTCTCTCAACACAGGCTGAAGCACTAAACCTGACAGCTGGCCCCGCATCAGTGGGAAAGTACACCTGCAGAGCCCAGAACTCGGCTGGCCCGCCAGTCCAAGCCAAGGCGAACGTGGACTTTCGCGAGTCGCTGCGCGCTGCTGTCGCGGTCGTCAATCCAGGTGATCGAATCGTGGAAGGCGGCCGAATCAGGCTGCAGAGCCAGCTTGAGGCCGGCTACCCTGCCCCCTATCTGTATCTCTGGTTCAAGGAAGTGCAGCAAGCCTGGACTTCTGTCAACAACACTGTCACTGTGACACCGCTAGGCACCGGGCTGTCGTTAGACTTGAACCCGCTGAAGCTTACCGATAGTGGCAGATACTTCCTGCGAGTGAAAAACCAGTTTGAGACGGCGGAGTCCGAGCGGGTTGACATCAGTGTAGAGTCGCGTGAGTGCCTAGCTAACTTTGGTTTCAGAACCTAGGATTGTTGAACAAGAAAGCCATTCTGTATTTCTGCAGGATGTGGAATCGTTAATTGCGACACCAACTGCCGTTACGGATACAAGAAGGACGCCAGCAACTGTCCAACTTGCCAGTGCGTGATCCCCTGCCAGACTGTCGCCTGCATGAAAGGCCAGGTGTGTCGGCCCAGCTGCCTGGACATCAACGACTGCACAAAGTTCGCCACTCAGTGCATCTCAGGTGAGTTCAGCTTGAATGACAAGAGCTCCAGAGAAATTTTACACTGCATCAGCTGCGCCAAAAACCCACTCGCACAGCCGAGACGCCGCCGACGGACTGTGTGGACCAGGACGTTGAGTACTGCAGCCTGGTGCTTGAGCAGGATGCCGAGGCCTGCAGCTACGTGCAAGCGCAGTGCTGCAGCAGCTGCTTTGCGTTGAGCCTGGCAAGAAGTCTGGAGTCAGCAGGAAACTAGGCTTCCGGTCACGGCTTGACATGCTTATTTCAGGATCAAGGATGTTGAAGTTGCAAAATAGGAACCAAATTTTTAATCTGTAAGTCGATTGAACAACACGCATGGCTAGTTACTAAGCGGTCATCGGCAACTCATTTTACTAAATTTCATATCATATCAAATGATTCTTTATCAATGTTAGAAATCAATTTACTCATAATTCTGTCTGTCACTTCGTTAGAAAATGGATTCAATAATTTATCAGTGCAAGCCCCTATGCCTGCACCAATCTAAACATAATTAGCCATTTTTCTAATCATATTAATACTATTGTTACTAATTATTAAATATAATGCAAGAAATTGTGTGGGACATTACTGAAGCTATTGTTTCGGTTCTTTACTCATTAATTGAATGGAGTTTCCCCGGAATAAGGCCTAATACGTCGAAAAGGGAAACTGTCGCTATCCTTCAGAAGTTTGAAAATTCACTGGGAAAATATGACATTTCGAGCTTGTAAAGTGCCTGCGTGCCTGCCTTTCTGTGACTGTTAGTGTCGGCCTGTGCCAGATTTGGAAAGGTACTATTTCCTTGTTGTAAGTGATAGTCTACTGCAAGTAGAAAGTTAGTAAAAAGCGCTACAAACTTGCAGGAAAGACTCAGAAATTGTGTTATACAAAAGTGTTGAGCATGAGTAGGAGTTCAGTTAAGCTAGCTAGAGTTGGAAGACAGTCCAGTTGGCTGAGGTCGCCTGAAGACGCTTAAGAGAGCAGAAACCGGTTGCGACAGTCCTAGAAGAGGTTCAGGGACGTCCCAGCTTGATTTCCGACTCAAAATGGTTATCTTGATTTGCAAATTAAATCCAGGAGCTCAAATTCCAGGGCTAAAACACAGTTGCATTGCACCAAAAAAACTCACAACGGCATGCAAAAGAAAAAAAACAAAAAAGTATTTTATCTTCAGCTATGTTTTTTGTACGAGTAAACTAGCTCAAGGACGTCTATTTATTAGCTGATTAACTAAGTCACTACAGTTAGCGAAAATTTTTTGAAAACGACATTTTAATTATATATTTTACTACGATTGGAAAAAGTTATTGAGAAGTGCAAAAGTACATTGAAACGTTGATGCAAAGGCTGCTATAATACGCGCAAACTGTCAACAGCTGTCAATAATGCCTATTTATTAAATTGCATTTTTGACCTGCACGATCATTCAACAATAGAAGTACCAAGTTGGAAGTCACTCAGTTCTACCAAAGAAGTTGACAAAATAAAAAGTTCTTTGCGTTCAAAGGCCTGGTACTTCAACTGTTAAGCAGCAGCTAAGCTAGGATAAATGTGAGCTGGGGTCCATGGTGTCAAGCAGAATAACGGAATTCTCGGCATAAAACTAACAATAGATGAAGGCTACCGTCATGAACCGCACGATTGTTGCAGTAAATATTGTTACTCAAACAGTTCTCAACGAATAAATCAGAATAGAAGCAGCATTTCTGAATTTAATAATCACAAATTGCTTTAATAAGTCATACCGTTTGTTTGAGAAAAGTATGCCCCCCCCCCGAATTCAAATCTTTATAAAAGTAGATTGATTAAATAGAAGTGCGCTGCCCTAATCTGCCCCACTTATCAGAGTCGCCTAACCTCAATTAGCACCAGTCGTGAAGCACCAGGATCACGGAGCATCGGGCAGACAGTTATTTCAAGGTGACCAGCTCCTCAGCGCTGGTGGGATGAATGGCCACCGTATTGTCAAAGTCAGCTTTGGTGGCTCCCATGCGCATCGCTACGGAGAAGCCCTGGAGAATTTCGTCAGAGGCTTCGCCGAACAAGTGAAGCCCGATAACCCGCTCGGTGGGCAGCAGGCAGATCAGCTTGGCGCGAAATCTCGACTTCCGCTCGGTGACGGAAAAGTACATTGGCAGAAAGTCCGACTGGTAGATCTTCAAATTGGCCTCGCCATGTTTCTTCACTGCCTCTTCTGCGATTGTTGGGAAGGAAGGAAGATGAGGTCTGGCCTGACATCTTTAATCCTCAGCTTTGCAAGCCAAGCCGTAACCCTCCCAGATCCTCAGGTTGTTGGGGCCGCCAGCCTCCCAGATCCTCGGCTTGTTGGGGCCGTCACCCTCTCAGATCCTCGGCTTGTTGGGGCCGCCAGCCTCCCAGATCCTCGAGTTGTTGGGGCCGCCAGCCTCAGATCCTGGGCTTGTTGGTGCCCCAAGCTTCCCAGCCCCACTCACCCTGCGTGAGGCCGCAGGTGCCGGCAGGCGGGTGGCTGAATATCACGGACGGGATGTTGCTATAATCCAACTTGGCGTCCGGCTTGCCGCCAAACAGTCGGTCCGCCAGCCGACGGCCCGCGGCGATGGCCACAGGCGTCAGCAAGGCGCGTCCGGCCACGTCGCCGACAGCGTAGACTCCTGGCGCGCTGGTGTTTTGAAACTCGTCGACGCGAATGTTCCCGGCCGAGTCGAGCGCCAAGCCGGCGCCGTCGGCGGCCGCCAGCCAGTCGGTGTTTGGCGACCGGCCCATCGCCCAGATCAGCGTGCTGACGCCGTCGATGGTGGCGCCGCTGGTCAGGCGAACCTGCAGCTGTCGTTGACCGTCGGAATCCGCGTCGGCCGTCACCGAGGCGACATTTTCGTTCCAGAGAAATTTCACGCCGTTCTTGGTCATCTCATCGCGAATCTGCGTTGTTGAGGGATAGCGAACTGCTCATACGGATCAGCTGGACTTAAAGTAAAAAACCCCGAGCCTCAATGCACACAAAAGCGTCGAGGCGCCCTACCGACTCCTGAATCAAGCCGTCGAAATTTCTTAGAATGCGCGGCGACCTGCTGACCACGTGCACCTCGGAGCCGAGCGCGTTGAGAATGCCGGCCAGCTCGATGCCGATGTAGCCAACGCCGACCACAACGGTCCGGCGAGGCAGCGCCTCCAGCTCGAAGAAGCCGTCGCTGGTGATGCCCAACTCGTGGCCTGCAATGCGGGACACTTGCGCTATGAAGCAGATCTTGGAGGAGACGGCAATTGCGGTTGGAATGCATGGGGCAAGTGAAATCAGTAGCCCCAATACTGGCGCCAATACTGGACTCAGTAGTGCCATATTGGACTGGGGGGCGCGTGGCTCGGCGGTCTAGCGCGTCTGCCTTGTGTGCCACTGGTCCAGGTTCGACCCCGCGTTGTAGGTCGTTTATTTTCCCTAGCGCGGTTTCGTGTACAGGGTCACATTAATTTGGGGCCTTGTGCACGAATTGGTTGGGCTATGAGCCAGTTGTGCAATTTACGCCCATGAGGGCAACCCCCGAAGGCATAGAGAGTGTACATTCCTGGAACTACCGCTTGTGCACCCTATGTGAGTGCGTGACTGGGTGCTATACTGGAATTCCGTTGCGCACCGTGTGTTTGTCTATGCCTGCATACCGTATTTAGTGCGACTGAACGCGCTTCAGGAGTCAGCGCAATGGACAGTCATGCCCAGTCGCTGGTTGTGGGACGATGTCGCTTTAAGCGTCAAAGTGCCTGCAGCCCTCCTGCAGATTTAGCTTATTTAGCTTAGCCATATTGGACTTAGTGGCGCCAATACTAGACTTAGTGGCGCCAATACTGGAATTAGTGGCGCCAATACTGGACTCAGTGGCGCCAATATTGAACTTAGTGGCGCCAATACTGGACTTAGTGGCGCCAATACTGGACTCAGTGGTGCCAATACTGGACTTAGTGGCGTCAATACTGGACTTAGTGATGCGAATACTGGACTTAGTGGCGTCAATACTGGACTTAGTGGCGTCAATACTGGACTTAGTGGTGCGAATACTGGACTTAGTGGCGCCAATACTGGACTTAGTGGCGCCAATACTGGACTTAGTCGCGCCAATACTGGACTTAGTGGCGCCAATACTGGACTTAGTGGCGCCAATACTGGACACATTAGCGCCAATATTGGACTTAGTGGCGCCAAAAATGGACTTAGTGGCGCCAATACTGGACTCAGTGGTGCCAATACTGGACTTAGTGGCGACAATACTGGACTTAGTGGTGCCAATACTGGACTTAGTGGCGCCAACACTGGACTCACTTGCGCCAATACTAGACTTAGTGGCGCCAATACTGTACTTAGTGGTGCCAATACTGGACTTAGTGGCGCCAAAAATGGACTTAGTGGTGCCAATACTGGACTTAGTGGCGCCAAAAATGGACTTAGTGGTGCCAATACTAAACTCAGTGTCGCCAATACGGGACTCGAAGGGTCTCACCTGGCACTTTAGTGGGCACAATGGGCCGGCCGCCCACGGCCACCAGGATGTGGTTCGCTTCGATATCAAAATCGTCGTTGACGCGAACAGATTTCGGTGAAACGAATCGAGCCGAGCCTTCGAATAATTCGACGCCACTCTGAAAATGCGGGAGCAATGCCAATCGGTCCTATTGCAAGCAGATCTTTAACGCAATGAGTAAAAATTGATGAAACTGAACTCTCACCTTCTGCAGATTACTGGCATAAATTCCGTTAAGCCGCTTCACATAGGCATCTCGCTTCTCTTTTAGTGCCCTGCGCGAAGAGAAAATTATAAAGATTCGAATACAAAATTTATAAAACTAGTTACAAACTGTCGATGACTCAAGCCTTGTACCTGGAGCAATCTAAATCTTCCTTATCCCACAAGCCTCACTCTCAGAGCCACCAGAGCCGTAATCTTAAAATACCTACGGCTCAAACCTCGCTCTGATAGCAGCCCAAATCTTAACCGTCTATGGCTCAAACCTCACTGTGATAGCAGCCCAAGTCTTAACCGTCTATGGCTCAAACTTCGCTCTGATAGCAGCCCAAGTCTTAACCGTCTATGGCTCAAACCTCGCTCTGATAGCAGCCCAAGTCTTAACCGTCTATGGCCCAAACTTCGCTCTGATAGCAGCCCAAATCTTAACCGTCTATGGCTCAAACCTCACTCTGATAGCAGCCCAAGTCTTAACCGTCTATGGCTCAAACCTCGCTCTGATAGCAGCCCAAGTCTTAACCGTCTATGGCTCAAACCTCGCTCTGATAGCAGCCCAAGTCTTAACCGTCTATGGCTCAAACCTCGCTCTGATAGCAGCCCAAGTCTTAACCGTCTATGGCTCAAACCTCGCTCTGATAGCAGCCCAAGTCTTAACCGTCTATGGCTCAAACCTCGCTCTGATAGCAGCCCAAGTCTTAACCGTCTATGGCTCAAACCTCGCTCTGATAGCAGCCCAAGTCTTAACCGTCTATGGCTCAAACCTCGCTCTGATAGCAGCCCAAGTCTTAACCGTCTATGGCTCAAACCTCGCTCTGATAGCAGCCCAAGTCTTAACCGTCTATGGCTCAAACCTCGCTCTGATAGCAGCCCAAGTCTTAACCGTCTATGGCTCAAACCTCGCTCTGATAGCAGCCCAAGTCTTAACCGTCTATGGCTCAAACCTCGCTCTGATAGCAGCCCAAGTCTTAACCGTCTATGGCTCAAACCTCGCTCTGATAGCAGCCCAAGTCTTAACCGTCTATGGCCCAAACTTCGCTCTGATAGCAGCCCAAATCTTAACCGTCTATGGCTCAAACCTCGCTCTGATAGCAGCCCAAGTCTTAACCGTCTATGGCTCAAACCTCGCTCTGATAGCAGCCCAAGTCTTAACCGTCTATGGCTCAAACCTCGCTCTGATAGCAGCCCAAGTCTTAACCGTCTATGGCTCAAACCTCGCTCTGATAGCAGCCCAAGTCTTAACCGTCTATGGCTCAAACCTCGCTCTGATAGCAGCCCAAGTCTTAACCGTCTATGGCCCAAACTTCGCTCTGATAGCAGCCCAAATCTTAACCGTCTATGGCTCAAACCTCGCTCTGATAGCAGCCCAAGTCTTAACCGTCTATGGCTCAAACCTCGCTCTGATAGCAGCCCAAGTCTTAACCGTCTATGGCTCAAACCTCGCTCTGATAGCAGCCCAAGTCTTAACCGTCTATGGCCCAAACTTCGCTCTGATAGCAGCCCAAATCTTAACCGTCTATGGCTCAAACCTCGCTCTGATAGCAGCCCAAGTCTTAACCGTCTATGGCTCAACCCTCGCTCTGATAGCAGCCCAAATCTTAACCGTCTATGGCTCAACCCTCGCTCTGATAGCAGCCCAAATCTTAACCGTCTATGGCTCAACCCTCGCTCTGATAGCAGCCCAAATCTTAACTGTTTAGCTATGGCACAAGCCTAACAGATCAATATCTGGCATCCCAAGTGTCTAGGACCAAAGTCTCACCCCCAGTTGAATCCGCCAGTCAGCTGACCAGGTATGCCATAGTCAGCCATGTCGTGGACTCGCTCAGCCAAGGTAGCAGCGTTGAACATGACCTTCTTGGGCACGCAGCCTACATTGACGCAGGTTCCGCCTAGGCGGCTCTTCTCCACCAGGGCCACTTTGACTCCATATTCGGCAGCGCGTCGGGCACTGGCAATACCACCGGAGCCCCCGCCAATCACGAGGTAATCAAATTTCAATAGACGTCCCACTGGTGCCATATTATTATTACTATTGTTACTTTAGAATGGATTGAACTGGAGATAGAAAATACACAAAAATTAATAGGCAATACAAACTGTCATAAAACTGGGAACTTTTAACAATACCTAATACATAGCTTTTGCCGATTTTTCCTTTTTTAATAGGCTAAATCCTATATGTTTATGCGTTACAATAGCTAAGAAGCATGGGCATAGAGATCTTGACCCTTTCTATTTATTAGGTGGGGGCGAGTGGCTTGGCGGTCTAGCACGTCTGCCTTGTGTGCCACTGGTCCAGGTTTGGGGCCTTGTGCATGAATTGGTTGGGCTTTGGGCCAGTTGTGCAATTTACGCCTGTGAGGGCAACCCCCCAAGGCATAGAGAGTATACATTCCTGGAACTACCACTTGTACACCCTATGTGAGTGTGTGATTGGGTGCTATATTAGAATTCTGTTGTGCACCATGTGTTTGTGTCTATGCCTGCATACTGTATTTAGTGTGACTGAACGCGCTTCAGGAGTCAGCGCAATGGACAGTAATGCCCAGTTACTAGTTGTGGGATAATGTTGCTTTAAGTGTCAAGGTGCCTATAGCCCTCCTGCAGATTTAGCTTTAGTTTTTTTCTATTTAGTAGGCAAAAGTAGCAGCAGAGCTAGGGGACATTAGAATATATTTGCAAATATTCCATAATTCTAGTAGTCATTTTAGGTAGCTTAATAAATACTGTATATTTAATTTTCTGTTATAATGCTATATTAAATTTCATTCTAAATTAAGATCCAAAAATATTAAAAAGCCCTAGCTTTGCCTCTAGCAAGAGGTGATACCCTGTTGCTTATAGCTCTGACAACTTTATTTTAATAATTTAAATATATTTGGGACTCAATTTTGATTCCCTCTAGCAAGTATTTTCAGAATACCTATACTATATAGTAGCATTTGCACTATAAAATTCATTGGTGTTTTCTATGATTAGTGCAATATTCTTGGTGTCTCTTCCTAATTGGAAATTCTAAGCTATACACTTATGCTTACTTTACATACAATGAAAAACAATAGTAGGAGTAATAATACTAAAAAGTACAATAAAAGTATATGACCAATTACTCTATATTAGACTTCTTGCCCATTGTGGTTTATATACTCATAGTCTATTTATCAATTTTAACAGTAGAAGCATTTAATAAAAATAATAAATAGGTTATCTATTATTTTATTAATAGAAGCATTTCATTAAATTTAGTAGCTTACTTAAAATAGTTGGACATAGCTATTTTCCTTGTCTTTAGTAAAATTGATATGATCTATAACTGGAACATTTTCCAATGTTGGGACATTTTGTAGTTTACATACTAATCCTTTTGGAAAGATTAAGCCACTCTATAGCCTATATTTACATAGAAAATTTGAGGAAATTTTAAATAACAAATAATTTGAAATTGAAAAAATGAAAACTACTGAGAAAAGTTAATAGGATCGTGAATGACAAGTTTAAGGCTTAAAAGCTTTTATAAAGTATGGAATAAATGCACACATTATTACAAAATGATACAAGAATTCAAAATTATTGAATTAGTACAGCATTTGTTACCAAGCTGAATTTATTTCTAGCGCTGTGAAATTACCAAATAAATTTAAAGGCAACCACATCGTCGAATTGGTGCGCAACTATCCCAGGATAACTACGGTAAAAAAGCGCTTGCTTCGGAAATAAAAATCCGCGTTAGTTAACGAGTTAAGAATTATCGTAGTTGAAACTAGTACACAAGGTGTTCTTGAGTTTTAAGTGCTGATTTTCACCACAGGAATTTGTGCCTGTCAAACAGGACAAGGGGTTTTGGGTGTCAACTTAACGGAGAGGAAAGTAAATAAGGAGAATAAATTCTTCAAATCTAATATTCTTCTGAGTCGCAGTGTGTCTAGCAACTTTCCTTACCAGAGGTATCCAACAATCCAACCATTGAAGCTGCTTCAGCCTACAAGGCTAAAAACTGCTGCTTTTCGAAGAGTTAAAATTTATATCTTTATATATTTTACACAACTAGCCAAGCGAACAAAGCCAAGCAATACTAAAGGCTGCTCCAGGTAGAGCGCTTGCTAATCTATTAAATGGCTCATGTACCAACATATTTCATCGTTAGATTAGATTAAATGTAAGCCGCATAACTACAGTGCAGTGTAAATGGGATCACTAAACAATTGTTGGCCAAGAAGGTCAGTGAGGAAAACTGCAAAATTTTTGGCATTCGTCAGCTTCAAGTAGTCTTTCAGAAGCAACTGTCGCTTTGAGCTTAAACCAGTCTTTGCCACAGACAGCTTGAGCTTGGGAAGTCTAATTCAGATTGCTAGTTTGCTAATTAGTCCATGCTTGATGGATTTTTATTTCCGAAGCAGAAAAAAGGTAAACGATTCTTTCTGTGATTCGTTTAATCAGCTCAGAAGAAGACATCGCCATAGCTATGCGAGCAAACAACAACGCCGCAGCCAGCACTGCCAGCGCTTGTCGTCGCCGCGGCCGCCGTCTGACAAAGAAAAGTCGGCGCTGCGTCAGCAACTCAAATGAGAGCGCTCAGCGCCTCCTGCTTCGCCGTCCGCCGTCGCGTCTACCGGACGTCCGTGAGGAAACCGCTGAAGAGGTGGAAAAGCCTCGGGAGCAGGCCGATGCCGTTGACACTAGGGCCAGTGAAGTCTGTCAGAGTCCGTTCGACGAACAGCTGCTATCTAGCGAATCAGCTGAGCAGGCGGGCTATCAAATGACTGACATGCACAACTCAGACGAGGCTGTTCGCAGTAAGTCATTATGAGGTGCTGATCTGAATAGAAGTTAAGATAAACACTGAATGATAAGAAGGTGATTGACTGATAGAGAACTATAGTCAATATGCTTTACTTTTCACTATGTTTTTTGTTCTTCATTCAGGCCAACCCAGCGACAGCATCGTGATGGATGACAAAACTCGAAAGATAGTAATAATCGAAGGCAACAAAGCCATCGTGGTACTGGCCCATCCGTGAGTATTATTTTAAGATTTTTACTGTTACGATTTCCCATTTCCTTTTTCGAGTTTATAGTCCTCCTTTTTCTTTGTAATCCCTTTGTGCATCGACTTCTTTGTGCATAATTTCTGCTAAAGTCAGTAGACAATAACTTTCATTCAAGATGGCCAAAACGACGGGTCCGAATTCCGCTGACGGAGGAGTACAAGAAGCCGAATCCACGCCTAACTCCCAAGGAGCTGCGTCGCCAGGAGCGCCTGGTTCGCGAGCGCAGAGAAATTGTTGACGAGTTAATCAGGGAGAAACGGCACCGTCGATTCCTGAAAGGCGTCTACTGTCTTCCCAAGGTGGGGTGTTATTATCTTCTTGGGTTAGAAATAGGTCTGGAATATATTTCAATAGCCAAAATTTGACGGAAAACTGACGGAAAATCCTCCATAAACCTTCGCACCCAGAGCCTGCTGTACGATTCGCGCCACCGCCTGTACCAATGGTACCGCTTGCCGACCGACAAGCTGCCTGAGGACTGCGAGGCTGGCAAAAGTTGAAGGGCTGGCTGCAAATGGAACCCTAGTTTGTTTGATTAATGTGCTTATTTTGACGCTAATGCCAAACTGATTCGCGAAGATTTAGTTTTACTGTCAGTGGCTGTTTTTAACCAATTAATTTTTTACGCTTTACAAGAAATGAAGTCCACGATTAATTGTGAACCGCCGGACAACAAAGTAAACTCTTGCTAAGCGCTTTCCACCCTGCGAAATGCGGGGAATTTTTGTTAGTTTACGCTAATAAAATAAGCCGCCGCTGAAGGCTCTTGCGACTCTGTTTTTGTACTTGCGCGCATGGAGATTAAGCTAAAAGTCAAGGACATGAGGACTGCGGAAATAGATGCTTCTAGTGGTCCATGCTTAGCTTAAAATATGGCGCTTCTTCAGAGCTGCTGGCTCAATCAGAAGCTGCTGTCGCATGAAATTAAACAGTATGAAATTTGGTGCCAAACGCAAGAGGATGCTCAAACCTGGTAGAAAAACCTCTGCAAGTCTTTCTAAATATTGTATACAAAATTAATTCTACGCCCCTATGAATTCAAACTTGTCGTTCGTCATTAGTACGCCGCTACAATTGCTTGCAAAGTCCTTTTAAGGTATAATATTGTGATTTATGATTCGCATTTATAATAGTCAATAATATGTTTGGACCGAGCTCCCTGCTCAGTTTCACTGCAGTTTCTTGGGTGTTTGCTAACTCCTACCTGACAGCTTGAATCGAAAAGATAAGCATTATTAACCTCTCGCCTTTACTAATATGTTTCCTCGCTATCATGACTCCATCATGTTCGCGCATCAGCAGCTGCGTGATTGACAATCTAGGTCAGTCATCAATGAAGCCGTTACTCGCCAAAGCTTTCGCAGCAATGGAACTGATTGACAGCAGGATGAATTAGTGGGCCAAGCCGCGCAGTTGAATTCGGAGCCGAATCGATGAGCTCAGTCGCTGCAAAACCAGCAGTTTTTTCTTGGATTGGAATTCTAACACTGTTTTGCAGATGCCACCAGTGCCAGATTCATCCATGCAGACCCGCGTCGAAAGGTTTTTTATAATCAACTGGTTTAGAAGGAGCGTCACCAGTATTATAAAGCAAAATGTTTATCAACTTTGCTGCCAAGATGACATTTTAGATAATCCAGCTGAAAACATGAATGCGTTTGTTGCTATTTTTAATCTGCAGCTCTTTGTGCGAGTGGTTTTAGCCACTTCTCAAGGTGAGTTTAAAATTACTGAACGAGATACTGAAGTCACAGATTTATCACCTCGTTACTTAAATCATCCTCACCTGATGCAGCCAATGAGTTCGACATGGTAGCGTCCAATAGCATCTGCGCTGCCCTGTCAGTCAAGGTGAAGGCTCGTGGCGAGATCGATTGCGCTATGAAATGCTACGAGGATGACAGCTGGTTCTCCTTCAGCTTCTTCAACGGAGTCTGCACTCTGTCGGACAGTTCCAGTTGCACGGACTCCGGTCAGCCAACAATTTACCGGAAGAGAGTGGCTCCTGGTAAGTCCAACTAAATCAAGTGGAGGGCTAGTGGGTAGAAGCGCATTTAAAAATAATGTGTTAAATTTATTAAACTGAAAAACCTCTGATAACTTCTACGGCCACAGGTCTTGGTTCCATTAAAGAAATCGGAGGTCGGACTTTCTGGGTGTTCCAGCAGAGATCTACTGGTGAAATCGCTTTCAACAGGACTTGGATCGAGTACGTGAGCGGATTTGGAAATGGCACCGAGTTTTGGATGGGTGAGCTCGGTGCTCACTGATCTCTGCAAATAGTTGCTGAAGAAAAACAAAGTTGACGACAAAGACAATTTTTAGGACTGGAAAAAGTTCACAAGTTCACAAACAAGTACACCAGCAACTTGCGGATCGAAGCTGTGACGGTTGACAATGCGTTCTACGCGTTCGAGTGGCTGAAGTTCATTGTCGAGGGCTCCCGCACCAACTACCGGATGAGGTACAGCAGCTTCGTGAGCGCCAACTCCACCATCAACTGCAACTTTCTGTCTGACGCTCGAGACGAGCAATTCTCAACCATCGACAAGGACAACGACTCCAATAATGCCAAAAGCTGCAGCGGCATCTATGGCGGCGGTGGGTTTTGGTGGAAAAACTGCATGAAATCCAATCCAAATGGTCTGTACTCAGCTGTTCAGATCACTGACAATCTACTGAAGCTCTCCTACATGTCGGCTGACTGCATTGAGCAATACAAGACTATTCGCGCCATGCGGATGATGCTGCAGACATGACGCCTTGCCTTCAACTTTACTCAGATTTTGGTCTCGCTAACTTTACGAGTTCACTGCTTGCTGTTGATATACTTGAATTAGCTGAAGCCGATTCCAAAGTACTTAAATTATTGCAAAATTTAAAATTTTTACTACTACTACTACTACTACTACTACTACTACTACTACTACTACTACTACTACTACTACTACTACTACTACTACTTCTACTACTACTACTACTACTACTACTACTACTACTACTACTACTACTACTACTACTACTACTACTACTACTACTACTACTACTACTACTACTACTACTACTACTACTACTACTACTACTACTACTACTACTACTACTACTACTACTACTACTACTACTACTACTACTACTACTACTACTACTACTACTACTACTACTACTACTACTACTACTACTACTACTACTACTACTACTACTACTATAAATTCCCAGGAAATTTTTGTCTATGGCTAAATCTGCGTTCAATATGAAACACCTAATAAATAAAACTGACTCGACTCAATAGTTTGATGCCACTGAAGTACAAACTGAGTTCATTAGCTAATATCTCTCATCTAATTCCTTCCTGGTGGAAAAATGAAGCGCTTTCGAGTCCGCGGAGACATGATGCAGCAGCAGCTGGAGCTGATCAACTTGGACAAGAACACAACGTCGTCAGTCGAGTCCTACGCTTCCAGCATGCTGCTGAAGTTCATCGCCAACAAGGAGGTCACCGTGACGGACCTGCTGGGCGTCAGTCGGCAGCACGGCTGCCCGGAGGAAGACGGCGAGAGCGTCGGCAAGAATCGGCAGCCGCACAGTCAGCAAGAGGAGCCGCGCCAACAGCAGCAACCGACGGAGAGAGCGGAGGCTGGCGTGCTGACCCGCCGACGTCGCCGATCAACGCCGAGCCGCGTTGCCCAGCTGGCGGTGCTGCTGATCTGTCACCTCGGCGTCCTGGGCATCGGGCTGTTCCTCTTCGGCCTGTACGGCCCTCTGCTGCTCAAACAGAGCCCCATCACGGAGCCCTGGTTCTCCATGTGGCTGACCGGGGTCAGCTTCGTGATGCTCCTGTTGCTGGGATTCGTTCTGCCCGCTATTTTCCCGTCGCTGCTGCACGCCTGCTGTCACAGCTTCATGCGGCACCTGCGCCTGGCCCGTTACGAATACGACTGAGGCCGCTGCCACGCCGGGCAGTCGTGAGAAACTCCGGTCCCAGGTTTCGCTAAAGGTCAAATTGGCCCCGCCTCGGAGCAGAATAATCCAGTTTTTACAGGTTCTTTCCTGTTTTGAAGTTTGTCATGCTTTCTCTTACTATTGTTTTTTCCTATTAATTACCGCGTATTATTATGCTATAAAGATTCTATTTTTCCCGTCTGTCACGCGCAAATAAATGAGAGCGGCGATGAAAGTTGAAAGTGAAAGTTTCTGTCGCCATCTGACCACATTCGGAGGCTGAGAATTTTGAGCCCCCCCCCCCCCCCAGCCCCGGCGGGTTCGTGCCGCGCCTCTTCAACAACTGGGAGGGCCTTGAGGACGTGGGAAAGCGATGAAAATTCTAAGCTTGTTTGCCCCTCTTGCCGACAGAGGACGTGCGAGAAAAAGAGAAATATTTGTTTCTGGAGAAACACTCTCGCTTTCATGCGTGTTGTTTGGTTGTATACGGTAGCGAAATGCTGCGGTAGTTTAGCCTTGGCTATCGTGCCAGTAGCTAATATATAATTAGATACATTGGCTGTCTCAGTGAGCCGCCAGCAACGCTTATCTAATTGATGCGCTCAGTTAATTAAGCTCACATGTGCATACGCTTTAGACTGCGTAGTTTGACGCACTCAATTCTATAAAACTATCACTTGCGAAGCGCAAGAGATTCATTTTGCAGTGACTTTCTGATAGGAAACTACGCTCGAAAAAAACCGAGGGACAGAGGACAGATAAACAGAGGAAACCGACAGAGAAAATTGCGAATAGAAAGTAAAGGAAAGTGAAACAAGGACAGAAAAAAGAGAAAATAGTTACCAACATAAAATTGGAAACAGACGAGTAAAAGAGGGAAAGAAATAAAAAGGCAATGAAAACACAATTAATGACAATAAATAAAATTAAGCTGGGAACACAAAACAACAAAGAACAAGTGGAGAACACACAGCCAAAAGGCACAATAGGCAGAAAACAGGATAAAAGCAGATGCAGAACAGAAAGCAAACAGCGTGTCAGCAATCTGGGCTGGGGCAGAGAAGATCAAGATACAGTCCGGTCTTGCTCAGTTCTTCAAGAGTCTTTAAAAACTAAAGCTTAATTGGTCAATGGTGACCAACATTGGTCAACGCCACGCCACGAAGGGAGTTGGGGGGTGACCCCGGGGGGGTGGGGAGGGGTGTTGACAGACCATAAAAACCCATTTAGAATCGCGGCCCGCGGCTCAGCCAGTGAAGAGCCCACGTTGCAGCGCAGCGCCTGCAGTCCTGGACTCCGATTCCGCCCTAGCCTGCCTGCTTCCTTCCTGTGCTGCACACTCGCGGCTGGTGAGCTATCTAGCTGGCATTACTCACCCCTAGATTGCTAGGCCCTGTTTTTACATTGCGATATTATCTTCTCAGCCAATTGCACCTTTGCGATTTTCTAGTGCTCAGGCTTAACCTGTTAAACTATTTGATAGTGTAGTTTTTTTCGGTCTGCTTTTTAATCAACTCTAAACGAGAATTGGCTTGATTGTAAACTTATTTAACTTCCTTGTGCTGCTGCTCTCTTTCTGGTCTCTCTGGTCTTTCTCTCTACTCTCTTCCCCATTTCCCCTCTACTCTCATATATCGCGCCTACTTTAATCTCTTTCCCATTACCTTTCTACTCTCATCCATAGCGTCATCTTTACTCTCTTTCCCATTTACCCTCTACTCTCATCTACAGAGTCTTCTCTACTCTCTTCCCCATTTCCCCTCTGCTCTCATCCATACCGTCTAATCTACTGTCTTCCCCATCTAATCTCATCTATCCTGTCTCTTCAACTCTCACCCACACTTTCATCCCCGAACAGCGGATGGAAATGCGCGCCATCTCATCAGACACGGCCGGCCCGGCCAGTGGCGGCGCCGGCAAGCGGCAAAGCAGCCACGCGGCCTTCGTAGCTGCCGCGGTAGCCTCGGAAGCGAGTAAAGGGGGCAGGTGAGACAAACTCGTCACTTGATTGATACGAATAACAGTAAGGAGATAAGCGGCCAGCCAAGTGTGCGCACGCATCGTAAAAATAGTGTTTCTGTCTTGATAAGCTCTGATATCGGTCATTGGTGAACTCGAGAACTGCTTAAATACGCAGCGTTAAACTGTTAACTTGGATTCATCTGTTTGTCTGCAAGTGGGCGCTCTAATTGGACTGAAGGCCTGAACAGAGCTCATCTTTTATTAATTTCGTTACTAACTGAGACTGCTTTAACAAGAAATGAACGCCAAGCACAAGTGCGCGCATGCACAAATCCTTCATATGCAAGGGTCAAGGTTTGTTTTCATATTTTCCGATACTCGGCCTATAATGGTACTTCAATTATTTAATTGTAGGTTAATTGAAATCGCCGCAAAATTTGTTTGAGAAGGTCACTTATAATCTTAAAATCTGAACAGCTGTCTAAAAAAGAAACAAAATGACTATTAGCTCGAAGAATAAACATACCAAGGGCTCGTAGTGGTCCTTAAAATTAACTAGCGATATTTTTCAGATTATGCTTAAAAGCAGGCAGGACTGACTGACAAACAGACAGTCTGACTGACAAACAGACAGACAGACTGACAAACAGACAGACTGACTGACAAAAAGACAGACAGGCAGACAGACAGACAGACAGAAAGACAGACAGACAGACAGACAGACAGACAGACAGACAGATAGACAGACGAATAGACAGACAGACAGACAGACAGACAGACAGACAGACAGACAGACAGACAGACAGACACACAGACAGACAGATAGACTGACTGACAAACAGACAGACTGAGATAGACTTGCAATACAAATGCATTAATCATATTTATGCGCAAATACGAGCTATCACACTAATGTGTTCTATCAAAGCAGACGAAAAATAATTCTTAGAATTTAAATTAAAGAGGAAATATGTACGCAATTTTTGGCATTCCATTAATAATTTATTAAGCTGGAGACGATTCAACACATAGTCACTGCTGCAAGTATTAAATAAAATGTTTCCTGCAATATTCGCACTCGCTACTGCCAGTAGACCCGAACGGAAAACCCCCTTCACACAATAAATCACCCGGCAGGTCCTCAAACGCGCAGCAAAACCGCAGTGAGCGCGGCAGAGCCGCCACGGATCCCGATGGCAAGCGGCCACCCGCCGGTCCCGACAGCCTGGACAGCCAGCCGCCGCTGTTCGCCGACCGGCCCGCCATCACCGCCTCGGAGCAGGAGATGCTCTGCGACGACATCTGCATGCTGTGCGACTCGTGCCTGAAGAACTCCAATGGCCGCGCGCATCCCGGCGTCAACCTGGACGTCGTGCCGGGCTCGAGGCGCTGGCAGAAGCTGCCCTGCCTGTGCCCGGACCGCTACCTGCACGTCAGCTGCCTGGAGGCCGCCTTCTTCGAGTCCAGCGTGCTGCGCGCCGGCGGCCGCCGGAAGCTCCGCCTGGCCTGCCCGGTCTGCCGCACCGGCCTGCGGGTCACCCGGCAGCGCGGCCGCCGAACCTGCGACCACCAGGCCTGCATGTCGTTCGGCAGGCACCTGCTGTCCGTCTGCCTCATCGTCGCCTTCCTCATCTCGTTCGGCATCTGGTCCATCTTCTACAACGGCCGGGTGGCGCCAAACCCGGTGAACATCACCCTGATCGCCCTGGGCGGCCTCATCCTGCTGGTGTTCGCCGTGTACGAGGTCTGGCTGCTGCACGGCCGCTTCGAATTCGTCATCGTCCGCCTGGCGAGCCGACCGGCAACCGCCGGCGGTCGAAACGGCCCAGGCGGCTCCCGGTCCGAGGCAACCGTGATCGACACGGAGGGGCCGCCGGCTGTGGCCCACTGCAACCCGACCACTGTGCAGGCCTGAGCTGGGCTGCCCGCTGCTGGGACAGTCGGGGAGCTGCTCCCGCTGAACTCGGGGCTTTTTGGCGACTTGAAGTTGATTTGCTATTAACATTGCTGGCTCTCCGCTTCACTCGCCATTTATTAACTCTTGGGATAGCCAAGTAGCCTCTTCGTTCCATTTCTCATCAAACCAACCTCTTCCTCTCCCTCCTTCAATCAGCCTCTCCTCTTCCTCTCTCTCCTTGAATCAGCCTCTCCTCTTCCTCTCTCTCCTTGAATCAGCCTCTCCTCTTCCTCTCTCTCATTGAATCAGCCTCTCCTCTTCCTCTCTCTCATTGAATCAGCCTCTCCTCTTCCTCTCTCTCCTTGAATCAGCCTCTCCTCTTCCTCTCTCTCATTGAATCAGCCTCTCCTCTTCCTCTCTCTCCTTGAATCAGCCTCTCTTCCTCTCTCTCCTTGAATCAGCCTCTCCTCTTCCTCTCTCTCCTTGAATCAGCCTCTCCTCTTCCTCTCTCTCCTTGAATCAGCCTCTCCTCTTCCTCTCTCTCATTGAATCAGCCTCTCCTCTTCCTCTCTCTCATTGAATCAGCCTCTCCTCTTCCTCTCTCTCCTTGAATCAGCCTCTCCTCTTCCTCTCTCTCATTGAATCAGCCTCTCCTCTTCCTCTCTCTCCTTGAATCAGCCTCTCTTCCTCTCTCTCCTTGAATCAGCCTCTCCTCTTCCTCTCTCTCCTTGAATCAGCCTCTCTTCCTCTCTCTCATTGAATCAGCCTCTTCTCTTCCTCTCTCTCATTGAATCAGCCTCTCCTCTTCCTCACTCTCCTTGAATCAGCCTCTCCTCTTCCTCTCTCTCCTTGAATCAGCCTCTCCTCTTCCTCTCTCTCCTTGAATCAGCCTCTCTTCCTCTCTCTCATTGAATCAGCCTCTTCTCTTCCTCTCTCTCATTGAATCAGCCTCTCCTCTTCCTCTCTCTCCTTGAATCAGCCTCTTTCCTCTCTCTCCTTGAATCAGCCTCTCCTCTTCCTCTCTCTCATTGAATCAGCCTCTCCTCTTCCTCTCTCTCCTTGAATCAGCCTCTCCTCTTCCTCTCTCTCATTGAATCAGCCTCTCCTCTTCCTCTCTCTCCTTGAATCAGCCTCTCTTCCTCTCTCTCCTTGAATCAGCCTCTCCTCTTCCTCTCTCTCATTGAATCAGCCTCTCCTCTTCCTCACTCTCCTTGAATCAGCCTCTCCTCTTCCTCTCTCTCCTTGAATCAGCCTCTCCTCTTCCTCTCTCTCCTTGAATCAGCCTCTCTTCCTCTCTCTCCTTGAATCAGCCTCTCCTCTTCCTCTCTCTCATTGAATCAGCCTCTCCTCTTCCTCTCTCTCCTTGAATCAGCCTCTCCTCTTCCTCTGTCCTGTACGAGCTAATAAATAAAGCCACTTTCTTTACGTTCGTCTCTTTCTTGAACAAAGAAAGTCCCTCTAATATATATCGGTCGATCATTTCTCATATGATTTTTTAAAAAGTACATTTTTGCTTGCCTGCTGATAAAAATTTTCACTCTCACTATTACAATTGAATGCACTTTTCTAACCTCACAAGCATTATTTCCGTTGACAGTTGGTTTATTCACAGTTTTTCCTATTTGTATCATTTGTATGATTTGCGATTAATGTTGCCACCCTGCAAGTGGTACAGACTTGTGTGTTCAGCAACACTGCTTCTTCAGTACTGCACAAACTTGCTACTCTATTTTCACTTATTAGCTGCTGATGCGGCATTCACTGAAAATATACCACAGGCAACCAGAGCAACAGGCTCTGGCTTGCATCAGTGCCAGGGTGCAGTCCGATCTGTCTGAGAACTGGTTCACGACCACTCTTTCCCATGGGAACGACCTGCCACTTTTTTCATCACTGTTGGTCCTCGGCGTGCACGCTGACATGTGCGGGAGGTGTGGCGCCTAGGGCTCGGCTGACTGTTCATTGAGGAAATTGGTGGGCTTTACAGAAACAGAAACAGAAACAGAAACAGAAACAGAAACAGAAACAGAAACAGAAACAGAAACAGAAACAGAAACAGAAACAGAAACAGAAACAGAAACAGAAACAGAAACAGAAACAGAAACAGAAACAGAAACAGAAACAGAAACAGAAACAGAAACAGAAACAGAAACAGAAACAGAAACAGAAACAGAAACAGAAACAGAAACAGAAACAGAAACAGAAACAGAAACAGAAACAGAAACAGAAACAGAAACAGAAACAGAAACAGAAACAGAAACAGAAACAGAAACAGAAACAGAAACAGAAACAGAAACAGAAACAGAAACAGAAACAGAAACAGAAACAGAAACAGAAACAGAAACAGAAACAGAAACAGAAACAGAAACAGAAACAGAAACAAAGCAGAAATTAGCTTCTTTCGGATAATAAAAAGTTAATCTGACCAAATAGGCATGCCGGTGACCAGTTATACAATGCCTGATTGATTCCGTATAATTATAATTCGAATTAGCTGTAGTTTTTGTTCACTGTACACAGTTGCGTCTGGAGAAAAAGGAACGAAAAATGCGCTCCTTGTCACCAATGCCGCCACAGCAGCCACTGCCTCCCTCGGTCTCTTCAGTCCTGCGCGCCAATGTTTTGCGCCTTTTCACGCACAAAAACACAAAGCTTTTCCTTTCATTTATGACTGTTGATCTGCGCCTTCTAATGGGATCGGTTTTTCTGGGCGGCAGGAAATCTAAGGGCCTCTGGGGGTGCGCAGGGCGGGTCTAAGAAGGTTCGGGACGGCTTGGCCGAACTAAGCAGTTAGCCGGATACCAGTTGATTGCTACTGAAAGTGAGAGTGACTTTCTCTGTTAATCTCGCACTCTCTCTCCCTGCCTGGCGGGCCTATTGAACAAGCAGCGAAGCCTCCCGCTGGCAGCCGGTCATTTGTCATCGCTGACTAAGCAGCGGCTGGCGGCCCCAGCCGAGCGCCCCAGTGACTGATGAGGCCGCGAGTTTCCAGCTTCCAGCCGCCTCCAATCCAGCTAATTGGGCGCACAGGGCACAGCGCAAAGCGGGCCGGGCATTGCGCTCCTCAGCCTCCACTCTCTGCCCCCCCCTCCGTCCTGAATTTAAGGTGGCGCGATATGCGAACCTCGGTATGGCCAACCCGCAGCGAACCCCGTCAATGATTTGCGAAGCTCACAATTGGCGCCAACCTGACTTTGATTTTCAGCGCCTGCAACTGGGCGATAACATTGCCAGCCGGTCCTTCATAAGCTCGCATCCTTGCAGACTTTCACACGCCTGCTGAACTCCATCCATTTGTCTGCACTTCCCGGCATTGTTGTTGCTGTTTTCGCTGCATCCAGGGCCCCGGCTGCTTCAAGCCAAAGAGCCTCCAGGCACGTTTAAGATGAAGCTCGGACTAGCCGCCGCTTCGGCTCTGTTTTCAGTCTGTCTGGTAAGGCAAGGCTTGCATTCTGCTTCACAGCGATTTGAGACGCACTGAATAATAACCTTGAAATGTGTCGCAGCAGTTCTAGCAAGAAGATTAGTGGGTTCGCTCGCACTTGCAACACAAACTGTGGGAAAGAGAATGCAACTCCAACACAGGCATGCTTTGGGTGCATTTAGTAAATAAATAAAATAAATTTAGACACCCGACCTTTCGACCAGATGTACAGCTAGTTGCGCGGCGCATCCTAAGGCTGTGTACAGCTGCTCAGTCCTGACGGGCTGGAGGGGCCGCAACACCCACTCTAAATTAACCCAGCTCAAACTGGTACCCGATCTCAGCTGGGTGGACTGAAGCAATGCGGGATTATTTGTCTTGCTCAAGGATACAAATTGTCTCCTTTGTATCCTACAAAGAGTCAGGTCTCGAACCCACGACCTTCCGGTCATAAGGCAGACACCCTAGCCAATAGGCTACAACTCCTCATTTTGAAGCAGGCCTGAGTGAAGGTGAGGGTTGAATTCATTAACAAACGATTAAAAATTGGTCCATAATGTTCAAACATTTCAGCTGGCTCTGGTCGGCAATGGCCAGGCCTGGTTTCTGGCCACCGAAGAGACTGAAACTGCCGCTAACTCGACAGCTGAGACGGCACCAGCGGCAGCAACACAGCCGCCGGCTACAGCGGCTGCCCCGGCTGTTGGGAAAGTGCGCGAGGCCAGTTCTCAGCACAGGCAGCTGGTAGAGGATGATCTCATTAGAATGGTGAGGCTCTGTTTACTTCAACTTCATTTGCTATGCTCATTGAGACGATACTCTTTCCAATGCATTGCGTCATTCATAGGCGCACTCATCTCGGGCACCAGAGCCGGATCACGTGACCAAAACCTATTGGAATCCCGGCCAGCTGCCCGCCTGGCTGCCGGAGCAGGTGCGCCAGCAGTTCCAAGTGGACAACCAGGAGAACATCAGGCAGCGCGCTGGGATGCCTCAGCCGGTAAGGGTAGCTGTTGCTTGCATGCCCCGAAATTCGACTTTGAGTTGGGAAAAATTTTTGCTTTAACGGCGATGTGAAGCTCAGATATAACGCGGCATCCGTAATCTTTGTCCGCAATCTTTGTTGCCATGACAGACGACAACCGCCACCCCAGCGGTCGTTGAGCACGTGACCCGCGACTACTGGGAAAATTTTCCCAGCTGGATAAACGAGAAGGTGAAGTCCGAACTGCAGCGGGACAATCGGGACTTTTTGCGGCGATTGGCGAGGGTCGGAGCTGAGGTAAAGCTGCTGTTAAAATGCGAGCCTTATTTTGTCTGTTCGTGCGATCAAACCACGCTTAAAAAGTTGAAAACCGACTGTCAGACAGACAGACAGACAGACAGCCAGACAGACAGACACTAAGACACACGGACAGACAGACAGACAGACACTAAAACAGACAAACAGACAGACAAACAGCCAGACAGACAGACACTAAGACACACGGACAGACTGACAGACAGGCACATATACACACAGACACACA
Organism: Macrostomum cliftonense; assembly: GCA_950096795.1. Lineage (NCBI taxonomy): Eukaryota > Metazoa > Platyhelminthes > Macrostomidae > Macrostomum > Macrostomum cliftonense. The sequence goes on from CATNEM010000326.1 coordinate 363,337, forward strand.
GGCACACAGGCACACAGACAGACAGACAGACAGACAGACAGACAGACAGACAGACAGACAGACAGACAGACAGACAGACAGACAGACAGACAGACAGACAGACAGACAGACAGACAGACAGACAGACACACAGACAGACAGACAGACACACAGACAGACAGACAGACAGACACACAGACAGACAGACAGACACACAGACAGACAGACAGACAGACAGACAGACCGACAGACAGACAGACAGACAGACAGACAGACAGACAGACAGACAGACAGACACAGACAGACAGACAGACAGACAGACAGACAGACAGACAGACAGACAGACACACAGACAGACAGACAGACACACAGACAGACAGACAGACAGACAGACAGACAGACAGACAGACAGACAGACAGACAGACAGACACACAGACAGACAGACAGACACACAGACAGACAGACAGACAGACAGACAGACAGACAGACAGACAGACAGACAGACAGACAGACAGACAGACAGACAGAAAGACACAGACAGATAGACAGACAGACAGACAGACAGACAGACAGACAGACAGACAGACAGACAGACAGACAGACAGACAGACAGACAGACAGACAGACAGACAGACAGACAGACTGACTGACAGACAGACAGATAGACAGACTGACTGACAGACAGACAGATAGACAGACAGACTGACAGACACTGGAACAGACAAACAGACAGGCACGTAGTCAAGCTTTTCACCGCCGATTCTCCAGCTTGACACCACCACCCAACCGCCGGCTGATCACGTGACTCGCATACACTGGGAGGCGCTTCCAACTTGGTTGAGCGACACAGTCAGGCGACAGTTTGAACTCGACAATCAGCTGGTTGAGCGTCGGCTATCTGGCAGGGCCAATTCAGTAAGGCGTCATCAAGCTGCCCTACTAATAGTAGCATTAATTCAGGCGTGCCGTGCATGTTTCATGACATTATAAATATTATCCGACAGGCGAGGACTACGGAGCAGCCGGAATACGAGCACGTGACTAGAAACTACTGGGAGAAGCTGCCCGCCTGGCTGCCAAAGCAGGTCCGGGACGAGATCTACGCCGACAACAGGAATTACATAATGCGTTTGGCCGGTATCGAAGAGACAGGGGTGAGTTTTGAAGCTACTATTTATGTGGTAGCTCACTTTAAAAATTCAAGTCGATCTAGATTTAAAAGGATTCCATTAAATACTTCTAAAGGAGTACTTGAGATAATTAGCGTCATCATGATTAACTTTGCAGACTTCGACCGCATCAACAACAACAACAACAACAAAACCGACAAAAACCGCAGCAAAAACAACAGCGACGACAACAACAGCCGATCGAGAGCCGATAACTCCTGGCCGTCGGCCAAACGTGATTCGAGTGGCTGCTCGAAGAATGGAACGTGCGGATCCGGTAGGCATTTTTTTCACGCGCATCATTTTTTGGACTTTGAAACATTTATTTTCCGAATTTTTTGTTCATCTCAGAGACAGCCAAGGGCTCAGCCGCCGCTGCCCCCGACACCTCCGACGCCAGGTCCGGCGCCCGCCACGCCACCAACGCGGCAGCTGCTGACGGTGGAGTCAATCGACCAGCTGCCGAGGAAGTGCAGGCAGCAGCTGAACTGGCGCGAACAGCCCAAATGCTCGTC